>JARQOD010000001.1:189912017-189932976 GCA_033576555.1 Oophaga sylvatica
GTTGGCTGTTCCTTACAGGGGGAAGCATCACTTGATGTATGTTTTAAAGCCCCAGACGGGAGGGAGCATGAGGGCAGCTGCTGTCACAGGAATTACCAGTGTTAAAAAGATAAAACGCACTGGGCATCTCTTTTTAAAAGTATTAGGAGGGGGGGGACTTGCAAATTTTTTTTAATCCCCCTGGGTACCCGTTTTAATCAAACGTTCTTGGTTTTGGAAAAAAAAGAAAGAATTTGCTTAACTGTTTCTATATGCCCCAAACCCAGTTTTCATTATGCTATTTTGGGCTCGCTGTCGGACAAACTGAAAAATTTATTTTTGAAAAGGAAGCTTTTCAAAAATCGTGGTCCTGTACTCATCGATTTCATCGGATTTCGTTTAAGGTGACTGATGCAAAGCATTATGGCGCTTTTAAAATGCATGGGAAATTTTTTCTATCTTGACCTCTAACTTTTTACTCGAAAGTTTGTAGATAAAAAAGTGATAGTCAAGGGCCCCAATATTTTTCTTAAAAGCCTTATTAAAACTGGGAAAACAAAAGGATCTTAAACTCCCATATGCATATAAAGGGGGAGTTAAGCAGTTTTTAGTAATGACGTTTTTTAAGATAGGGAGGCCATCGGGGCTTTCGGTCAGAGATTCAATTTTTTGGGCATAAATAGTGAACCTGTAGTAAAACCCCCGGAAAGTAAATGGGGTCGTTGGCATTGCAAATTTTGAACAACCTTGAGTTGAGATTAAGGGGTCTGCCACACAGGGCCCAAAAATCATCAAAAATTTTGAAAAATAGCAGATCAAGGGGGCCCTCCCCGGGGTTTAAAAGTCCCATCACAGATGAATTTTTAATTGCTAAACGATTTTACGTAGTAAGCAATAATCTGTTGGGTCATCTTCACATGTCCACATTTCAATCTTCATGTACTGACCATAATGTCTGATCTGACTGGTGTCCCCTAACCCAAACACACAGCCTCATCTATGCCTTTGAAGAGGTTGGTTTATGTCAGCCGACCCGTGGTCACTCTGGAAATTGCAGCCCACACAAGGTCCATCAAATGTAGATGTGAGGCCAAACTTCAAGGCTTGGGGGTCTCAATCTAATGTCTTCACATTTTATCAGCGTCTCAATCTGGTAGAGTACGTGCAATGCCTTAATTACAGTTTTACTTTTATGCCATTGATTATTGTAAGGTCTTGGAAAAATGCATTTAATAATAAGCAATCTCATTTACGAGGCCCCTAGCACATTATGTATCTTGTTTTAACAAAAAGGAAGATCACATCGTAACACAAGGTGAATCATATAATAAGTGATTTGCATACTTCCCGGACCGCCATTTTTCCGATACCAGCACTGTGTACCCCAGCAATGACATGACTGCTGCAGCTAATCAGCGTCTGGTGATCAGCTGCAGCCTCCACTATTCCGACTTCTGCTTTGTCAGAAAACTTGAACCAAAGACAAGTTGAAAATTTAGTAACCCAAGTTATAATTCACTGCCTATAAGATGGCATGTCGGTGTGTTTTGATTTGCTACTTGCTCTTCAGATTGTGCTGAGAGACACAGAAGTCCACTTTGCGATAGCATGTATGGATGGAGGAGCTGGGCGACCGATGTAACCTGAATGTGCCTCAGGTACCAACTCCTGCTACCAGTAGTGACAAGGACACCGACAAAACACAAAACTAGAGCAGAATCAAGATCAGGAGAGAGATTGTTTCCACCACCTGCAAAAACAGGTGGATTTTAGAGGAAACTGCAAGACAATCTCCAAAAAAAAACTATCCCTTTTGTTTGCCTCAAAGCAGGTGAAATTGTTTCCCAGTCACTTCTGCTTCCTAATTAATGTCCCTGAAGTTCAATTAATCTGTAGTTATACTTTGATGTGCAAGTCTTCCCTTAATTTTTTTTTTTTTTTTTTGATCAGTGAATATGTTTTTATTTTTAATTTTGGGGGGATAGGAAGAGAGTGGTACAAATGTGGACACACATCCTCAATAGAGAAAAGATCTCTTTGTGACTGATACTATGATGTAATCGTCATATATTAAAAGCCGTTTAGCAGCAAGTTGATAATTATACTGATTTTTCCAGTGTAGGAGCTGGTTTACTCCAGATTGTGTAGACTTTGGTCCTTGTTTGTCATTTGTCTATTCTTTACTCCCAATGATAACTAGAACTGTAAATGTGAACTTATCGGCTGCACCGATGAACCTGCTCTATTACATACGACTTCAGTGCAGGTTGTCGATCCTGTCCCTCAAGTGCCTTTTTGTATAAGGCCTCATTTGAACAGTGATTGTTCTGGTACATGATAAACATGGTCTGATGTTCATCAGTTGTTGATCAATGGATCAGTTTTTAACATCAGTGTTTCATCAGCAATTTTCTTGTATGAAAAATACATTACAAAACTTCCCACCCACTACAGTGCTAATAATGGACAGCATGCGGACATTACACAGATGGCAATCTGTGCGGTCACTGATTTTGTTTTTGCAGAATTATATACTTGTATAGGTTATTTTGATCTGTGACTCTGATCAAACACTAATTTATTTATTTTTTTTGTGTTCCACCTGGACATGTGAACAGCCCCAACTATACCAAATACATGTTCCATTTACAGAATATGTACGTAAATAACAAACGCCTGAATTAGGCCTAAAACATACTGTATATACACAATTTGCAGATTGGATATTAAGTAACTTAACTAAGAACATGTTCAGATGAACACTAATGGGGTCAGCCACTTTCTGTTGTTTTTGCAGATTTCCTCATAAACTGACCATAAAATGGCTGCTGGCAGAGATGCATGTGACAGCACCAGTCCATCAGCCTCCACCAATAAAAGCAGTCATCCAACTTTCCCATATGAGATGTTTTTCTATTGCATGAGGCTGATCATAGAATTTTAGAGTTGGAAGGAACCTCCAGGGTCATCGTGTCCAACCCCGGCTCAATGCAGGAGTCACTAAATCATCCCAGACAGATGTCTGTCTGGCCTCTGAAGACTTCCATTGAAGGAGAACTAACCACTAGGGATGAGTGAACGTGCTCGGATAAGGTGTTATCTGAGCATGCTCAGGTGCTAACAGAGTGTCTTCGGCATGCTCGAATAATATGTTTGAGACCCTGTGGCTGTATGTCTCGCGGATGTTAGACAGTTGTAACACATGCGGGGATTGCCTAACACAGGTAATACCTGCAAGTGTTGCGGCTGTCTAACATCCACTAGACATGCAGCCGCAGGGTCTCGACACATTGTTCGAGCATGCTGAAAACACTTGGTTAGCACCTGAGCATGCTCAAATAACACCTTATCCCAGCACACTCGCTCATCACTTCTCACCACTAGTGATGAGCGAGTATACTCGTTGCTCGGGTTTTCCCCGAGTATTTGGAAGTGCTCGGAGATTTAGTTTCTGTTTCCGCAGCTGCATGATTTGTGGCTGCTGGACAGCTTGAATACATGTATGGAATGCCTGCTTGTTAAGGAATCACCACATGTATTCAGCCTGTCAAATAGCCATAAATCATGCATCTACGGAGACAACCCGAGCTGCTCGGGAAAACCCGAGCAACGAGTATCTCGCTCATCACTACTCACCACCTCTCGTGGCCTGTTCCACTCATTGAATCAGGCTTCGGGTATTTTTTGTACCACTGGTATTAAAGAACCTGTTGACGACTCATTTCACAAATTGTCATCTGAACTCACACATTTACATAAAGCTGTGGTAAAAACTTGGTGGAACATAAAAAGCTTAGAGGAATATCTAAAATTGGGTCTGATGCCCAGAGGTTTGAGAGTACAAATTTTTCCTGCATGGGAAGTGGATCCACTTCCCATGCAGGAAAAATTTGTACTCTCAAACCTCTGGGCACCAGACCAGCAAACATGGGAAACTGGTCTCTTAAAATGCTCAACAATCATTATTAATATGCTTGTTGAGCACGACAAGAAGCATCTGAGTGAATTAAAAGAAAAAATCAAAAATCTTGAAATCAAGCTCAAATCTTTTGATGCAGAGCTAGTTACTAATCCTTTTCAGCTCAAGCTTAAGGAGAGTCTGGACAAATTTAAAAAGGAGATCATACGGGGGAAAAAATCTAAATTTATTAGAGACAAGAATGATTTTGATAGCTTAAAAAGCTTATAGATGGACTCATACTGGCAACCGCAGGTCTGCTAAGACTGGTAATACATCATCTAAACCAGCTGATTTAACTTCATCAATTCAAGACCCTTCCTCTAGTGATTTTTTGTCCTCGGACACCGACGCAGAAAACCCACCAGAGGGGCAAGCGGCGGCATAAGTCCACTAAATATGAAAAAGCGTCACCGACGATTCAAAGCCTGGTCCCCAACCTACAAGAGGGACACCAGACAGAATCGGAGACGTTAAGTGACATCTCCACCCAAGGTAACTTACAAATCATTAATCTCTCTTCTGATGTACTCTCCAATCAAGAAATCCAACTTTTGTCTAAAGGACTTTCTTTTTCTCCCATGAAAGTATTAGATAAGTTTGAACTTATCAAGGACGTGTATCTTTTTTGCAGACAAGTTACTTTCAAGTTATTATACCATCAGCCCTCAATTATTGATACTTTACCACAGGAGGACCGTCAGGTTTTTCGGGATTTACTTGATCTACTTAATGAAAATCAACAGGTGACAGGTAAGAGGACAGAATTTACACAAAGATTACCATCACAAGCTACACCGTCCCTTTCACTCTTCCCGGCAGTAGAGATTTTTTATAAGACTACTTGCCAAGATATCCAGGGTCTTACTATTGATGTTCATAAAAAACAATAATATCAACAGGGATGATAAGATGGCTCTGAAGCGATTACAAAATAATGACTTATTTGTAATTAAAGAAGCAGATAAGGGGGGAAATGTTGTCCTTTGGCCGGTGGATCTGTACACCAAGGAGGCATATAGGCAGTTGAACAATGTTTCTTGCTATAGAGCCTTACCCACTGATCCAACACAGTTCTTTAAATCAAAGATCGATGGACTCATCAAACGAGCACTTGAATTTGGCATAATCAATAAGAAAGAATTTGATTTTTTGACCACTAAATATCCTGTGGTGCCTACTTTTTACATGCTCCCCAAAGTGCACAAGTCTCTACAAGAACCGCCGGGTAGACCCATTGTCTCTGGCATTGGTAGCTTGTTTGAACGTCCTTGTATGTATCTCGATTTTTATCTTCAACCTTTTGTCTTGTCCTTAGATTCCTATGTAAGGGATTCTTCACATCTTGTCAATCAATTGGAGGACTTTAAAATCAATGAAGATACCATAATGGTAACTATGGATGTTGAATCACTTTACACCTGCATAGAGCACTCTTTGGGTTTAAAGGCTGTCTCATTCTTTCTTGACTCAAAAACCACGGGAGACCGACAACATGACTCGTTCATACTAGATCTCTTGAAATTTGTGTTGGAAAATCATTATTTTGTATTCGATCGCATCTTTTATAAAATTGCGGGTACCGCCATGGGTGCCAGATGCGCGCCCTCCTACGCAAATCTTTTTTTGGGTTGGTGGGAGGAGACATATGTACGTTTACTACCCCTTTTTAAAGCGCATGTTATACGGTGGCATCGGTACATAGATGATGTACTTTTCTTTTGGTCTGGTACACGTGAGGAGTGTTTACAATTCATTGATGATCTTAACAATAATTCATGGAATATTTCTCTTACTTCTAGTCTATCAATGGACACTGTTGACTTTTTGGACTTAAAGATCACTAAGAAAGGGGAAAGCGTCAGCACGTCACTTTTCCGAAAAACTACTGCATCAAATAGTTTGCTCCACTACAGGAGCTTTCATCCGCCACATGTACGTAAAGGTATACCACGAGGACAGTTTTACCGAATTAAACGAAATTGCAGTGAACAGGACTCTTTCTATAAAGAAGCAAGATCCCTTACATCACGCTTCAGAGGAGGGGCTACCCTAAACGCATTATTTCGCAGGCGTTCCAGGCTTCCAGACATAAAGATCGCAATGAACTGTTGCAACCAAGACAGAAGAAAGAATTTTCTACAACCAACATTATTACACCTTATAATAATCACTGGACTGAAATTCATAATATCTTACGTAAGAATTGGAATATCTTATTGAGTGAACCTAGGGTCATACCTTATGTTACTGAAAAACCTAAGCTTATTGCCAAACGTGCCAAGAATCTTGGAGATTTTTTGTGTTCAAGTCATTTTAGACGTCCAACACAAATTTTGGGTAGGGGTTTCAAACTTATTGGCACATATCCATGTGGCAACTGTACTATCTGCCCCTTTGTGATTGCCGATGATACCATCACTCTTTCAGGCTCTTTGGAACGGGTACAGACACGCTATTATGCGAATTGCCGTACCAGAAATGTGGTTTATATTATTGTTTGCAGTTGTCCCATGATCTATGTGGGACAAACAGGTCAGGAACTACGCAGACGTATCCAACATCATATCTCTAATATTTCTTGTGCACGTAGAGATAAGACCTCAGGTAAGCCTGTCACCTCATTGGCCAACCATTTTCTTACAACTCATAACAGTTCTACTAAGCATTTACGTGTTTTGGTCGTTGACAAGGTAGACACCACCATCAGGGGTGGTTGTTGCACTAACGAATTACTCAGAAGAGAATCGAGATGGATTTTCCAACTAAACAGTTTAGCGCCCAGAGGACTCAATGAGGAATTATTATTTACTGGTTATTACAAAAAATAATAAAAAAAAAATAGGATTCATATATGTTCCTCATTTGGGGTGTAGCCCATGGATTCTGTTTATCTATGCTATAGTATATAATACGAGTCATTCATGTTCTGCTATTACATATATTTTAAGGTTTTTCTAATTATTCTTTTGATCCACAGTTTGGAGATATATATAGCCATTGGCTTTCCGTTATTTATTTCCTTCTGCCTATATAATACTTACTGTAATTTATTTTTACAACAATTATTCTTTGTTCTACAGTTTGGAGTTTTATATAGCCATTGGCTTTCTGTTATTTATTTCCTTTTGCCAATATAATACTTACCGCAATTTATTTTTATAACAATTATTTTTTGACTCACAGTTTGGAGATATATATAGCCATTGGCTTTCCGTTATTTATTTCCTTTTGCCAATATAATATTTATGCAACCATTTTTTCATTTTTTTCATTTTTTCATTTTTTTATTTATTTATTTTTTTTATCTTTTTATTTTTTCAGATTTAGATTTTTATGGTCATAGGTTTTCTGTTATTTGTTTCCTTTTGCCTATTGATCCACTTTGTTTATGTATTGCCCTTTTGCTGTTTACATTCAAGTTTTTGTGTTTTTGGCACTCTCAAGACTATGCCATAGTACATAAACATGCGCTATTTGAGCGATTGATATGCGCTATTTTTTGCACAATATGGTACTTATTGTCATTTTTTTCATCAAACCATGCCATGTTATATTGACGTTTGCTATTTAGCCACTGTTCTATTCATGGTTTGGAGACTTTCATTGTCATAGGTCTTTTGTTATTTGTTTATTCATACTGCGCAAGCGCCGCCTTTCTGCTGTTTCCATGGAGGCGCTCGTGGTTCCGGCGTACCGCTGACATGCAGCCGCGCATGCGCGGCTGCGGCATCCGGACGCCGCCTCACCGAGCACCAGGCAGGAGTTTAAGGTATTTTGACACTAATTTTCTTGGGTATAAAGAGACATGACGTTACACAGGTCATCCACTTCCCCCTGAGGAAGCCACGCCCCCTAGTGGCGATACGCGTGGGGCACACTCTCCCATTTTCATTTCATGCTGGCTGCAGGTCTATTCCTTATCTCCATTATTACATGAAGATTTGACATTTTTTCACTGCGATGCACCCATTCAGGTTTACCATGCCATCTGCAGGTTTTTTCCTGCTTTGATTATTTCTTGGCACTTTTCTTTAAGCCAGTAGTTATTCTGTTATTATATGTATTCCTTTATGGAAACAATTTGATCTTAATTTCAGAGTTTTCTGCTGCTCCAGGAAGGTATCCATTAATCACCTTTTTAGCTGCGCATTCTTTAGCACTAACAGGTGTTTTTCATTGTTAGCTTTTTGCTTATATCACTTGTCTAGGTACCTTGATTTGTGATTTCACAGTGATCGTATTATTCCTCATGCTTTCCTACTGTGTCACATATTACTGTGCTGCAAATGTGCAGCTATGATCGTTTATATTTTGCTTTGTCTATTTTGGTTGTTTAGGTACCTTCATCTGTGAATTCTCAGTGATTGTATAACCTTCATTCCCCTTTTCTTGTGTGCCACATATTATTGTGCTGCAAATTCAGTATTGATTATATTGCACAACACATGTGTTTCTATTTCAGCCAGCATTTCTTTTGGGAGTTTGTTAGTGGATCCTTACATGGATCTTTAGTGTTTCATCATGGGCCTTCTATGGTCCTTTTTAAATGTTTTTATCTGTTTTCCTGTTTTTCAGTGTGTTTCTTGTACCAATAAAATTTGATTATATTTTTATATTTTCTCTATCCATTATTTTTGGGGTTGATCGTGACTAATATATACATGCTGCCTTTTCTTCTCTTTGTCACACTGTTCCACTCATTGATCACCCTCACTGTCAGCGTCGGACTGGAGTACCTTGGGCCCACCAGAGAAAAATTATTCTTGGGGCCCACCATCATACTTCCCAACCTTTGAAGAAGGGAAAGAGGGGCACGCTGTGCCTGCTGCAGCAAATTTTAGGCCATGCCACGTTGCACCACAGACTGTCCAGGAGTTGTTGGATACTTTAGTCCAGGTGTGGGAGGAGGTCCTTCAGGAGACCATCCGTCGCACTCATCAGGAGCATGCCCAGAAGTTGTAGGGAGGTCATACAGCATACCTCCCAACTTTTGAAGACAGGAAAGAGGGCTAAAGGCTGCGGCGCGCCTAGCGCGCCGCCGCAAATTTTAGGCCATGCCCTGACCACACCCATTTCACAACTAATCACACCCATATCCTCGCCCCAACCGTACCCATTTAGCACTGCTGATCACACTGACTGGTAATGAGGGCACAGTGGCTGGTACTGAGGAAAAGAAAGAAAGCAGAGGAGAAAGAAAAACAGAGAAGAAAGAGAGAAGAAAAAACGAGGAGAAAGAACGAGAGAAAAAGAACAGAGAGTGAGAAAGAAAGAACAGAGAAAGAGAGAACAGAGAGAGAAAGACTAGAGAGAGAAAAAAGACTAGAGAGAGAGCCAGAGGGTAGCTAGGGATTATGGTTTAGTGGGGGCGAAACTTCTGAGTGGGCCCCTAACCAGAGAACCTCAGCAAATGACCGCGCTGTTGCCAAAAATAATCTATATATAAAAAGACCAATATTGATATCACCGCCATATGGTCTGTGGTAAATAATACCAGTCCTACAGAACATATAATAGATTACAGCACAGGTATAGATAATGACTTACCGCTGATGTTCTTTCTAATGGAATTGTTCACTTTTAATGTCTTTTCCATCTGGCCCAGACCGACATGACGACTTCTCCAGCCAGGACTCGACTGCAGAGACTACAACAAAGGGCTCATACTCACTGGCGCCGAAAACGGATGATAATCAGACGAAAAAAAATCGGATTCAAGTCTGAACAATGTTATTCAATAGGTGAGTTCTCATTTGCGATTTTTTCCTCATCAGAAATTGGTGTGAGAAAAAAATCGCAGCATGCTGCGATTTTGGGATGATAATCGCCAATGCAAGTCAATGGGTGCGATTAAAAAACGCACAGCACTCGCACCATGGAAGTGCTGTCCGATTTATACGCACCAGTCTCCTTTGAAAAGCCGGCAATTCATCCCCGGCTACTGTAAAATCACACTGACAGCTCACAAAACACTAGATACATACACATAGAATACATATATATATATATATATATACATGTCATTGTAACACATACATATATATATATATTTATAGTTCATACACTTCTACATACTGTAATAGCTGCTAATTCAATTGCCGGCTTTTGTGAAATCACAAAAGCCGACATGAAATGATACATTGTTTAGACACAGTTAACCATGTCATTTCATGTATTTTGATATATGTTTTTAACTTACAATTACATAAGTGTATGTGTGCAAAATTTCAGACATGTAGGGGTTAATTAAAGGTGTAAATTCGTTGAAAAAAAATGTGTGGGCTCCCGCTGTATTTTCTCCACCAGACAGACAAAGCCAGCGAGTGGGGGCAGATAATAATAGCCTAGGGAGGGTACATTTTTTTTGTGCCCCCCCTGGCTACTAACATCTGCCCCCAGACAGCCCAGAAAGGGCAAATCTCTAATTAGATTTGCCCTTTCTGGCACTTTGCCCGTCTATTCCCATTGCCCTGTAGCGGTGGTGAATGGGTTAATAAGGGGTTAAAGCCACCTTGCAATTGAAAGGTCACTTTAAGCCAGGTTAATAATTGAGAGCTGTCAATTAGACAACTATCAATTATTAATCCTATTGTATGAAAGAAAAATCAAACACACACACTTTAATAAAAAAGAAGTTTAATGAAATAATCACACAGTTTTTGACCATATTTTATTTTCCTGTTAAAACCATTTCCTGTAATAAAAATAAAATAAAAAAGCAAAATTATTCTTACCAATCCGATGTACAGTCAGGTCCCACGGTGTAATCCATCAGAAAGGGTTAACAGGTTACAGTTATTAGCAGAGAGCTAATGCTGTCTCCTAGCTGTAACCCCCTGAATGAATAACTTACTCTCCCAGCGAAAGGAGAGGAAGAGATTAATGAATGGAGCTTAATTGATTTATTGCCACTTTCACTTCAGTGACCTGACCTAAAGTGAAAGTGGGACACAATCAATTAAGCTTCATTCATTAATCACATCCTCTCCTGTCGGCAGGAGATAAGCTCATTCATTCAGGAGCTATCAGCTGAGCACGCAGCATTACTTGCGCTGCTTAGCTGATTGCTAGTTAACCCTTTGTGAAGGATTACATTGTGGGACGTGACAGATCGCCAGATAGGTAAGAATAATGTTGTTTTATTATTTTATATTTATTTTAGGAGATCAAGGGCTTCGCACGGATTAAGAGTAAAATAAAAGATGGTCAAAAAAATGTGTTTTTATTTCATTAAAATTATTTATTCTTACAGTGTGTGTGTTTTTTTTATTTACTTTAATACGATTAATAAATTATAGTTGTCTAATTGACAGCTCTCAATTATTAACCTGGCTTAACCCCTTCACCCCCAAGGGTGGTTTGCACGTTAATGACCGGGCCAATTTTTACAATTCTGACCACTGTCTCTTTATGAGGTTATAACTCTGGAACGCTTCAACGGATCTTCGCGATTCTGAGATTGTTTTTTCGTGACATATTGTACTTCATGTTAGTGGTAAAATTTCTTCGATATAACTTGCGTTTATTTTTGAAAAAAACGCAAATATGGCGAAAATGTTTAAAATTTTGCAATTTTCAAACTTTGAATTTTTATTACCTTAAAACAGAGAAATATATCACACAAAATAGTTAAGAAATAACATTTCCCACATGTCTACTTTACATCAGCACAATTTTGGAACCAAAATTTTTTTTTGTTAGGAAGTTATAAGGGTTAAAAGTTGACCAGCGATTTCTCATTTTTACAACAAAATTTACAAAGCCATTTTTTTTAGGGACCACCTCACATTTGAAGTCACTTTGAGGGGTCTATATGGCATAAAATACCCAAAAGTTACACCATTCTAAAAACTGCACCCCTCAAGGTACTCAAAACCACATTCAAGAAGTTTATTAACCCTTCAGGTGCTTCACAGTAACTAAAGCAACGTGGAAGGAAAAAATGAATATTTTACTTTTTAGCCACAAAAATTATCTTTTACAAACTTTTTTTTTATTTTCACAAGGGTAAAAGGAGAAAATGGACAGATAAGGTTGTTATGCAATTTCTCCTGAGTACGCCAATACCCCATATGTGGGGGAAAACCACTGTTTGGGCACACGGCAGAGGTCGTAAGGGAAGGAGCGACGTTTGACTTTTTCAAACTAAAATTGGCTGGAATTTAGATTGGATGCCATGTCGCGTTTGGAGAGCCCCTGATGCGCCTAAACAGTGGAAACCCCCCACAAGTGACACCATTTTGGAAACTAGACCCCCTAAGGTACTTATCTAGATCTGTTGTGAGCACTTTGAACCCTCAAGTGTTTCACAAAAGTTTATAAAGCCTGGGTGTGAAAAAAAAAATCAATTTTCCACAAAAATGATTTTTTAGTCCCAAATTTTTGAATTTTCCCAAGGAAATTGGACCCCAAAAGTTGTTGTCCAATTTGTCCTGAGTACGCTGATACCCCATATGTGGGGGGAGGAAACTGTTTGGGCGCACGGCAGGGCTTGGAAAGGAAGTAGTAACGTTTTGGAATGCAGACGTTAATGGGGGTCATGTTCCGTTTGCAGTGCCCCAGATGAGCCTAAACAGTGGAAACCACAAGTGACCCCATTTTGGAAACTAGACCCCCTAAGGAACTTATCTAGATCTTTGGTGAGCACTTTGAACCCCCAAGTGCTTCACACAAGTTTATAATGCCCGGGCATGAAAATAAAAAATCCTATTTTTTTCCCACAAAAATTATCTTTTAGTCACTACTTTTTTATTTTCCCAAGGGTAACAGGAGAAATTGGACCACATAAGTTGTTGTACAATTTGTCCTGAGTACGCTGATACCCCATATGTGGGGGGGAACCACTGTTTGGGCGCACGGCAGAGCTCGGAATGGAAGGAGCACCATTTGACTTTTTCCAACCAAAATTGGCTGGAATTGAGTTTGGATGCCATGTTGCATTTGGAGAGCCCCTGATGTGCCTAAACAGTGGAAACCCCCCACAAGTGACCCCATTTGGGAAACTAGACCCCCTAAGGAACTTATCTAGATTTTTGATGAGCAATTTGAACCCCCAAGTGCTTCACACAAGTTTATAACGTAGAGCCGTAAAATTTAAAAATCATATTTTTTCCACAAAAATGATCTTTTCACCCCAATTTTTATTTTTCCAAGGGTAACAAGACTCCAAAAGTTATTGTGCAATTTGTCATGAGTGCGCTGATACCCCATATGTGGGGGTAAACCACTGTTTGGGTGCATGGCAGAGTTTGGAAGGGAAGGAGCGCCATCTGACTTTTTCAACGCAGAATTGGCTGGACGTCATGTCGTGTTTGGAGAGCTCCTGATCTGCCTAAACAGTGGAAACCCCCATAAATGACACCATTTTGGAAACTGGACCCCTCAAGGAACTTATCTAGATGTGTGGTGAGAACTTTGAACCCCCACGTGTTTAACTAAAGTTTATAACGTACAGCCGTAAAATAAAAAATCCTTTTTTTTTTACAAAAATGATTTTTTCGCCCCCAATATTTTATTTTCACAAGGGTAACAGAAGAAATTGGAACCTAAAAGTTGTTGTCCAATTTGTCCTGAGTACACTGATACCCAATATGTGGGCGAAAACTACTGTATGGGCACACGTCGGGGCTCGGAAGGGAAGTAGTGACGTTTTGGATTGCAGACTTTGATGGAATGGTCTGGGGGCGTCATGTCACATTTGGAGAGCCCCTGATGCACCTAAACAGTGGAAACCCCCCACAAGTGACCCCATTTTGGCAAATAGACCCCACAAGGAACTTATCTAGATGTGTGGTGAGTACTTTGAACCCCGAAGTGCTTCACAGAAGTTTATAACGCACAGCCGTAAAAATAAAAAATCCTTTTTTTTTACAAAAATGATTTTTTCGCCCCCAATATTTTATTTTCACAAGGGTAACAGGAGAAATTGGACCCCAAAAGTTGTTGTCCAATTTGTCCTGAGTACGCTGATACCCAATATGTGGGAGAAAACAACTGTATGGGCGCACGTCAGGGCTCGGAAGGGAAGTAGCGACGTTTTGGATTGCAGACTTTGATGGAATGGTGTTGTGAATGGGCTTGAGATGAGTTCTGAGCAGAGGCTCCCTCTGGTGGTTACAAGCGGTACTGGTCTGCCCAGTGAAGATTGTGAGGATTGGGAATCAGGTGTTACTGACTGGTCTTATATAAGGGAGTTACCTTCCCATCAGGGTTGCCGGTGATCAATTGCTCTGGTCTCAATCCTTGATTCCTGTTTCCTTTGTAGCCTGCTGTGTCGAGTCTGCATCTCCTGCTAACAGATAAGACATTTTCTTCTTTTTTGTTTTTGTGCTTGATTTTTGCATTTTGTCCTGCACTTCTGTGGGGGCCTTCTGGGTCCCCTCCGGGGGCTTTTGCCCTCTCAGTTTTGTTCAGCCACTGATGTTTGTACATTTTGCTTTTTCCAGTTTTTTCAGTGGCTGTTGTTTTGATTTTGTTACACCAGAGAGCTAATTTAGGTGGTAGAGGTCGTGTGATCTCAGGTGTTTTTGAAATTAGTAGTGTTGGTGCTTTTCAGGGTTTTTTGAGATTGCAGTAAGTACCCTTCCTATCCTTTCCTATTTAGATAGTTTGGGCCCCAACGTTTGCTCATTCTATTTTCTGTCTGTGTCAGTATTTCTTCTTGTCTAACCGCCATTACATATTTGGGGGCTTTCTATGTCTTTGGGGATCTGCTCCGGGGCAGATAGCTTTCCTCTTTCTATCTTTAGGTGTAGCTAGTTTCTCAGGCTGTGACGAGGCGTCTAGGACCAACGTAGGAACGCTCCACGGCTGCCTCTAGTTGTGGTGGTTAGTCAGGGTACTGCAATCTCATAGATTCCAACTGCTCTGGTGTATTGCCTTTTTTACCTGCACTCCTCAGCTACCGAAACATAACAGTATCACCGGCCCAAAAATTGAATGGTACTCACAGAAGGGAAAAAATATTGTGAAAGAAAAAACGGTTGTCAGAGTTGTCAGAGATATTTTTCTGTTTATTGCTTTCTTTTTTTTTTTCCCTCTGTATCTCTGGGTGCTGGGGAGGATTTTTTCTCTAATGGAGTTTGCACAGTTGTCTGGCCGTGTGGATCAGCTTGCCACTGAGGTTCGGAGTATTGCTGCATATCTTGCTAGGTTGCCTGTGGTGGAACCTAGGATTCCCATGCCAGATTTGTTTTTAGGGGATCGAGCTAAGTTTCAGAATTTCAAAAATAACTGTAAATTATTTTTTGCTTTAAAATCTAAGTCCTCAGGGAACGCAGCGCAGCAGGTTCAAATTGTCATCTCTCTCCTGCGCGGCGATCCTCAGGATTGGACTTTTTCCCTGACACCTGGGGATCCTGTCTTGAGTGATGTTGATGCATTTTTTCAGGCTTTGGGGTTATTGTACGATGAGCCTAATGTCACTGATCAAGCTGAAAAAGCCTTGTTGGCATTAAATCAGGGGCTTGATGATGCTGAGTTATACTGTCAGAGACTCCGTAAGTGGGCAGTCCTGACCAAATGGAATGATGACGCTTTGGCAGCCCTTTTTCGGAAGGGTCTGTCAGATAATGTAAAGGATGTTATGGTGGGATTCCCTGTCCCCTCTGGTCTCAATGATTCTATGTCATTAGCAATTCAAATTGACAGACGTTTGCGTGAGCGGAGAAGTATGCGTGGGATAGTGTTGCCTTGTGAACCTGCTTCTGAATCCATGCAGTGTGATAGAGTGGTTTCTGGGACACAGCGTCATGAGTTTCGGAAGCACAATGGGTTATGTTTCTACTGTGGTGATGCCTCTCATGCTATTTCGGTCTGCCCTAAGCGGGGAAGACGTTTTGCACGCTCAGTTGTCTTGGGTAGTGTTCAGACTAAGTTTTTATTAACTGTTACTCTGATATGCTCTCTGTCCACATTTTCTGCTCAGGCTTTCGTTGATTCGGGAGCAGCTATTAACCTGATGGATTATGATTTTGCTAAACGTTGTGGGTTTCCCTTGATACCCCTACGGAAGTCTATTCCCCTTCTGGGGATCGATTCTACCCCTTTGGCTGAGAATAAACCTCAGTTCTCTACTCAGGTGATAATGAGGGTTGAACCTGATCATCAGGAGAGCTGCAAATTTTTGGTTCTGTATAATCTGCATGACATTATCGTACTGGGTTTTCCTTGGTTACAATCTCATAATCCTGTTTTGGATTGGAAATCTGTGTCTGTAACCAGTTGGGGCTGCCAATGTGTTAATACCAACACTCCTGTTTTTTCTGCCTCCTCCCAGGCTCAGGATGTTCCTGACTTTTTGATTGATTTTTCTGATGTGTTTAGCGAAAGTAAATCTGCATCCTTGCCTCCCCATAGGAGCTATGACTGCGCTATTGAATTAGTGCCTGGTAGTAAATTCCCTAAAGGTCGCCTTTTTAACTTGTCTGTACTGAACATGACGCTATGCGGTCTTATATCAAGGAGTCATTTGAGAAGGGTCATATCAGACCATCCTCTTCACCCTTGGGTGCCGGTTTTTTCTTTGTGGCCAAAAAGGATGGTTCATTGAGGCCGTGTATTGATTATCGTCTCTTGAACAATATTACTGTGAAATATCAATATCCGTTACCCTTGATTTCTGACCTGTTTTCCAGGGTGAAAAATGCTACTTGGTTTACCAAGCTTGACCTCAGGGGGCATATAACCTTATTCGCATTAAGCACGGGGATGAATGGAAGACGGCATTCAATACCCCTGAAGGGCATTTTGAGTACCTTGTGATGCCCTTTGGGCTCACTAATGCTCCTTCTGTCTTCCAGTCCTTCATGAATGACATTTTCAGGGATTTTGTGGATAAATTTCTGATTGTTTTTTTGGATGATATCTTGATTTTTTCCAATGACTGGGACTCTCATGTGAAACATGTTCGAACTGTATTCCAGATTTTGAGAGAGAATGCTTTGTATGTGAAGGGATCAAAGTGTCTTTTTGGCGTACAGAGGATCTCATTTCTGGGATTCATTTTGTCCCCATCTGTTATTGAAATAGACCCGGTCAAGGTTCAGGCCATCTGTGATTGGGTCCAACCTACTTCATTAAAGGCTCTTCAAAGATTCTTGGGTTTTGCCAATTTTTATCGTAAATTTATTGGTAATTTCTCGGTTATTGTTAAACCATTAACTGATTTGACCAAAAAAGGTTCTGATGTGGTAAATTGGCCTCCTGAGGCAGTCTCTGCATTGCAGGAACTTAAGCAGAGATTCACTTCTGCTCCTGTTCTACGGCAGCCTGATGTTTCTCTGCCATTTCAGGTGGAGGTTGATGCCTCTGAAATTGGGGCAGGTGCCGTTTTGTCCCAAAGAGATCCTGAGACCTCTAAAAGTAACCTTGTGCCTTTTTCTCTCGAAAATTTTCTCCTACTGAACGTAATTATGACGTGGGTAATCGGGAGTTATTGGCCATGAAGTGGGCTTTTGAAGAGTGGAGACATTGGCTGGAGGGAGCCAAACATCAGGTGGTGGTCCTTACGGACCATAAGAATCTGGTTTATCTGGAATCTGCCAAGCGACTTAATCCTAGACAGGCCAGGTGGGCCTTGTTTTTCACACGTTTTAATTTTGTGGTTTCCTTTCTTCCTGGCACTAAGAATGTTAAGGCGGATGCCCTCTCGAGGAGTTTCCTTGCGGACTCTCCTGAGTTATCTGATCCTTCTGTTATTTTGAAAGAGGGTGTAGTTCTTTCCGCCATCTCACCCAATTTGAGACTTGCTCTGGAGGGGTGTCAGGAGGATAGGCCCGAGCGCTGCCCTGTTGGAAAATTGTTTGTCCCGGACCAGTGGAAAAGGAGTGTGATGTCTGAGATTCATTGTTCCGCGTTGGCTGGTCATCCCGGAATTTTTGGTACCAGAGACTTGGTTAGTCGGTCCTTTTGGTGGCCTACCTTGTCTCGTGATGTCAGGGAATTTGTGCAGTCCTGCGGGACTTGCTCTCGCTCCAAGCCTTGCTCTCGCTCTAGTGGTTTATTGATGCCATTGCCTGTGCCCAAGAGACCATGGACCCATATCTCTATGGATTTCATTTCCGACCTCCCTGTTTCTCAGAGAATGACCGTCATCTGGGTGATTTGTGATAGGTTTTCCAAGATGATACATCTTGTGCCATTACCTAAGTTGCCTTCCTCCTCTGAATTGGTGCCGTTGTTCCTTCAGCACGTGGTTCGTTTACACGGCATTCCTGAGAACATTGTGTCTGACAGAGGAGTCCAGTTTGTTTCCAGATTTTGGAGGACTTTTTGTTCTAAACTGGGTGTTCAATTGTCTTTCTCCTCGGCGTTTCACCCTCAGACCAATGGTCAAACTGAGAGAACAAACCAGACATTGGAGACTTATCTAAGATGCTTTGTGTCTGCTGATCAGGATGACTGGGTCTCTTTTTTGCCTTTGGCTGAGTTTGCTCTTAATAATAGGGCTAGCTCTGCCACTTTGATGTCTCCGTTTTTCTGTAATTCTGGGTTTCACCCTCGATTTTCTTCAGGACAGACGGAGGCTTCTGTCTGTCCAGGTGTTGACTCTGTTGTGGAGCGTATGCAACAGATTTGGGACCAGGTAGTGGAGAGGTTGTCCCTCTCTCAGGAGAGGGCCCAACGGTTTGCTAACCGGCATAAGACTGATGGTCCTCGGTTTAGAGTAGGGGACTTGGTCTGGTTGTCCTCAAAAAATATTCCTATGAGAGTAGCATCTCCTAAATTTAAGCCTAGGTTCATTGGACCTTATAAGATCATGGAGATTCTTAATCCTGTTTCTTTTCGTTTGCTTCTTCCAGGGACATTTAAGATCCATAATGTGTTCCACAAGTCCTTGTTGAAGAGGTTTGTTGAGCCAGTGGTTCCTACTGCTGTGCCTCCTGACCCTGTTTTGGTTGAGGGCAATCTGGAGTATGTGGTTGAGAAAATATTAGATTCTCGTTTTTCTAGACGGAAACTCCAGTATTTGGTTAAGTGGAGAGGTTATGGTCAGGAAGACAATTCTTGGGTGTTTGCTTCGGACATCCATGCTAGGAGACTCATCCGTGCGTATCATAGAACTCATCCTGACCGACCTGGTTGCTCAAATGAGGGTTCGGTGACCCCTCCTCAAGGGGGGGGTACTGTTGTGAATGGGCTTGAGATGAGTTCTGAGCAGAGGCTCCCTCTGGTGGTTACAAGCGGTACTGGTCTGCCCAGTGAAGATTGTGAGGATTGGGAATCAGGTGTTACTGACTGGTCTTATATAAGGGAGTTACCTTCCCATCAGGGTTGCCGGTGATCAATTGCTCTGGTCTCAATCCTTGATTCCTGTTTCCTTTGTAGCCTGCTGTGTCGAGTCTGCATCTCCTGCTAACAGATAAGACATTTTCTTCTTTTTGTTTTTGTGCTTGATTTTTGCATTTTGTCCTGCACTTCTGTGGGGGCCTTCTGGGTCCCCTCCGGGGGCTTTTGCCCTCTCAGTTTTGTTCAGCCACTGATGTTTGTACATTTTGCTTTTTCCAGTTTTTTCAGTGGCTGTTGTTTTGATTTTGTTACACCAGAGAGCTAATTTAGGTGGTAGAGGTCGTGTGATCTCAGGTGTTTTTGAAATTAGTAGTGTTGGTGCTTTTCAGGGTTTTTTGAGATTGCAGTAAGTACCCTTCCTATCCTTTCCTATTTAGATAGTTTGGGCCCCAACGTTTGCTCATTCTATTTTCTGTCTGTGTCAGTATTTCTTCTTGTCTAACCGCCATTACATATTTGGGGGCTTTCTATGTCTTTGGGGATCTGCTCCGGGGCAGATAGCTTTCCTCTTTCTATCTTTAGGTGTAGCTAGTTTCTCAGGCTGTGACGAGGCGTCTAGGACCAACGTAGGAACGCTCCACGGCTGCCTCTAGTTGTGGTGGTTAGTCAGGGTACTGCAATCTCATAGATTCCAACTGCTCTGGTGTATTGCCTTTTTTACCTGCACTCCTCAGCTACCGAAACATAACAGAATGGTCTGGGTGCATCATGTCGCATTTGGAGAGCCCCTGATGCGCCTAAACAGTGGAAACCCCCCACAAGTGACCCCATTTTGGAAAATAGACCCCACAAGGAACTTATCTAGATGTGTGGTGAGCACTTTGAACCCCGAAGTGCTTCACAGAAGTTTATAACGCACAGCCGTAAAAATAAAAAATCCTTTTTTTTTTTGCAAAAATGATTTTTTCGTCCCAATATTTTATTTTTACAAGGGTAACAGGAGAAATTGGACCCCAAAAGTTGTTGTCCAATTTGTCCTGAGTACGCTGATACCCAATATGTGGGAGAAAACTACTGTATGGGTACACGTTGGGGCTCGGAAGGGAAGTAGTGACGTTTTGGATTGCAGACTTTGATGGAATGGTCTAGGGGCGTCATATCGCATTTGGAGAGCCCCTGATGCGCCTAAACAGTGGAAATCCCCAACAAGTGACCCCATTTTGGAAAATAGACCCCACAAGGAACTTATCTAGGTGTGTGGTGAGCGCTATGAAGCCCCAAGTGCTTCACAGAAGTTTATAATATACAGCCGTAAAAACAAAAAAATATTTTTTTTTGTACAAAAATGATATTTTCGCCCCCAGTTTTTTATTTTCCCAAGGGTAACAGAAGAAATAGGACAAATTGCACAATAACTCTTGGGGTCCAGAGTACGCTGATACCCCATATGTGGGGATAAACTACTGTTTGGACGCATGGCAGAGCTCAGAAGTGAAGGAGCACCGTTTGACTTTTTCAACGCAGAATTGGCTGGAATTGAGATCAGACGCCATGTCACATTTGGAGAGCCCCTGATGTGCCTAAACAGCAGAAACCCCCCAATTCTAACTCCAACCCTAACCTCAACACACCCCTAACCCTAGTCCCAACCCTAACCACAAACCTTACCCTAACACACCCCTAATCCCAACCCTAACCCTAATCCTAACTTTAGCGCCAACCTTAACCCTAATGGGAAAATGGAAATAAATACATTTTTTTAATTTTATTATTTTTCCCTAACTAAGGGGG
>JARQOD010000001.1:189933076-189988147 GCA_033576555.1 Oophaga sylvatica
TTGGTGTGCAATTTGTCCTGAGTTTGCTGATACTCCGATATGTTGGGGTAAACCACTGTTTGGGCGCACGGCAGGGCTCGGAAGGAGGGAGCGCCATTTGACTTTTTGAACGCCACGCTGTGTTTGGAGACCCCCTGATGTGCCTAAATAGTGGAAACCCCTCAATTCTAGCTCCAACCCTAACCCCAACACACCCCTAACCTTAATCCCAACCTAAATCCCAACCCTAATTCCAACCCTAATTGTAACCTAACCCTAATTGTAACCCAACCTAATTGTAACCCTAACCCTAATTGTAACCCTAACCCTAATTATAACCCTAATACTAGGTTCATTTTGCGTTTTACCAGCGCGTTCAACACATAGCGTTGACGAGCTGGTAACGGTATAGCATAATGCGATTGCGTTATGCTATATCCGCTAGCGCAGAGGAATCAGCAGATGATTCATCTGCGCTAGCGGTGACGGAGCCCAGACGCTGCAGGCTGCGTCCGAGGCTCCGTCACTGAATGATGGCACGTCGTGAACGCATGTTGCTTTACGGCATGCGTCGCGATGCGCCCTCAAATGGGGGTGAATGGCAGCGTTAACGGACTGCCATAACGCAGTATGAACCCAGCCTAACCCTAATTATAACCCTAACCCTAACGGAAAAATGAAAATAAATATAATTTCTATATTTTATTATATGTTCCTAACTAAGGGGGTGATAAAGGGGGGGGGTTATGTACTGTTTTTTTTTTTTTTATTGTGATCACTGTGATAGTTTATCACAGTGATCAAAATGTACTTTCAGGAGAATGAATGAAAAATTTTTTGAATCTGCCTCCAGGCAGATTCGGCGGGTGCACTGCGCATGCGCCCGCCATTTTTTTTTACAGGAAGAAGAGGCCGGGAGCCTGGGACCTGCCGGAGGACGGGGGACACCGGGAGGTACAGGGGGGTGGGGGGATCGGGGGTACTGGGGACCCTAATTCTCTCCCCACTGATGTGCGATCACATCAGAGGGGAGAGAAATATTTTCTTTTTTTTTTTTTTTTGCGGTCGCCGTTATACTGTTATAACGGCGATCGCAACACCGGTGTCGGTAAATACCGACCCAGATCATGTTCTCTGGGCTCTCGGCTACCCCCGGCAGCCGAGACCCCGGAGAAAGTTGCCCACCCCCACCTCCCCCCCCCCGGCAGATCGCAGCGGGCGCACTGAGTATGCGCCCGCCATTCAAGATGGCGGCGCCCACCGGAGGAGGCAGGTGGGCCCAGGGGCCACAAGGGGCAGTTTGGAGGGGATCGGGGACCCTTTTTCTCTCTCCTCTGATGTCCGATGACATCAGAGGACAGAGAAATTAAATGGCACATCAGATTTTTTTTGTTGTTGTTGCGATGCCGTTATAGGGTTAATAACGGCGATCGCAACATTGGGGTCGGTAAAAACCGACCCGATTCATGTTCTCTGGGGTCTCGGCTATCCCCGGTAGCCGAGACCCCGGAGAAAATGCGCCTCTGGGGGGCGCTATTCACTTTTTAATTAACGGCGCTGTGGTTTAAGTACCCTTAATGACCGCCGTTAAAAGGCGTATCGGCGGTCGTGGTTAAGGGCATAAAAATTAAAAGTTTGAAAATTGCTAAATAGCGTCTGCTCTCGATTCCAGCCATTTTTACATTCAAAAAGTCAAACGCTGATCCTTCTCTTCTGAGCCCTTCCATGAGACCAAACTGTAGTTTTCTTCCATACATGGGGTATCAGTGTACTCGGAGAAAACACATTTTGGGGGCTATTTTCTCCTGTCACCCTAAAGTAAAATTTTTGTGAAAAAAAGTAAAAGTTTAATTTTTTCCTTCCATGTTGCTTTAGTTCCTGTGAATCACTTGAAGAGTTAATAAAGTTCTTGAATGTGGTTTTGAGAAGTTTTAGGGGTGCAGTTTTTAGAATGGTGTCACTTTTGGGTATTTTCTGTCATTTAGACCCCTCCAAAGTCACTTATGAGGTGGTCCCTAAAAAAAAAAATGGTTTTGTAAATTTTGTTGGAAAAATTAGAAATTGCTGAACAACTTTTAACCCTTCTAATTTCTTAACAAAAAAATTGTGTTTAAAAAATTATGCAGATGTAAAGTAGACATGTGGGAAATGTTATTAACTATTTCATGTGACATTAACTCTCTGATTTAAGACATAAGAATTAAAAGTTTGAAAATTGCGAAATTTTCACCAAATTTCCGATATTTTCGCAAATAAACGCAAGTCATATCAAACAAATGTTACCACTATCATGAAGTACAATATGTCTCGAGAAAACAGTCTCAGAATCAGCGGGATTTGTTGAAGCGTTCCCGAGTTATTACCGCATAAAGGGACACTGGTAGTCATTAGTGGTCATTATCATATAGCTTTGGAAATATTCTCAATTAATTGAAATCATTAGATCATCTAGTTTTTCAGTTACTAGTGAACACTAAATAGATACTGAAATAGAATTGCATGTTTTATAGAAATAGACAAACCCTTTAACTACCACTGTAACTTTGTTTTATGTTTCAGCTCTGGGATTTGCTAATGCCACACGAGAAGCTGAAATCGAGAATCACTAAGCAATGGGGTGATATTGGCTTTCAAGGTGATGATCCCAAGACCGATTTCCGTGGCATGGGCTTTCTGGGACTGGCCAATTTATTGTAGGTTCATCATTTTTCTGATTGTGTTGTTTAATATTTAGGCAATTTAAAGCCTGCGTCTAATTATGTAGGGAAAAAAATTACAGTGCAGAAGTGAGGATAAAACAAAATGCAAATATGCAGAAAGCTAGTTTGTCATCCTATATATGACTTACACTGAAGTTTAAGCTTGCAAAGTTGTGTCCAACTGCAATAAAAAAAAAATCCAGTAGGTTTAGATTTTTTACAACTGTGAAGTCATTAGATCTGGTGTCACAATTCAACATTGTGATCTTCATGCCGTGTGACCAAAGTCACTGTGTAACTGTAGCCTAAAAACAATGCAATCTTTCATTAGAAATACTTTAAAATCTACATAAAGGAGAAATTAGTAAAGGACTCTTCGGGGCGAACACTATTTATATTTGACTTTTAATATGACAATGTGGATCATTTGACCAGATATCCTCTTCTCCCTTCTCAGCCAAAGTCACAGCAAATACATTAAGCACGTGATTCTGATCTTGGCTGCCTGACTTAACTCCTCTGATCTCTAAGCATGCTCGGCATTTACACTGTGCGCATGCACTAAGAGGATGAGGATCATGGCAGTGATGTACATGATGTACTACATGACCAAGCGCATGTGCGCTTGACAAATACAGTTGGGAAAAAATTATTTGATACACTACTGATTTTGCTACAGGACAATAAACAAGCAGCTTCGTGAGAAGGCAACAACTGTTGGCACAATTATTAGAAAAGGAAAGAAAAACAAGATGACTTTCAATCTTACTCAGTCTGGGGCTCCATGCAAGATCTTGCCTCTTGGGGTAAGGATGATTCTGAGAAAGGTCAGGAATCAGCGCAGAATGACACGCGAGGACCTGATAAATGACCTGAAACGAGCTGGGACCACAGTCTCAAACTTTACCATTGGTGACACACTACCAAGATTAAAATCCTGCGGAGCACGTAAGGTCCCCCTGCTCACGCCAACAACCTCCTTCCCTCAATTAAGAGCATTGAAGGTGGGTTGTGGCTGGTTCTTCCAGCATGACAATGACCTGAAACATAAAGCCAAGGCAACTAACCAGTGGCTCCGTAAGAAGCATTTCAAGGTCCTGGAGTGGCCTAGCCAGTCTCCAGACCTGAACCCAATAGAAAATGTTTGGAGGGAGCTGGAACTCAATGTAGCCCAGCGACAGTCCTGAAACCTGAAAGATCTGGAGAAGATCTGTATGGAGGAGTGGGCCAAAATCCCTGCTGCAGTGTGTGCAAACTTGATCAAAAACTACAGGAAAAGTCTGACCTCTGTAATTGCAAACAAAGGTTTCTGTACCAAAT
Source organism: Oophaga sylvatica (assembly GCA_033576555.1). NCBI lineage: Eukaryota > Metazoa > Chordata > Amphibia > Anura > Dendrobatidae > Oophaga > Oophaga sylvatica. Next base: position 189,937,075 of record JARQOD010000001.1, read on the forward strand.
ATTGAGTTTTGTTTTTCTATGGTATTAAATACTTATTTCATGCAATGTAAATCTCAGTGTGGCTGCCGCGCTATCAGTAGATAGATATCTGGAGCCTGTGTGGCAGACCCAGCTACTCCAGAATGTGAGAAGTTGCCAAATGATAGGCTGGTGTAAAAGTCAAGTGGCACTTACTGTTATGTGCCTGAAGGTGTTGGTGGTCAGTTGGTCAGTGGAGAAACAGCGCTGAGATGCGATAACCTAGGATGGGGAGCGTCCTCCCATAGAAGTTTCCTCCACCATGCTTTCTCCTTGAGAAAGAGGGACCAGGTCCCTCGAAACGCGTCAGTATTTGGCCACTGTGAGTGTCTGTCATTATGGACAGGTGACTTCACCGCTTAGCCACGCCCCTCGTTCGCTACACTGCTGCCCTGCGGCGCCATCGGCCAAAGCTCACCGCCACTAGGTGCAGCCACGAGCGTGTCGCGGAAACTTCTATGGGAGGACGCTCCCCATCCTAGCTTATCGCATCTCAGCGCTGTTTCTCCACTGACCAACTGACCACCAACGCCTTCAGGCACATAACAGTAAGTGCCACTTGACTTTTACACCAGCCTATCATTTGGCAACTTCTCACATTCTGGAGTAGCTTGGTCTGCCACACAGGCTCCAGGTATCTATCTACTGATAGCGCGGCAGCCACATTGACATTTACATTGCCGCTAATCACTATAGCAGGGTTGAACACAGTACCTGACGGGACGCCAGCAGCATTCAGCAGCCCATTTTAGCACCAGTGTGTAAACAGTATTGTTTTCAGTGACTTATTTCATGCGATAAAATGCAAATTAATTATTTAAAAATCATTCAATGTGATTTTTCTGGATTTAATTTTAATATTCTGTTTCTCACAGTTGAAGTGTACTTATGATAAAAATTACAAAACTCTCCATTCTTTGTAGGTGGGATAACTTGTGAAATCTGCAGTGTATCAAATACTTATTTTCCCCATTGTATGTGATGCTACAAGAACTGTACAGGTCAGGGGCTAAATATTAGTGGGGGGAAGGGGAGAGTCACTATTGGATGTCGTTTTGGACCCCCTGATGGTGCTCTGACAAGTTTGAAAATAAATCAAACGTTGTGCGCATCATTCCCCTGTTAAATAGTATATATTGTTGTATTCTTTGTCTCCATCCATTCATGTATATTGTTTGCTGGTCCAGTGGCACACTCGGTTACAATGACCTTTTAAAGTGAAGGAAAATCTTTTCTGATTGGATTCACCAAGCTTTTTTATCTGTGTCCTTTTGGGGGCATCTTTGTACAATGTACACACATAACATTTTGGTTGCAGTGCTTCGTTTGGCACTTTTGTGAAAGTGCATGTTATAGGTATAGCATGTTTCTCCATAGACTTTAATAGGAATTTTAAAGTTGTTTTCCACAGAATATAAATTATTCCTGAAGTGCCTGAGACTGCCTTTAAGAAATTACATCCTCAGCGATCCCCTGTAGCTCCTTATCCGGCAATTTCCCTTTCCTATCTGTTCTCTGTTTACTGATCTGTTTTAGCCAAAACATAAGTGGAAATGATCTAATCACTGGTCACACTCAGCTATACATAGACAGAGCAGGCATTTCAATGGATGACTTAACAGACCCAGTACACCTCTGAAATGTCTGTCAGATGGCTTTGTTTTCCCCTGTCTCTTGGGGTAAAATGGAAACCCCTGTTACAGTTGAAATCAACAATTAAAAGAATAATGTGCAGTTAAAGTGCCTTCAAAAGTCTTTACGACTCAATGTGTAGAGAATTAAACACATTGTAATCCTCACCCATGAGGACTCAAAGCAATATATCTCATATACAGTACATTATATGGGACGTATTGTTTTCAGTCTTCAGGGAATATACATAGCAGAACCTTATTCAGATAAGTTTTTTTTTTCATTTTTGAAGAACATTGAACCCGAAATACAAAAAGACCCTTGTACTTTTAACATGTAATAACTTCCTGATTTTTTTTTTCTATTTTTTATATTCTTGTAGGTATTTTAGTAGAAATTACACAGAGGAATCTCGTTTATTACTGTCTCATTCCAATCATCCAAAAATTGGGTAAGACTATTAAAAATTAACTTCTTTTCAGATAATGGTATATTTTTATTATTATTATTATTTATAAAGCACCATTGATTCCATGGTGCTGTACATGAGAAGGAGTTACCTACAAAATACAGATATCGCTTACAGAGGACAAACTAAAAATCACAGACTGATACAGAGGGAGAGGACCCTGCCCTTGAGGGATTACATTCTACAGGATTATGGGGAAGGAGACTGTAGGATGGGGGGTTGCGGCAGCTCCGGTGGCGGTGAGTTGGCAGCAGGGTTATTGCAGGCTGTAGGCTTTCCTGAAGAGGTGGGTTTTCAGGTTCCATCTGAAGGATCCGAATGTGGTGGATAATCGGACGTGTTGGGGTACAGAATTTCAGACACCGGTAGTAGTTTGACACCTGTAGTAAAAATTAACCACAGACTATGGTTATTTTCCATCCTTACAAGGAGATAATATATGTGTCAGTGTAGTAGCCAAGGAAATTATGATCATTTGGTCAGCTGACAAGTATGTTATGTCACTGCTCAGCTTCAAAGGGTTTCATTAGGACCTCAACATTGATGGTATGGGATAGCTCCTCAATATTTGATCAGTGAGGGATAAACTTCTGTGATCTCTGATAATCTGCATATTGAAGAAGCACTGGGTCATTTTTACTGGCAATGCTGCTTCTCTGTGCAGGGGTGCTTGGTATACAAGCAAAATGGGTCTTGCCTGTGTAAAGAAAGCGGTGGCACAATGTTGTCCTAAAGGGTGAATTCTGGTCATTAAACATTGATGACCTCCTCAAGGACAGATAATCAATGCTAGTCTGAGAAGACCCCTTAAATTGGTTATATAGAAATTAGAAAATATCAATTTATGATTTTGATATACCGTATTTTGTGGTTTATAAGAAGCACCCCAAATTTTGAGTTGAAAAATAGGAAAAAAAGCTTTTTTTAATAAAATGGTGCTTCTTATAATCCATTTGTCTTACTGGGGTGGTGGCTGCGGTGAAGCGGGGTCCCCGGGTCGCTGCTGGAGGAGGCAGGAGTGGGTCGATGCTGCGGACCCCAGACTGAGAGAAAGAGGGTGTTTGGATGTGCGGTGGTGCGGGGGCTCTGCCGACATTTTGTGAAAGCCCGGGACCCCTGTACTTCCATGGTTTACTTTGTGGTGGACTCTGGGAAAATGGCCGCTGGGGGGAGGCGCATGAGCAGGTGGAGATCTTGGTGCCGAGATCTCCGTCTGTGCATGCACTGCCCCCGGCTGTCATTTTCCCGGAGTCCACCGCAATGTAAACCATGGAAGTACAGGGGTCCCGGTCCTTCACAAAATATTGGCGGAGCCCCCGAACACCCGCAGTGTCGCACCTCCAAAAACACCCTCATCCCAGCCTGCGGCCTGCAGCAACGCGCCACTCTTGCCTCCTCCAGCAGCGACTCTGGGACCCTGCTCCACCGTGGCCGGTAAGGTATATTTGAATTATAAGACGCACCCCCATTTTCCCTCCAAGTTTGGGGGAAAAAAAGTGTGTCTTATAATTTGAAAAAATACGGTATTCTGATTAAAAAGGATGTGGGGTAAATTATATAATTTTCTCCTTCGCCTCATTGGGGGACACACAGACCGTGGGTGTTATGCTGCTGCCACTAGGAGGACACTAAGCAATACAAGCACAAAAGATTAACTCCTCCTCCTGCAGTATACACCCTCTGTTGGCTCAATCCTGAACCAGTTCTTGCTTAGTGTCTGTAGGAGGCACTAGGGTCTGCTCTCAGACCCCACTTTTTAAACTTTTTATTATTTTTACTTTCTTCACGCACGGATGGGCGACGGAACTTGTACGAAAAGTCACGATCTCCCAAAAACCAACAACAGGCGGCATCGTGCGAGTGTCGCCTCCACGTACCCCTCCTGCCACGCTACCATGGGGCGACAGATCCTTATAACAGGCTGCTCTCCCCATGAGATACCCTTACTTGAGGATGATGATGGTTTGCGTGGCACCTTGGATGGTTACCCCCTCCACCTCTCCTGGAAGCGGTGGCGGTCTGGAGGCATGTAAAAGCCCTCTCCACCCCCCTATTTAAAGGGGTTGGTGGATAGAGGATGTACAGCCATAGTCGCTGTAGTGCTGTGGAGTTCTCCCTCCTCCATCTTCGGGCTCTCCCCGCAGTGAGTATACGAGGGGCAAATACTGGTCACCGACCGCTTTTATGCGCACTGCGCCCGCATGGTGTTGCGCCGCCGCAGCACACAATCGCGCCGCTGGGGTTCCGATTGCGCCACGGCCTCAAATTTAGTCCCCGGGTAGGCCGCAACTTTAAAATTTACTCCCCGGCTTCGGGCCGGGATAGGCCTCGAGTGGAGAGGGTGGTCCGTGTGGCTCCGCCCACACCGCACGCTATTGGCTGTCACCAGTTAACAGGGGATTTCCCCTGTTTCCTCCCCCTCTCCTCCCACTGCTTCTGGCGCCTCTCGTCTCACACGAGAGGCGCTTCTAAGATCTCGGGCGCCATATTCTCCTGGGACAGCGCTGCATCGCCATCCTCTCACTTCCCTGGTGCACACACAGAGGCCCTGGGTAAGTGCACGCTGCGACTAGGTCTACACAGCGCTTAACCCTTCTTCTGCAGAAGGTTCTCTGGGAGGAAATATGTCACAATCAAAGGGAATTAAAAAGGCTGACAAGAGCTACTCCGTAGTATATGCCACTTGCACTTCATGCAACGCTCCCCTGCCATCAATGCATAGTTCCCAATTCTGTGCATCATGTGCCCAGGAGCCCATGGCTTCCTCTGCTCAGGAGCCCCCTATTACCGAGCAGGAGTCACTAACTATTCCTGATCCCATTGAGGCAGGTTCTTCAGGGTGGCCCAAATATCTGGCACACTCCATAAACTCTCTGACTAGAGCCTTGGATACCTTTCGTGGATCTGCTCCTAGCCAGAGCGCCCCTTTTCCAGAAAAGATTCCGTTAGCCTTCAGAGATGTCTCATCTGACAGGGGCCGTCTCACGGCGCCCGCTAAGCGGTCGTCCAAAAAACGCCGCCATAATACATCTCCCAATCCATCTAGTGGTTCAGCATCTGCGAGTTCAGGTTCTCGTTCACCTCTCCCAGAAACATCAGTGACCATGATTCGGAATACGAGTCGGACATTGGTGATGATCCCAACTCGCCGGAATTTCAGGAGTCGTTAGATTCTTTAATTGAGGCAATTAATACAATCCTCAAACTAGAAGAAGAACCTGGGTCTCAGCCGAATCATCCTATCTCCTTCAAAAGGGCAAAACGTGTTCACAAGATGTTTAATAACCACCCTGAATTTACTGATATTGTTCAGGGACACAGGGAGCGTCCGGACAGACGTTTTTCAGGACTGAAGTCTCTGAAAGCTCGATACCCTTTTTCAGCAACCGTGGCGAAAGAGTGGACGGAATCTCCTGTTGTAGATCCTCCAGTATCTCGTCTATCTTCAAAAACCCTTCTCTCTGTTTCTGATAGTTCATCCATTAGGAACCCTTCAGATAAACAGATTGACAACCTCGCCAAATCAATTTTTGAGGCGGCTGGAGCATCTCTATCTCCCTCCTTTGCAGCCACCTGCGTGGCAAGAGCTATGGTGGCTTGGGTTGAGGGCCTAGTCAAAATGACTAGTGATATCCCTCTTTCCCCCGAGGCACGTAATCTGGCCTATCAGATTACTCGGGCAGGTGACTACATGGTTCATGCGTCTCTGGATGCAGCTAATTGCGCTGCTATCACGGCCGCCAATGCTATCGCCATTCGAAGGTCCCTTTGGCTCCGTGAGTGGCGTGCAGACGCTGCTTCAAAGAAGACTTTAACTTCATTGCCTTATCATTCAGGGCGTCTTTTTGGAGATCGCCTTGATCAGATTATTTCTGACGCTACTGGTGGCAAAAGCAAATTTCTTCCACAGCGCAGAATCAATAGACCCTTTCGGCCTCAATACCAAGGTCGTTTCCGGCCATTTCGTAGCTCCTCTAATTGGTCCCCTGCTTCATCCTCTGCTCGAGCATCCTGGTCATCTCGTAGAGATAGGGACTCGCAACCATCGTCCAGATCCTCTCAGCCCTGGAGAAACAGATCTTCTCAGGCAGGAAATAGGAGCTCCTCCTCTCGCAAGTTGTCATCACAATGACTCCTTGCTGGGGATGGGAGACCCAAACAAGGTAGGCGGCCGCCTACTCTTGTTTCACAAAGTCTGGGGGTCAGTAGTTCAAGACCAGTGGGTTCTCGATCTAGTACACTCAGGTTACAAAATCGAATTCTTGTCCCTTCCTCCAAGACGTTTCTTCAGTCTCGCTTCCCCAAGTCCAAGGATCTTGCAAATTTTCAGCGGACATCAAAAGTTTCTGCGTTTTGCTGTCGGAGAGGATCACTTTCAGTTTGCCGCTCTGCCCTTCGGTCTCGCAACTGCCCCCAGAGTGTTCACAAAGGTCATGGCGGCCGCCATGTCAATTTTACACTCTCGGGGTGTGGTAGTCCTCCCGTACCTGGACGACCTACTCATAAAAGGTCCGACTTTTCGAGCCTGCGAAGAGAGCATCGAAATCACTATCGACACCCTCTCCCGCCTCGGTTGGCTTGTCAATTTAACCAAGTCTCTTTCCATTCCCTCTCAGAAGATTCTTTTTCTGGGAATGATTTTGGATACCTCCCAAGGATTGGTATCTCTCCCTCCAGAGAAGATTATCTCTCTGAAGCGGGGAGTGCTCCTGCTGTCGCTAAACCGCCCTCATTCTCTGAGGAGCGCCATGCAGGTCCTCGGGAAAATGGTAGCTTCCATCGAAGCAGTACCTTTCGCCCAGTTTCATCTCCGCCCTCTTCAACAGGAGTTGATATCAGTCTGGGACAGGAACCCAGCGTCTCTAGGTCGCCGCTTACGTCTGTCTCCCACAGTCAGAAGCTCCTTAAGATGGTGGATGAATGCCTCATCACTGAATCACGAAAAATCTTTCCTGACTGTCCATTGGCTGGTGGTGACCACCGATGCCAGTCTCCTCGGATGGGGAGCTGTGTTTCTTCATCACACGACTCAGGGCCGCTGGTCTCTACCAGAGTCCCGTCTCCCAATCAACATCTTATAGATCAGAGCTATCAAGTTAGCTCTCGTGCACTTCCATCATCTCCTGGCCGGTCGTCCCATCAGGATTCGGTCAGACAACGCCACGGCCGTGGCGTACATCAACCGTCAGGGGGGCACTCGGAGCAGAACAGCGATGCTCGAGGTATCGCACATTCTCCGCTGGGCCGAGAAAAACCGCTCTCTCATCTCCGCGGTTCACATTCCAGGTGTGGACAATTGGGAAGCCGACTTCCTAAGTCGCCAGGGCCTAGACTCAGGGGAATGGTCCCTGCACCCGGATGTGTTCCATCTTATTTGCCAGCGATGGGGCATGCCGGACGTAGACCTCATGGCATCCAGACTGAATGCCAAGGTTCAGACCTTCATAAGTCGCTCTCGCGATCCACTAGCCGTCGGCTCGGATGCACTAGTCCTCCCTTGGAGTCAATTTCGCCTTCCTTACATTTTTCCTCCTCTTCCGTTAATCCCCAGGGTGATTCGGAAGATCAAGGCAGAAGGCGTTCCTCTCATTCTGGTCGCTCCGCAATGGCCTCGCCGTCCGTGGTATGCGGAACTAGTGTGTCTGCTTGCAGACGTTCCCTGGAGATTGCCAGATCGGCCGGACCTCCTCTCACAGGGTCCGATTTACCATCACAATTCAAAAGCGCTGAATTTGACGGTATGGCCTTTGAAGCCTGGATCTTAACTCAGGCTGGGTTTTCTCACAAAGTCATCTCTACAATGGTCAATGCCAGGAAGCCGGCTTCCGCCCGCATTTATCATCGTGTCTGGAAGACATTCTTTTCCTGGTGTGAGAACAAAGGTCGTTCCCCTTTGGTTTTCTCTATCCCTTCCATTCTGGAATTTCTTCAAGCAGGAATGGATTCGGGGTTAGCCCTTTCTTCCCTCAAGGGCCAGATTTCTGCCTTGTCCGTCCTTTTCCAAAGACGGATCGCATCTAAGTCTCAGGTCAAGACTTTTATTCAGGGAGTGTCTCATCTTGTTCCACCTTACAAGAGGCCTTTGGAGCCTTGGGATCTTAATTTGGTCCTCAATGCCTTACAGGACTCCCCCTTCGAACCTTTGCCGGAAGTGTCTTTATCGCTTCTTTCCTGGAAGGTGGTCTTCCTAGTGGCGATTACCTCTATCAGACGAGTATCGGAATTGGCAGCCTTATCTTGTAAACCTCCTTTCCTCATTTTTCACCAGGACAAGGTAGTCCTTAGGACTTCTCCGTCTTTCACGCCAAAAGTCGTTTCGGCTTTTCATATCAATGAGGAGATAGTTTTGCCTTCATTCTGTCCGGCGCCAATTCACCGTACTGAAAAAGCCCTTCACACTTTAGACTTGGTGAGGGCTCTCCGAAGGTACATTTCGAGAACGGCACCTTTCCGGAAATCGGACGCTCTGTTTGTGCTTCCGGAAGGGCGCAGACAGGGTCTTCCTGCTTCCAAGGCCACGTTAGCCAGATGGATTCGCTCGGCGATCCAAGAGGCGTACCGTGTTAAAGGTCAGCCTATCCCGGCTGGGATTAAGGCACACTCCACTCGTTCTGTGGGGGCCTCCTGGGCCATTCGGCACCAGGCTTCGGCACAGCAAGTGTGCAAGACTGCGACTTGGTCCAGTCTTCATACTTTTGTCAAGCATTACCAAATTCATGCTCAAGTTTCTTCAGATGCGGCTCTTGGCAGACAGATTCTGCAATCAGCTGTTGCGCATCTGTAAGTTGTCTGTTGACTGGTTAAGCGTTATATGCATGACGTTCACGAGGCTTCATCTGTTGATGAGTTCCCACCCAGGGACTGCTTTGGGACGTCCCACGGTCTGTGTGTCCCCCAATGAGACGAAGGAGAAAAGAAGATTTTTGTGTACTCACCGTAAAATCCTTTTCTCCGAGACGCTCATTGGGGGACACAGCTCCCACCCTGGTTTAATTTGGAGCCTCGTTGTTCATTTGAATTGTTGGCATATTGCACTCTGTTATGAGCTCCTACTGCTTTGGCACCGAACTGGTTCAGGATTGAGCCAACAGAGGGTGTATACTACAGGAGGAGGAGTTAATCTTTTGTGCTTGTATTGCTTAGTGTCCTCCTAGTGGCAGCAGCATAACACCCACGGTCTGTGTGTCCCCCAATGAGCGTCTCGGAGAAAAGGATTTTACGGTGAGTACACAAAAATCTCCTTTTTTCCTGCAGTTGACATTTTCCTTCATTGTGACTGGATGCATCTTGTGAACAAACTCCTTGCTGCTATCGATAGGGTTGGCTCCCATCTAATAGTTCTTTATGCAGCAGTTAATAAAGTGATAATTAATAAGGCTGTGTTTTACAGGTTTTCCTATGCTATTGTTGGCATCAATCTGACAGAAATGGCATACAGTTTACTAAAGAGTGGTGCTCTGAAGTCTCACTTTTATAACATGGTTCCTGGGTTCCCAGAGATGAAATGCTTTCATCAGTTTTTTTGTAAGTTGTTCTTTTTTTTGTATAATATTATTTATCTCCTAAGCATTGTCTACAATGTATTAGTATATTGTGTGTATATGTATATTTTTTTTTTTGTACACACACACATGAAGCAACATAAAATATGTGCTGGCGGTGTATGTATAGGAAGAGCTCATTGAGATGAATGATTGGCAGCAGCTGGCATATGTGTAGGTGGTATGTGGTTGCTACAGCCATGAAAACAAGCACCAGATAGGGGCACAGGTGTAGCAATGCTGAAGTAGTGAGGGATCTAACTGGTGTAACAAGAATATCCTCATTTTGTTATTTTAGAACATTGCCTTACTGTGGCCAAAATGTTATAATCTCAGAAAACATTGCTTTCCCCATATAGTTAAATAAAAAGCAAACAAGAACGTGTCTGTACTCCAAAATTATACCGATAAGAGCTACATCCTGTGTTGGAAAAAAAAAGCTCTCATAAAGTCATGGGTCCTAGAGAAAAACTGTAGATTTGCATTTTTTTTTCCATTAACGTGAATGGTGTCATTCAAAACGGCAACTGATCTCTCAAGTTTTTATATGGCATTGTTGATAGGAAAAAAGTTATGGTTCTTGTAGGAGCATGTTCACACAGTTTTTTTTTTTTTTTTTTTTTTTCAAATATTTTCAGTGCAGGTTCAATCTGAAAAACAAAATGCCTGAAAGACTCTTCTTGATAATTTTTATTAAAAAATAACTTCTTGTCCGAGCTTTTGATCATTTAATATTAGCTTCATGTTTCGAAAAACACTAAGCGTTTAAAAAAAATTACTGTAGTATTTTACTTTTTCTGCTAAGAAAATACTGCATACTTTACAATAAAGGAGAATAAACACCACAAAAAATCTTGAACAGTTTTTTTAAGCATTTTGTAAGTGTTTTTTTATAGGAGTTTTCATAGTGATGCATAAAGTCAATTTCTCCTATAAAAAATGTGCATGTGCACAGTAACCTTACCCCCTTGTCACTCAATGCTTAGGTGCCAGTAGTAACTAGATTACAATGGACACCAGGGCAAACGTTTGACTAGGTCACTCATCGCCCACCCCTCCCCACACTCATCCACTCGTCATTCTGTGGCACCTCGTCCCCTAACATGTGCTGCACCCAGTGTACCCCACCTCAGCATGCAGGTCACACAAGCTTGGAGCAGAGTCAAGTGTGAGAGAGATGCCGGCAGCCAATCAGCGCTGAGCTTCATGTCTGCTAAACGATGATAGGCTAAGCAAAGAAACATCTGCCCCGAGCAGCAGGGACTGAAGCTGCCTGAGATCAGTAATTAGTTTGGCCACATGTGCGGCTTCCATTACAGCCCTAACATCGGAAAGAAGACCAACCTGGGGGGAACATGCCCTCCCCCCCCAACGCCATAACCCAGTGCTGTGGATTGATTAGCTTAGTGACGCTCTGTAACGAAGGTGCTGGCGATCACAGAGACTGCAGTGCTGGAGGGATGACTCGCTGCCGGCTTCTCTTGTAACTGCAGGAGAAGCCGCGCTCCTTCCTCACTCAGTGGAGACTGCTGCCTCTGTGTGGGTCCCCCAGCCCCTTCTGGGCCCGGTCTTAATCCCACTCCCTGCCACTGCAATCTTTATACTTCTGATAGTTTCCAACATTTCTGGCTACAATTTACAAAAAAATTAACTCTCTAAAATTTAACTTTTATTGTAAATTACTTTTAAAACCAAAAGAATAGTATATACCAAACTAAAAATGACTAGATACTCAAATATTTCTTAGATGAATATATTAAATAAAATATGTATTACCACAGAAGAAACAATTACCAAATTATGCCCAAGAATATAACCTGTGTCTTTCCCTAGAGGCCCTAGCGTCCTACCTGCCCGCGGAGGGTGGCACCCTATTAATCACGCAGATGGCACCCCTACTCAGCTATGTCTGACCCTGTAAATTATACTAATTTAGCAAGGTAAAATAGAGCAATAGAAGAGGGCTTTTCATATGGGGCTCATTTCCGATGACATAAGGTTTAACCCCTTAATGACTAAGCCATTTTGTAGGTTAAAGACCAGGCCAATTTTTACAATTCTGACCACTGTCTCTTTATGAGGTTATAACTCTGCAACGCTTCTACGGATCTTGGCGATTCTGAGACTGTTTTCTCGTGACATATTGTACTTCATGATAGTGGTAAAATTTCTTCAATATAACTTGCGTTTATTTATGAAAAAAACGGAAATATGGCAAAAATTTTGAAAATTTTGCAATTTTCAAACTTTTAATTTTTATGCCATTAAATCAGAGAGATATGTCACAAAAATTAGTTAATATATAACATTTCCCACATGTCTACTTTACATCAGCACAATTTTGGAACCAACATTTTTTTTTGTTAGGAAGTTATAAGTGTTAAAAGTTGACCAGCGATTTCTCATTTTTCCAACAAAATTTACAAAACCATTTTTTTTAGGGACCACCTCACATTTGAAGTGAATTTGAGGGGTCAATATGACAGAAAATACCCAAAAGTGACACCATTCTAAAAACTGCACCCCTCAACGTGTTCAAAGCCACATTCAAGAAGTTTATTAACCCTTTAGGTACTTCACAAGAATTGAAGCAATGTGGAAGGAAAAAATGAACATTTAACTTTTTTTCCCAAAATTTTTCTTTCGACACAATTTTTTTAAATTTTGTCAAGGGTATCAGGAGAAAATGAACCACAATATTTGTTGTACAATTTCTCCTCAGTACACCGATACCCCATGTGTGGGGGTAAACCACTATTTGGGCGCATGGCAGAGCTCGGAAGGGAAGCAGCGCCATTTGACTTTTTTGGCTGGAATTGAGATTGGACGCCATGTCGCATTTGGAGAGTCCCTGTGTGCCTAAACAGTGGAAACCCCCCACAAGTGACCCCATTTTGGAAACTGGACCCCCAAGGAACTTATCTAAATGTGTTGTGAGAGATTTTAACCCCCAAGGGCTTCACAGAAGGTTATAACGTAGAGCCGTAAAATTAAAAAATCATATTTTTTCCACAAAAATGATCTTTTCATCCAAATTTTTATTTTCCAAAGGATAAAAGGACCCCAAAAGTTATTGTGCAATTAGTCCGGAGTACGCTGATACCCCATATGTGGGGGTAAACCACTATTTGGGCGCATGGCAGAGCTCGGAAGGGAAGCAGCGCCATTTGACTTTTTTGGCTGGAATTGAGATTGGACGCCATGTCGCATTTGGAGAGTCCCAGTGTGCCTAAACAGTGGAAACCCCCCACAAGTGACCCCATTTTGGAAACTAGACCCCCAAGGAACTTACCTAAATGTGTTGTGAGAGCTTTTAACCCCCAAGCGCTTCACAGAAGGTTATAACGTAGAGCCGTAAATTAAAAAATCATATTTTTTCCACAAAAATGATCTTTTCATCCCAATTTTTATTTTCCAAAGGATAAAAGGACCCCAAAAGTTATTGTGCAATTATTCCTGAGTACGCTGATACCCCATATGTGGGGGTAAACCACTATTTGGGCGCATGGCAGAGCTCGGAAGGGAAGCAGCGCCATTTGACTTTTTTGGCTGGAATTGAGATTGGACGCCATGTCGTATTTGGAGAGCCCCTGTGTGCCTAAACAGTGGAAACCCCACACAAGTGACCCCATTTTGGAAACTAGACCCCCCAAGGAACTTATCTAGATGTGTGGTGAGAGCTTTGAACCCCCAAGGGCTTCACAGAAGGTTATAACGTAGAGCAGTAAAATTAAAAAATCATATCTTTTCCACAAAAATTATCTTTCCACCCCCAATTGTTATTTTCCAAAGGCTAACAGGACCCCAAAAGTTATTGTGCAATTTGTCCTGAGTATGCTGATACCCCATATGTGGGGGTAAACCACTATTTTGACGCATGGCAGAGCTCGAAAGGGAAGGAGCGCCTTTTTCAAATGCAGACTTTGATGGAATGGTCTGCGGGTGTCATGTCACGTTTGGAGAGCCCCTGATGTGCCTAAACAGTAGAAACCCCCCACAAGTGACTCCATTTTGGAAACTAGACCCCCCAAGGAACTTATCTAGATGTGTGGTGAGCACTTTGAACCCCCAAGTGCTTCACAGAAGTTTATAACGTAGAGCCGTGAAAATAAAAAAATCATATTTTTTTCCACAAAAATAATCTTTTTGCCCCCAAATTTTTATTTTTATAAGGGTAACAGGAGAAATAGGACCCCAAAAGCTATTGTGCAATTTGTCCTGAGTACGCTGATATCCCATATGTGGGGGGGAACCACTATTTTGACGCATGGCAGAGATCGGAAGGGAAGGAGCACCGTTTTTAAATGCAGACTTTGATGGAATGGTCTGCGGGTGTCATGTCGCGCTTGGAGAGCCCCTGATGTGCCTAAACAGTAGAAACCCCCCACAAATGACCCCATTTTGCAAACTAGACCCCCCAAGGAACTTATCTAGATGTGTGGTCAGCACTTTGAACCCCCAAGGGCTTCACAGAAGTTTATAACGTAGAGCCGTGAAAATAAAAAAATCATTTTTTTCCACAAAAATGACCTTTTTGCCCCCAAATTTTTATTTTTCTAAGGGTAACAGGAGAAATAGGACCCCAAAAGCTATTGTGCAATTTGTCCTGAGTACGCTGATATCCCATATGTGGGGGGGGAACCACTATTTAGACGCATGGCAGAGATCGGAAGGGAAGGAGCACCGTTTTTAAATGCAGACTTTGATGGAATGGTCTGCGGGTGTCATGTCGCGCTTGGAGAGCTCCTGATGTGCCTAAACAGTAGAAACCCCCTCAAATGACCCCATTTTGCAAACTAGACCCCCCAAGGAACTTATCTAGATGTGTGGTCAGCACTTTGAACCCCAAGGGCTTCACAGAAGTTTATAACGTAGAGCCGTGAAAATAAAAAAATCATATTTTTTTCCACAAAAATGACCTTTTTGCCCCCAAATTTTTATTTTTCTAAGGGTAACAGGAGAAATAGGACCCCAAAAGCTATTGTGCATTTTGTCCTGAGTACGCTGATACCCCATATGTGGGGGGGAACCACTGTGATCGCCTTACTGCGATCTTTGGGAGGCACAATGAACAAATCTACAAAAGGTGAAGAATTGGTTTTCTTTTTTGCGCCGTTCCTCGTGCGGTATTAGTGATTAGGCGACTTTATTCCTCGGATCGGTGCGATTACGGCGATACCAGATTTACACCCTTTTTTCATGTTTAGCTTCTGTCATACTCTAAAAGACGCTTTTTTTTGGAATAATTTTTTGTAAGAAATTTTTGCATCGCCGTATTTTGAGAGCTATAATTTTTCCATATTTCGGCCGACAGAGTTATCTGTGGGCTTATTTTTTGCGGGACGAGCTGACGTATTTATTGGTACCATATTCAGGCACATAACGTTTTTTGATCGCTTCCTATTCCGATTTTTGTGGAAGCAGAATGAACAAAAACCAGCAATTCAGGAATTGTTTTTTTTTTTTTTTTTTTTCCTCCGTTCCGCGTGTGGTAAAATTGATAAAGCAGCTTCATTCTTCGGGTCACTACGGTTACAGCGATACCTCATTTATATATTTTTTTTTATGTTTTGGCGTTTTTTACACAATAAAAAATTTTATAGAAAAAATAATTATTTTTGCATCAGTTTATTCCGCGAGCTATAACTTTTTTATTTTTTCGCTGATGATGCTGTATAGCGGCTTGTTTTTTGCGGGACAAGATGACGTTTTCAGCGGTACCATGATTATTTATATCTGACTTTTTGATCGCGTGTTATTGCACTTTTTCCAAGCGGTATGATGATACCGCTTGGAAAAAGTATAATTTACTACTTTTTTGTGTTTTTTTTTTTTTACGGCTTTCACTGAAGGGGTTAACTAGGGTTACGCTTTTATAGATGGGATTTTTACGGACGTGGCGATACCTAACGTGTATTTTTTTTTTGTTTTTTATTTTTTTTATTACATAAAAATGTGTATTTTTTAGGGGATTTTTTTTAAATTATTTTTTAATATTTTTTTTACAATTTTTTTTAAAAAATGTTTTTTTTTAACTTGTCCCTTTATGGGACTTTCACTTTTTTTTACTTTTTATTGCAGTTACAATGCATTGCAATGCATTGTACCTATGATGAAAGCTGCTGTGACATGATCACAGCAGCTTCCCGTAGGTAGATGACCCGGAGGTTGTCATGACAACCCCCGGTCATCAAGGCAGAGATCGGCCCCTGCAAATACATTGCAGGGCGCCGATCTGAGGCAGAGGGAGCTCCCGACCCTCTGCCTCCCCCCCCTGAGCTCTGCGATTGCGCTGGATCGCAGCAGTCAGGGGGTTAACAGCCAGGGGCGGTGGGGCTCCGCTCCTGGCTGTCAGTGCAGGAAGCCTGGCCACTGCAGCGCCGGCTCCTGCACTGATCGCGCTGGGGAAGCTGAAATTTCAGCTTCTCCTGCACGATCGCTGCTGTGTTTGGTCAGTCAGATTGACTGACCAATCACAGCGCTGTGGGTGGGGGACCGACGGCAAAGGTCCCCGCACCGCTTGCCGTGCCTGTCAGCTGTCTATGACAGCTGTCGGCACTGATCTACCACTGCGTGTTTACACGCAGTGGTAGATCAAAGGCATGACGTGCACAGTCCGTCCTGGTGCCGGAACTGGCACCTTGCCATGACGGACTGTGCACGTCAGTGGACATTAAGGGTTAAAAGAGCATAAATAAAATAATTAAAATGTAAACAACAAGTTTACTCCTCTGCATTTCTTCCTATATATCTCCTCGAATATTTTAGTTCACCCTGCCCTCCTGGCAATACCCCCGGTTGTCCTCAGAACGTTCACTTTTGGGCAGATTTTCGCTTACTCTCCACCTTTCAGGCTTGGGAAATCCCGTTCTGTATTTGCCTAGGTGATCAGGGAACCAGAATGCTCCCGTCAGAGGTGTTCCACTGTGGTCATTGCGATCTGGGCCCTTGAATGTAATATATTAGCAGGAGCTATGTATAAAGCCATTAAAGGAAAGTAACCCCATGATTGCCATGTGATAGATTAGGCAGGATTGCACATATTGACAGCGTAAATCTAAGTATACATATATATTGGACCCTTGGATGTTTTGCACCCATATATGAAATACATGTTTACAGTTCTGCTCCTTCCTCTTTGTTCCAGTAGCCAGAAATAGTTCTGCTCCTTATGTACACATATGACGGCTTTTTTTGAAAAGACTTTTAAAAATAGATGGGTGTGTTTTTGAGTATGCAACCTAATTAAACATCTTTTGGGTATTGGTGGTGTATGGAGCAGATTCCGGAGTTGTGAGCTGTGCACGCGCCCCAAATGGCAATTGCTGACTTCTTACAGCACCGATGGAAGCTAGAACCGATTGATGCTGTTTAACCACTTAAATGTCTGCAGAGTTTCCATATCTAATGCAATTCTATGGGAAAAATCTGCACTTAACCCCTTAACAACGGCCTATACGCCTTTTAACGGCGGCAGTTAAGGGTACTTATTCCTCAGTACCGCTTTTTAACGGTGCTGAGAAAGAAGATTATAGCGCTCCCCAGCATCGCAAAATCTCGGGTAGCCGAGACCCCGGAGAACATGATTCGGGTCAGTTTTTACAGACTCCAGTGTTCTGATCACCGTTATTCACGGAATAACAGCGACCGCAAAAAAAAAAGTCCGATTTCCTATTTATTTCTCTCTCCTCTGATATGATCTAGCACATCAGAGGATAGAAAAATCTGGCTGTGTCCCTCGGCGTCTTCTTCCGGGAAGAAAATGGCGGGCGCATGGAAAGAATTGTAAAAATTGGCCTGGTTATTAGGTACAAAATTGGCTCTGTCACTAAGTCGTAAAAATCTTGTACCTGCAAGAGAAGTTGATATTTTCCGTATTTGAAACACACACCGCAGGTCAGTTTAATCTGTGTGTGGAAAAAAAAACCACAGTGGACATGAAATTTCTATAAATATCATCCACTTCGCTGGAACTATAAAATGTTGCCTTTTTGCTGCATCAAAAACTCACTAAAAAGTCATCATACGCACACAGCCTAATTGTTTTGATGTAGGTGGGTGTTGGGGAATCCTTGGCCATCATCCACCTGAAAGAATGTGGGAAAGAAACTTGCAAACTTCAAATTGCCAGTTTTTTCCTAAATAAAAAAGCACATTTGGTAGCACCACCTTTCAAAATGCAAAATTATTTAATCCATAATTTAAATGCCATTAAGAAAAAGAATCAAAACGCCTGAATTTTGTTTTTCAATTGCCCAAGAAAACAACAGAATAAAAAACGATCAAAAAAGACAAGTGCAACCCAAAATAGTATTAATAAATTAGATAACTAGCCCCAGAAAAAAGCAAGCTCTCATACAGATCAACATGTTATGCGTTTTAGAAAAAAACTATTTTTGGAGGGATCACAAAGCTTTGAGTTTTTCGAAAGCAGTTAGAGAGTTACCAGAGTTACAAATTGCCCAGTGAATTTTACAATGAACATCATAGAAATAAAACTCAAAAAAAACTATGGTGTTACAGTAAATTTCACTATATCACTTCACTTGGAATTTTTTTTCCCATTTTACTGAACCTCTTATGGTAAAGTGAATGGTGTCTTTAAAAACTACAACCAATCCTATGAGTAACAAGCCCTCGAAAGAGAAAGTTGGGAAGTTTTGTTAGTATGGGGTTCATGAAAGTATAGAAAGGAAAACTGGCTTAGTCAGAAAGGGATTAAACAATATTTTATTTTATTATTCTGCCTCCATCAGCGTAAGGATAGTTTTAATTAGTGCTGGATTCTATCTTCCCCTTTAAATTGGTAGGTTTTCAGCTCAGGAGAGGCATGTTTCATAAATATTAGGTTTAGGGTCTCGTCAGAGAAAGGTTCACCTTTTCATTGTTGGTGGGCAAGTTCTTTTCCTGCACAAATTCATTATTTCCATTTGCGCCTTTTTTAAGTCCATTTTGTATCTCTTGGCCTCTTTTCTCTTTGTATATCATAGAATCATAGAATGGTAGAGCTGGAAGGGACCTCCTGGCCATCTGGTCCAACCCCCTGCTCAAAGCAGGATTCTCTAAATCATCCCAGACAGATGTCTGTCCAGCCTGTTTGAAGACTTCCATTGAAGGAGAATTTACCACCTCTCATGGCAGCCTGTTCCACTCCTTGATCACCCTAACTGTCAAAAAGTTTTTTCTAATATCTAATCTGTGTCTCCTCCCATTCAGTTTCATCCCATTGCTTCTAGTCTTTCCTTGTGCAAATGAGAATAAAGATGATCCTTCCACAATGTGACAGCCCTTGAGATATTTGTAGACAGCTATTAAGTCTCCTCTGTCTTCTTTTTTGCAAGCTAAACATTCCCAAATCCTGCAACCGTTCCTCATAGGACATGGTTTGCAGACCGGTCACCATTCTGGTGGCTCTTCTTTGAACTTGCTCCAGTTTGTTGATGTCTTTTTTAAAATGTGGTGCCCAAAACTGGACACAGTATTCCAGATGAGGTCTGACCAAAGAGGAGTAGAGGGCAATAATGACCTCACGTGATCTAGACTGTATGCTTCTGTTGATACATCCTAGAATTGTATTTGCCTTTTTTGCTGCTGCATCACACTGTTGACTCATGTTCAGTCTGTGATCAATTAGTATACCCAAGTCTTTTTCACATGTGCTGTTACTTAGCCCTATTTCTCCCATTTTGTATATGCTTTTTTCATTTTTATTGCCCAGATGTAGTACTTTGCATTTTTCCCTGTTAAAAACCATTCTGTTAGTTGCTGCCCACTGCTCCAGTTTATTTATATCTTTTTGAATCCTCTCTCTCTTCTCTAGTATTAGCTACCCCTCCTAGCTTTGTGTCATCAGCAAATTTGATCAGTTTACCCTCAATTCCTTCATCTAAATCATTGATAAAGATGTTGAACAATACAGGGCCCAAAACAGAGTCTTGTGGTACCCCATTTGAGACATTCTTCCAACTGGATGTGCAGCCATTTACGACCACTCTTTGAGTCCGATCACTAAGCCAGTTATGAATCTACCTAACAGTTGCCTTGTCCATTCCATACTTAGTCATTTTTTCAATAAGGATTGTGTGAGATACTTTGTCAAATGCTTTGCTGAAGTCAAGATATACTATATCTACAGCATTTCCCTGATCCACCCAGTCAGTGATTCTGTCATAGAAGGAAATTAAGTTAGTCTGACATGACTTATTAGTTACAAACCCATGCTGACTCTGTTAATCACTTCATTCTTATGCAGGTACTTACATACATGTTCTTTAATAATTTGTTCAAAGATCTTTCCTGGTATAGAAGTCAGACTCACCGGCCTGTAGTTCCCTGGGACCACCTTCTTCCCCTTTTTGAAGATAGGAACAACATTTGCTCTTCTCCAGTCTTCTGGGACTTCACCTGTTCTCCAAGAATTTTCAAAGATTATGGACAGTGGTTCAAGAATTTCTTCTGCTATCTCCTTCAGTATTCTGGGTGTAATTCATCTGGACCTGGAGACTTAAATTCATTTAGGTTAGCTAAGTGTTTCCTCACTGTCTTTCTGTTTATAGATATCCTGGATTCTTCTATTCCTTTAATAGGACAGTGAAGATCAGTTGATGTTACATTTCCTTTCTGAGAGAAAACAGATGCAAAATAGGAATTTAAAAGTT
This sequence comes from Oophaga sylvatica, assembly GCA_033576555.1. Classification (NCBI taxonomy): domain Eukaryota; kingdom Metazoa; phylum Chordata; class Amphibia; order Anura; family Dendrobatidae; genus Oophaga; species Oophaga sylvatica. Next base: position 189,957,393 of record JARQOD010000001.1, read on the forward strand.
CAGCCTTCTCAACATCCTTTCTTACCATTTCATCATTTTCATCCTGTAAAAATCCTATAGCATCTTTGACTTTTCTTTTACTTTTGACGTATCCCCAAAATCCTTTTTTGTTGCTTTTGACATCTCTTGCAAGCCTTAATTCATTGTCAGCTTTAGATAATCTTATTTGTGCCCTGCAGGTTCTGCAGATGGCATTATATTCTTCTTTAGATATGCCTCCCTCTTTCCATTTGATAAACATTTCTTTCTTCCTTTTTAGCATGTGTTTAAGTTCTGTGTTCATCCATCCTGGTTTCCTTAAATGCTTCCCATTCTTCCTCTTTTTGGAATTGTTAACGATTGTGCTTTGAAAATCTCATTTTTCAAGATGTCCCATCCTTCCTGGACATTTTTGTCCTTAAGGATATCCTGCCATTGGATCCCTCCAATTCTCTTTCTGAGTCCCTTAAAATCTGCCTTTCTGAAATCTAACCTTGACGTCTGAGTCTTCACAGGTCTTCCTCCTCTTGTTATCCAAAATTTTAAAATAGCATGGTCACTACCTCCTAGGGTCCCAGCCACTCTTACCTCCTCAACCATTTCCTCCTATTTATAAGGATTAGATCCAAGGTAGCAGTTCCCCTTGTTTTCTCCCCTACCTTTTGAAAGATAAAGTTGTCAGCAAGAGAGGATAAGAATTTCCTTGACCTGTTAGTTTTGCCTGAGAGAGATTCCCAACAAATGTCTGGATAGTTGAAATCTCCCATGACCACTATGTCATATTTTTTGGAGAACTTGGCCATTTGATGCATAAAGAGTTCATCCATATCTTCAGCTTGCATAGGTGGCCTGTAGTAAATGCCTACAATGGTGTCCTTTCCATTGTTCTGTCCTTGTATTCTTAAGGGTATGCCACACTAAACAATATCGCTAACGGGATCGCTAAAAAACGTCACTATTTAGCGATCCCGTTAGCGATGTTGTTCAGTGCGGCAGCTGCCAGCGACGAGCTTCCTGCTGTGATCTCGCTCGTCGCTGGAATCGCTCCGGACCCTATTTTCTCGTCGGCGCTCCCGCTGGGTAAGTATCTAATCGCTGTGTGGCACCTTTTCTTAGCGATTTAGCGGTACTTTTGTACCGCTAACGGCGATAGCGTCGTTAACTATATCGCTAAATGTGGCCGCACTTAGCGATATAGAAACAATCCCGCTAGCGATCGCATTAGTATGCGTCGTTATCGTGATCGCTAGCGGGATTGTTTAGTGTGGCAGTACCTTTACCCAAACAGTTTCCACAGAAATACCAGTCTCTGAAGCATCAATCTCTGTGCAAATATACGCTTTTCTAACATACAATGCGACACCTCCTCCTCGTTTATCAAGTCTGTTTCTTGCAAATAAGTTGTATCCTTCTAGCCTTGTATTCCAATCATGTGTATCGTCCCACCAAGTTTCAGTGATTCCAATGACATCATACTTCTCCTGCGTTAGTAGTTCCAATTCTCCTTGTTTGTTGCCCATGCTTTGTGCATTTGTATAAAAACATTTTAATTTGTGATTGGTTTCTCTTCCTCCAATATTTTTATTATTTAGATTGTTTTGTCTTCGTTCTTCCTTTCCACTTCTAATAGTCGAGTTCTCAATAGCATTTGTCAGGTGTATGGCTTTTTCTGGCGTTTTGCTTCCCTTCCCACATTGTTCTAGTTTAAAGCTCTCCTGATGAGTGTAGCAAGGCGACTTCCAAATACATGTTTTCCAGTCTTCGTAAGGTGCACCCCATCTCTAGCAAGTAGTCCATTGTATAGGTAATTCACTCCGTGATCCAGAAATCCAAATCCTTGCTGACGGCACCATCGACGTAGCCAGTTGTTCACCTGCAGAATCTTATTCCACCTCCTTGTTCCATGGCCATCCACTGGAGGATGGATGAGAAGACCACCTGCGCACCCAGTTCTTTCACTTTCTTGCCTAAGTTTTCAAAGTCACTGCAGATGGTTTGCAGGTCACTTCTTGTGGTGTCATTTGTCCCCACATGTATTAGCAGGAATGGGTAGTCATCTGTACGTCTGAAGAGTCCTGATATCCTGTCAGACACATCTTTAATTTTTGCACCTGGAAGACAGCACATTTCTCTTGAGGTTATATCCGGTCTGCAGATAGCAGCCTCTGTTCCTCTCAACAGGGAATCCCCCATGACCACAACTCTCCGTTTCTTCTTCACAACATTTTTCTTTCTCCATTCAGGAGGACTTTGAGGGCTTACAAGGTTGCTCTTTGTGGGCAAAGTCTTATCCTGATGTATTTCTTCATCATTCTCCTGTGTGAGAGTCTGGTACTGGTTCCTGAGCAGTATGGGTGCTGACTGCCTCACGATCCTCCTGCTTCTCTGGGTCACATGCTTCCATTCCTCTGCTTCTGCAGGTGCTCTTCGAATTTCTTCTCTTTCTGCACCATGAAGAGATAATTCTGCTCTGTCTAAGAACTCTTCATCTTCCTTAATGATCTTCAATGTAGATAACCTCTCTTCCAGATTTCGCAACTTTTCCTCCAACATGGACACAAGCTTGCATTTGTGGCATGTGAAATTTGGCTTTTCCACTGGTAAATCTGTGAACATGTAGCAAGAAATGCAACTCACCACATGGCTCCTGGCCTCTTCCATGCTCTTATTGTTAAAGAGATATCACAGCAGTGAAAAAAGTACCAAAATTCGCGCGCCGTTACCAATGTTCTCCTTTCAGCTGCAACAGCCAAAACCTAGTGTTCTTGGAGCTTGCGGAGACTCTTCACTTATCCCAGAATGAACTGGGAATATGCAAATGATCTCCTCAGGACTCCTCCCCTGGTTTACCGATGTCCTCCTTTCAGCTGCAACAGCCAAAACCCAGTGTTCTTGGAGCTCGCGGAGACTCTTCACTTATCCCAGAATGAACTGGGAATATGCAAATGATCTCCCCAGGACTCCTCCCCTGGTTTACCGATGTCCTCCTTTCAGCTGCAACAGCCAAAACCCAGTGTTCTTGGAGCTTGCGGAGACTCTTCACTTATCCCAGAATGAACTGGGAATATGCAAATGATCTCCCCAGGACTCCTCCCCTGGTTTACCGATGTCCTCCTTTCAGCTGCAACAGCCAAAACCCAGTGTTCTTGGAGCTCGTGGAGACTCTTCACTTATCCCAGAATGAACTGGGAATATGCAAATGATCTCCTCAGGACTCCTCCCCTGGTGGATATATTTAGTTCTCCACTGTGGTCATGATTTAGGGTTTCCAGATGTTTTCATCTGATTCATTATTAGAGACTTTTCAAAAAGTCGCAAAATTTGATGCAAATGTATTATAGACCCCACCACCACAGTAGTGTTTTTATCTCGGCCATACAATTTTGAGCAATATCTGCAACATTTTGAAAAAAGATGCAAGTTTTTGTTTTAAAAGTCCCAAAAATGGTTAAAGACAAAAAAAAAAAAACATTTTTGGCAAAATTAAAATTCATGAAATGTGTGTAACTTTTAGAATTTATCACATTAAACTTCAGTGAATGTAAAGAAAAAAACAAACAAACAAAAACACATGATAAATCAGGCCCTAAGTGCCAGGGCTGTGGAGTCAGTAAGCCAAACGTCTGACTACGACTCCTCAATTTCCATGACACCAACTCCGACTCCCTCATTCCAGGACTGTGGAGTCGGTAAGCCAAACCTCCGACTCCAACTCCTCAATTTCCATGACACCGATTTCAACTCCGACTCCACCAAAATTGGCTCCAACTCCATGACTCCGACTCCACAGCCCTGCTATGTGCCTTCATTTTATGAGTTTATTCCACACGGCAGTAATGCAGTTTGCATATGTCGTGGCATATACAGGGTGCTGCTATATTCCTTTTATTAATATTATTATTTTATTTTGTTATAGCACATCTCTTTTAAAGTGTATCTGACATTAATGCTTTCTTATTTCGGTTTTAGGCTATCTTCTGTATGAATTTGACAAGTTCTGGTTTAAAGAAGAACCTGAGAGTATTATGCATTTCAACCAATACAGAGAAAAGTTCCATGATCAGATCAAGCTTCTCCTCAGTGACCCCGATGTGATACTGACTCTTTAACAGCACTTACATAATCATAATTTATGCATTCGAGGCTCTGGCTATCTTGAATTATTTAATGAAAATGTCCTTTATGTATTGTTTTCATCAATGTGTATACTTCTTTTACTAAGGCTGACTGACAATCAGATTCTATGTATGTTTGTATGAAAATTGGGAAAAGTCATTATCACCGGAATGGGTTTGCCCACCAGTCCCCAGTTAACCTACTCTTCATCTCCCACATAGTCTGATGCTATAAATGAATATTATTTTTGGAGTGCTAATAGGGACGTCATCCATGTGTATGGTGAAGAGGCTACTGCAGAAAACTGTACATTTTTCCCTAGTAACATTATATAGAAGTATATCAACCCATCACCTTTTTTCCCAATTGACTCTGATCCTTCGTCATGTAAGGAACCTGTCACATACGATAATGCTATTATTCTGCAGATATATGGTTAATCTGCAGGCGAATAGTGTTAGAAAGGTGCAAGGGCCACTAAATTGAAAGTGCGGAGAAAATAAACTTTATTCCTCCTAGTAGCCGCCGGCTTTCAGTCATACAGGCATGCTAGCGCGTTTTCAGTCACTCCTCAGCACACAGTGATAAATAGCTGTGAGCACACCGTTGCACTTACACTGCAGATCAGTGCAGTGTCAATCACTATAGAGTCAGCTGTCAGTCAAGGTGCCGTGGCGTGCTTACAACCGTCACTTTCAGTGCTGTGAATGATGACTGTAACGGTGACGGCAAGCCTGTAAAACTAAAAACCAGTGGCTCCCGGCAGGAATAAATTTCATTTTCTCCTGGGAACCATGCTTTCAGTATGGCAGCTGAGCACCTTTCTAACACAATTAATCTGCAGATTAACCTCATATCGGCAGATTAATAGTGTTATCAGATGCCATATGTTCCCTTTTCACGCCCATCAGTAATCTCTAGTCTATTAGCATTCTGGATTAAAAAAGTTTGTATGTTTACCATGGGTTATGTCTGTTTTCCATGTTAGTAGTGGTCTCCAAGCTATTTTGCAGTACTTGTTGCAGTTTCATCTAAATGAAATGAACTCTCACCAAGACGTTTCTTCTGGTGTTGGTGGGCTCCATCCTATGAAAGAGTGGATGAGGTCTGGATAGCGTACCTGCAGTGAAAGGACTAGGGTGCTCTCTAGGACAACCAGCTCATTACATTGGAACTCGATGTCAGAGGATTTGTTTGTGACATTCCCATTTCAACGAGTTTTATTTTTCCTGAATTTGCTGTATATGTTAACTTAATATCATTTTTATTTCCATTCATGGGCACATACCTCAAACTACTCTAATGGTTATGATGTAGTTAAAAGCAGATGCCATCTTTAAGTAAGCACTCTTAAGAAATCTTTAATAATAACATACACGTATTTGAATATGTTTTATGTCTTTGGTTTATGTCTTTAGTTTAAAAAATGGCCTGTCAGCTCCCGGAAAACCTTGTAGTAGTATGGAAAGCATTGGTCATTTGAAAAAAAAGGGACACTGGAGTCAGGCTTGCTTCAGGCAGCAAATTCTAGATTTACTTGGTAATACCATTGTGAGGAGTGAGGCTGTGAGAGGGCAGCATGTGAACACAATAGCCATCTGTGCTGCTGCCTCACTTCATACTCATTGTAGTTACTTATGCAGCAATGGAAGATGGGTTCCTGTGTATTCTGGAGCAGCAGCCGGCTAGATGCAGCAGCATGAGCAATAACGCTGGCAAAGTATTAAAGCACCACTCCAGCGGGGGTTTATTTCACTACTGGAGTGGTGCTTAAATTCCAAGTCCTCTGCCCCCTGTCTGATATCCACCTTCCAGCGTTTTCGCTGCTACATCGGTCCGTCTCCTGCAGTTTTGATGTCACCCAAAGTCCTGCAAGATCTGTGTACAAATCTCCACTTACCATCAAATGTTGTAAAAAGTCAGCCCCTTCACAGTTGGCATCTCACAACTAATGAGACAATTTCACTGGATTTTGATCTCCTGCTGAAATAAAAGTAAATTTGTGTTCCTGTAATACTAAGAAAAAATCACTTGATTTATTATGAAGAAAGTTTTTAGTGTCACTTTTTTTGTTTTTTTCCTTCCCCAAAATCAATGGGCTTTCTTAAAATTAGTCTATTCTTTAATTGTTGAGTGCTGTCCATTGCTGGCAATGGGTTCAAATGTTTAATCTTATTACACTACTAATTCCTTGTACTATTACTAGCCATCGTGTGTTTTAGGTGAACTATAATTATTGCCTCCAAAACATGGGATTGTCTTGTTTTTTGTCTGACAGCTCTTGTCCTGCACTGTTTTCAGTGGGGAGAGGAGGAAGAACCGCTACAAGATCTGTCTGGTAATACCTGTCTTCCATGAAAACAAAAGGAGCGGGCATTTAAAATTCCGTCATCTGTCGGGCGAGAGTCAGGTGCTCCCCAAACACATCAGATGGTCGGCTGAAATCTTCTGCAGCTTTGGATGACCTATTCCATCTCTGCTAATTACCAAGAGGCCATTGCTCACTTGTTCTTTAATGATCACATGCTATAGGGCTAGCTTAATGTTTAGACCCTGAAATCAGATCTCTTAGTGCTGGATCTAGTAATAAAGATCCAGCCTCTCTCTGTCCTCGGTCCGGACATGCGTACCAAGCATTTACAGCTTCAAAAGTTCAGGACGGATCCGGCAAAAAAAAACCTGATCCGTTGCATCAGTTTTTTCAAAATCAGCGCCGGATCCGTCCTTTCCGTTTTTGGACGGATTGTGCCTGACGGCAAAAAACGGATGTGTGAAAGAGGGCTTAGTTTGTGTTCCAGATCTAGGAGAGTAGAATTTACTAATCCACTTTAATTTCCTAAGACACCTCAGTTTTCAGCTATCAGGCTGCCCTTTTCCTGTGTCCTCACATCATCATCATTGATGCGTATGATGGAGGAGAGGGCTGACTTCGCTATTAGGCTGGGATCACACATGCGAGAAACCAAAGCTAATAGCTTGAGATTGGGGAACCTTTTGAAATGAAAGTATATTACTAAGTTCTACATATTTAAATTACAACTAAAGATATTTTTCAACCAGATAATCTTTAATAGATGTCGAGATTTTTTTTAGAACAATATGCGTCTGACAGCTTGCTAACATCTACAATAACCGCAGATTTCCATGGGACTATCAGCTACAGTGTTAGAAATATTATTTTCAATCACGTGTTTTACTCCCTGTTTGTGGAGCAGGAGAATCAGTGCAGATAATACAGAGACGTATATAGTTACCAGTACTCAATGATTGAGGGCTCAGAGCCACACTGCCATTGGGCCTTCGTATGAACCTAATTTTTCAAATCTATTTTCATAGTTGTGGAACATTAGTCCACCCTACCTGGATTGTATTTTTTCTAAAATATTTTGTCAATAAGTGTAAAAAGCATGAATAAAATATATACTTAAAATGTGGGCAAGACTGACGGATATTTTACCTTTGAGACATTACCAGTTTACACTTGAAGTCCAATGCAACCAATATGTGCAAAGAGACCAGATCAAACATTGAGATGAAGAATTCTTGAAGTAGCGTAACATCTCAGAAACATAATTTGCAATTAAAAGTAAAGTATTTTAAAACAATTTAATTTCTGCTCCTCTTAACTCTGTGTAGAGCCATTTTGTTTGCATTTACACTACATTTCTTCTAGTTTCTGCTGGTCACTGTATCTTGTTCTTGAACTATATACCCACATAGACAATTGTTTTCTTCACTACCAGAATACTTTTATACTCATAGTAAACTTTTTTTTTCCAAACTGCTGTGTTTTTTGTTTCCTTTTCTTCTTATCTTCTTAGCAGAGGATAATTCATCTCATTTGAAAAATTGTTTTAACCCAATGTTCAAATTGCTGAAGACGGATTATACAGTACTTCTTATGGTTTTAGTTGTCATGTATGAATGTGGCCACCAGAGGGCACACCATGTGCATTTCAGCTAGTCTAGATGGCTAGTAGTGATGAGCGAATTTGTTCGGAAAACAATCGCCAAACATAAATTCGTCACGAATATGGCACATTCGGAATTGTGATCGGAAACACAAGCAAAATTTTATAAAAAAAATGTGGGAAAATATTTGCTTTGCCATAAAAGTATTTTCAGCACTTTAGCAATGATAATGGTGGTGTATCATGAGCGTTAATCACATGTTTGATGAAGCGCGGCGTTCCCGTAAACAGTCTTTTTTTCCTAACTTTATGTGTGCTAGCCAATCAGGGTGCAGGAAACACCCACAATGTCCTGACACAATGGCTTGTGTCATTGGCTGCTGAAATCACATGTCCCTCCATATAAATAGCGGACATCTTGTTTTAGCGCCATTTTGACACTGTAACAGCGCAGAGAGGCTGCTCCTGACCCTGCCACTGTTAACAGTAAGATTTTAGCTACAGTAGGAGACCTGACTTTCAAATAGCTTGTAACATCTAGTGTGTTATAGAGGCCTGATCCAGAGGTCACCAAAAAATCCTTTTGTTCCTAGTGTATTACAGTAGGAGACCTGACTTTAAAATAGTTTGCAGCAGCTAGTGTGTTATCGAGGCCTGATCCAGAGGCCACCGAAAAATTCTTGTGTTCCTAAACTCATACAGTAGGGGACATCTGACTTTCAAATTGTTTCTAGCATATCTTCTTTGTCATACAGGCCTCATCTACATTCAAACAATTCTTCTGTGACTAACGATACAACACGCTATATTTCACCTTGGAATTTACTGTTGCTGAAATTCAGCTGTTTGCAGAGATGGTGCAGAGTTTAAAATCTATTTTTTTGTTGCTAATACTGTGCTCCTACCACACTATTTGAGCAATGTGACTGGGAAAAAGCAAGGCCGTGGTGAAAGGGGAATTAGGCTTGGTGTTCAAGATGTACGTGGGCTAGGTGGTAATGTTTATAAAAGCATTAGTGAACCAACGTCACGTCCTATTCGAAGACAAATGTCAACTTCTGTTACTGGACGGGCTACTCCACTACCTTTCTTTGGCAGACGCACAGCAGTACGCCTTGATGAGGCCCAGAAAGAGCATGTGCTCGAGTGGATGGCAAACGCAGTGTCAAGTGGCCTCTCCTCTTCACATCAACATCATGCCCTGTACAGTCCACAGAGGTGGCACCCAAATTCCCTTTGCTTCCATCCCGCGTCCCAACTCTCCAACCATACAACTGACTACGGAACCACAGATGGGTGAGTGAAGAAATGTTCACACATTCTATGCCTTGGTCATCAGAAGTGTCCTCAAAAACTTCACAGAGTCGAGAAGTAAATCTGTACCGATACCCAAAATTTTTGTAGCTTGGATCCGGGGCAGGGCGAAGTAGGGTCCAAACAGCATCCTGACCCTCGTCATCAGATGTTAACTGCTGGGGGGAGGTGATCCCGATGAGACTCAGTCCGTACTGTGCTGTCAGGGCAGGAAGAGGAGGGTGACTCCAAGGGCGAGGAATGTGATAACACACAGGATGATGATGAGGTGTTAGATCCCATTTGGAGTGAACAAAGGCACACAGCTGAGTAGGTCATCTGGGGAGGAAGAGGAGGAGGTAACGCGCCGTACATCGCAGACACGTAGGGTCTGCAACTCGCAAGGGTTGCCTACCCTGGGCCTTTTTGACACTGCAAAGGATGAGCCAACTCACATCTGCCAACTTTGCAAAAAAAAACAGTTGAGTTAAAAAGTGCAATAATTTGACTACTACATCTATGAAATTTCACATGTGCAATCAACATGAGTTACTGGGGGAATCCCACTGCGCAAAAATGCGGACCAGCGGACCTCAACAACCATCAGCCGCACCATCAATCACATCTGCTGCTTTTTCCTCCTCTGTTATTGTGCCAACTATTGAGATGCAGGTCTTCAACTGCAGAAATTTGGGTTCTTTACCCGCTCCAGTCATGCTGACTGAGAGCCCACAGTCAGCTGTAATGGAAATGGACATGCCTACTGTTTTTGACCAATCTCAGAGAACAAGCACACCATAAGTTTCTCAATCCGCCTTAATATCTCCGCCTGCACCTCACTCACGGTCCAGCAGTTTGTCTGGTTCACCATACTCTGCCCTCAGCACTGCAGCCTGCCCACGGTTCCACAGTTGTGGTCATGTAAAAGATTGTTTCCACCTACGCATGACAAAGCTAAGAGGTTGAACTCCACCATCTCCAATCTGTTGGCCATGGAAATGCCTTTCCGCTTGGTAGATACAGATGGTTTCCGAAAGCTGATGGCCGTCACAGCCCCAAGTACCAATTGCCCAGTCGCCATTACTTTTCTAAGAAAGCTGTGCTTGCACTACACCAGCATGCCACAGACAATATCAACCGTTCCTTAACTAAATCTCTGCCATGGTGCATTTCACCACAGACACTTGGAAAAGTAAGTATTGCCAAGGCTGTTACATCTCACTGACCGGGCACTGGGTGACTGGTGGCAGGAGAGCTGCACAAGTTTTGGAATCCCCAAGGATTGCAGGCTAAACCTTTACATTTAACACTTCCTCCACTGCTTCTGCCTCTATCTCCTCTAGGGCCTCCACCTGCGCCCTCAACCTCAGCCTTAATGAAACACGCGGTCCAACAGTGCATAACGAACCCCCAACACTTCTGTACTGTGCAGCCAGGGCTCACTGCAATCAGGCAGTATTAAAATTGATATGCCTTGGAGACCGCAGTCATACAGCTGAAGAGTTGTGGACAGCTCTCCAGGCTGAGTTTGATCAATGGCTGTCTCCGCTGAACCAGCATCCAGGGAAAGCCGTGTCTGATAATGGTGCGAACCTGGTGGCGTCCCTACGGCGAGGCAAGCTCACACACGTTCCTTGCATGGCTCAAGTCCTCAACCTGGTGGTACAGCGTTTTTCCTGCCCCTATCCTGGCCTGGGTGAGCTGCTCCAGAAAGCACGTAAGCTGTATAATCATTTCTGCTATTCGCATCCGTCAGGTCATCAACTTGCATCGATACAGAGGTCTTTGTCCATGCCAGTTAACATGTTGATATGCAATGTGCCAACACGGTGGAATTCCACTCTGTACATGTTGCAGCGACTGTGGCAGCAGCAACGAGCACTGACAGAATATGTTGTGTCATATAGCCTGGGTCAGTGCAGTATGGACATGGTGCATATCACGTTTACAGACTGGGCACAGATTAAGGACCTCTGCATCTTTGCACAGTTTTGAAATGGCTTCTAAGGTGGTTAGCGTTTACGACGCCGTCATCAGCATCACTATTCCTGTCATCTATATGCTGGAGAAGACTTTAAATAGCCTGCCTGAGGAGATGCTGGTCCCAGAAGAAGGGGAGGATGCGGAAGGGATAACATTGTCTCTAAAGGGCCCGTCTCACATAGCGATCTCGCTACCGAGATCGCTGCTGAGTCACTAGTTTTGTGACGCAGCAGCGATCTCACCAGCGATATCGCTGTGTGTGACATTCAGCGACGATCAGCGCCCCTGCTGGGTATCGCTGATCGTCGCTGAAATGTCAGGACATTTTTTTGATCGCTGGTCTCCCGCTGACAGGCACGCATCGCTGCGTGTGACAGGCGGGAGACCAGCGATCCGCTGGTAACCAAGGTACACAGCGGGTTTCCAGGTGCGGGGCTGTGCCTAGAAACCCGCTGTGTACCATGGATACCAGCGCCCTGATGCAGGGAGCTGGTATCCAAGGTACACAGCGGGTTTCCAGGCACCGCGCAGCGCTTGGAAACCCGACGTGTACCTTGGTTACCAGCGCCCTGCATCAGGGCGCTGGTATCCAACGTACACTGCGGGTAACTAAGCGATGTTACCCGCAGTGTCGCTGTCCCAGATCGCTGCCTGAGCTGCCTGTTTGACAGCTCAGCAGCGATCATATAGCGATACACCAGTGATCCTGACAAGTGCATATCGTTGTCGGGATCGCTGGTGTATCGCTATGTGAGACCCAGCCTTAAGTTCAAGACTGTCGTCACACAGGTGGGTGCCAAGGGAGGGAGGATTACTGGGATCGAGGTGGGGCTGGTGATTAAAGACAAACTGTTATCAAAGGTGCAAGGTCCAAGGAACATATAGAGGAGGAAGAGGTGATGGGCGAGCAACTGTCAGATAAAGATGATAGTCCTCCCCTCTCTGTTGTTCGTGGTTGGTGATATGGGACGGAGGAAACAAGCCTCATTGTTACCCAGCCACCAACACAGCATGGGTTTGGACCTAATGGTAGAGCCCGATATGTGAATGCCTTCTTGCTGCACTATCTGCAACATGATCCCTGTATAGTTATGATTAGGAATACTGCTGACTACTGGGTTGTCACTCTGTTAGATCCACATTATAAAACCAAATTTTTCCAGATGCATTCCGCCCTGGAAAGGGACCCGTGAATGCTGGAGTATCGAAACACGCTTTTACAAACCTTAAGAGAGCTTTTCCTCAAGGCAGCAGTGAAGCACACAGTTCGCATCGCAGCTCTAGACTTCCAACCTCCGGCACGTTAATTTGTCAACGCCAAAACATTAGCAGCAACAGCAGCAGTGGTGTAAGTAGAAGAAGCAATTTCTGTGAGTCCTTTGACACTTTTTTTAGACCAGCTCATGCACCAGCACAACAAGACTTTCACGCGGTGAGCGAATGGAGAAGATGGTGCAGAAGTATCTAGAACTGAATATCAATACCATCAGGGAGGGTGTGGACTCTTTCACATTTTGGTCTTCCAAAATGGATGAGTGGCCTGAGCTCGCCTTACACGCCTTGGAGATTTTATCGTGCCCAGCAGCCAGCGTTCTCTCAGAACGTGTCTTCAGCACTGCTGGTGGTGTCCAGATGGATAAGCGCAGCCGGCTGTCCCCTGAAAGTGTAGACCACATAACTTTGATCAAGATGAACAAGTCATGGATCTCCAACGACTTTTGCACCCCAATCGCAGACTGTACAGACTAGGTGATAATGCATTTTTTAGTGTGATGCATTAATGTCAGGTAACTGCACACTGTGATATCTTTAGTGTGGCTTCTGTGCCTGCTGTGGCTGCTGCTACTGCTGATGTTAACACAAATTTGTGGAAATGTGAACAGTCATGGATGGTCTATATCTGCTGGGTTAGCTGTAGTGGAAGATGTGTCGGTCCAAATTATACTATTTCTATTCTTATTACAGTTATTACACTTCGGTGGTGTAAGGCCCTCATTTTTTAAAATGTGAACATACTTGATTGGGTGTCCATCTGCTGTATTGGGTGTAGTGGAAGACCTGTCAGTCCCTATTATACTATTTCTACTGTGGTGAAATTAATGCTACTTTTGTGGTGTAAGGCCCTCATTTGTTTAAATGTGCACACTCCTAGTTGGGTGTCCATCTGCTGTATTGGGTTTAGTGGAAAACCTATCCGTCACTATTATACTATTTCTACTGTGGTGAAATTGATGCCACTTCTGTGGTGTAAGGCCCTCATTTGTTTAAATGTGAATACTCCTGGTTGGGTATCCATCTGCTGGATTGGGTTTAGTGGAAGACCTGTCAGTCCCTATTATACTATTTCTACTGTGGTGAAATTAATGCCACTTTTGTGGTGTCTGCCAGTAATTTTTGGAAATATGAACGCTCCTGATTGGGTGTCCATCTGCTGAATTGGGTGTAGTGGAAGATCTGTCAGTCCCTATTATACTATTTCTTCTCTTGTAAAATTTATGGCACTTCTGTGGCGTAAGGCCATAATTTGTTTAAATGTCAACACTCCTGGTTGGGTGTCTATCTGCTGGATTGGGTGTAGTGGAAGACCTGTCTGTCCCTATTATACTATCTATACTGTGGTGAAATTGATGCCACTTTTGTAGTGTCTACTAATAATTTTTTGAAATGTGAACACTCCTGGTTGGGTGTCCATCTGCAGGAATGGGTGTAGTGGAAGACCTATCGGTCCCTATTATACTATTTCTACTGTGGGGAAATTGATGCCACTTTGGTGGTGTCTGCCAATAATTTTTGGAAATGTCAACACTCCTGGTTGGGTCTCCTGCATGCGTGTTGCCTGTAGCAGTAGGATTCCAAGATCGTCAGGCCTCCACTTCCTTGGACTCAACTACCCGTGTTACTATCCCTAAATTTGTCTGACAATGGTAGTTTACAAAACTGATATTCGTGCCACCTGAGTGTGGCTCAGCATGAAAGCAGTTAGAGGTGTTGCATGTGGTATCAGGGCTCCCAGCAAAGGAGGCCTACACCGATCCATCACCCACCTCGTCTTACTGTGATGTTCAATTGAAAGCTGTAAATGCTGTCACAGACCCCAATATCTAATGCCTGGCTGACTGCTGCAGTGCCATGCTAAAATTTGTACTATAGGTTAAATGAGGTCACTTTCCTGGTGTCTGTCCCTCATTTGATATGTTTTGGCAGCATTTGGGGGCCATTATAAGTAGAGATGAGCAACTTTGCCTCCGGAGGGTTGAGTCGGGTTTCGGACCACCCAACTTTCCCAAAAGTCGAGTCGAATGAAATCGGATGACTATCGGAAAAAGTCGAAGGTCTGACTGAAACTCGAACCGACCCCAATGCAAGTCAATGGGGAAGATAAGTCGGCAGGGAGTAGTAAACACACCTCCAGTTCCCATTTCAATGCCAACTACATCAATTCTTATTACTTAAGCTTGTCAACCTTAATTTACTTTATAATATTAGTAACGCATTGAAAACTGGGGGTTATTTGGCTAAAGCTGTAGGGGACAGCTGTAGGGGGACAGGGCTGGCTCCAGGTTTTCGTGGACCCCGGCGAAAGAGTCTCAGTGGGCCCCTTTAACACATAACACAATTCATGATGCTCCGATACGGCAGAGAAATATAGGTATAGTACAATGACAAATACTTCACTTCTTACATTACATGAGTGATATCTATTGTAAATTCTACAATAGCTCAAAAACCGGACAGTACAGTCCTCCATACAGTATTATTGGCACCACATAGTGTGCCATACAGAATGGGCTCCATATAATGCTCCATACAGAATAGGCCCCATATGATGCTCCATATAAAAAGAGCCAGTGTATGCAAGGATGGGAAGGTGGGAGCGGAGCCATGCATACAGGATGGGACAGGGGAGCCATGCATACAAGGATGGGAAGGTGGGAGCGGATCCAAGTATACAGGATGGGACAGGGGAGCCATGCATACAGCAGGGTGAGCCATACCAAGCTGGACAGGACGGGAGAGGAACCACACATACCAGGATAGGAACGAGGGGACAATGCATACCCTGCTTATACTTGAGTCAATAAGCTTACCCAGTTTTCCGTGGCAAAATTAGGTGCCTCGGCTTATACTCGGGTCAGCTTATACTCGAGTATATATATATAAAAATATTGAAAAGCAGCACCAAAATGATGATGAGGGTGCAAAAAATCCTTCCAAGTATATACCAAACCTCATAATATGATCCAAAAAATAAAGGCAGCACTCCAAGATAAAAGATATGGGTAGTTTATTAGCCCATGTGCGACGTTTCGGTCCTAGATGTGGACCTTTTTCAAGCTTTTCAAGCCCCCCACCTGCTAAGGGCCCCGGCACTTGCCCGGGTGTGCCAGGTGCTGACGCCGGCCCTGGGGTGGTACAGCCCAGTTAGGGAGGTGGAAAAACTGGCATGTGTTGAAGTGTAGGCTGGATGTTCAGCAGCTGCAAATGGAGGAATTGGAGAAGTCGGAGGAAGAGGAGGACAAAGCGAGCCATTTTGCTGGTAACCTATGTGTCATTAGGGGAAGGTGGTACAAAATCCTTTGAAACCCAGGCATGGTTCATTTTAACCCCTTAACCTCCAAGGGTGGTTTGCACATTAATGACCGGGCCAATTTTTACAATTCTGGCCACTGTCTCTTTATGAGGCTATAACTCTGGAACGCTTCAACAGATCTTCACGATTCTGAGATTGTTTTCTCGTGACATATTGTACTTCATGATAGTGGTAAAATTTCTTCGATATAACTTGCCGTTATTTATGAAAAAAATGGAAATATGGTGAAAATTTGGAAAATTTAGCAATTTTCAAACTTTGAATTTTTATTCCCTTAAAACAGAGAAATATGTCACACAAAATAGTTACTAAATAACATTTCCCACATGTCTACTTTACATTAGCACAATTTTGAAACAAATTTTTTTGTTACGAAGTTATAAGGGTTAAAAGTTGACCAGCGATTTCTCATTTTTACAACAAATTGTACAAAACCATTTTTTTTAGGGACCACCTCACATTTGAAGTCACTTTGAGGGGTCTATATGGCAGAAAATACCCAAAAGTGACACCATTCTAAAAACTGCACCCCTCAAGGTACTGGAAGCCACATTCAAGAAGTTTATTAACCCTTCAGGTGCTTCACATGAAAATGAACATTTAACTTTTTAGTCACAAAAATGATCTTTTACAAAAAAATTTTTATTTTAACAAGGGTAAAAGGAGAAAATGGACAGGAAAAAGTTGTGCAATTTTTCCTGAGTACGCCGATACCCCATATGTGGGGGAAAACCACTGTCTGTGCACATGGCAGGGCTTGGAAGGGAAGGAGCGCCGTTTGACTTTTTCAAACCAAAATTGGCTGGAATTGAAATTGGACGCCATGTGGCGTTTGGAGAGCCCCTGATGTGCCTAAACAGTGGAAACCCCCCACATGTGACACCATTTTGGAAACTAGACACCCTAAGGAACTTATCTAGATCTGTTGTGAACACTTTGAACCCCCAAGTGTTTCACTAAAGTTTATAAAGCCTGGGTGTGAAAAAAAAAAAAATTCCACAAAAATGATTTTTTAGTCCCCAATTTTTGATTTTTCCCAAGGAAATTGGACCCAAAACTTGTTGTCCAATTTGTCCTGAGTACGCTAATACCCCATATGTGCGGGAGATAAACTGTTTGGGCGCACTTCAGGGCTCGGAAAGGAAGTAATGACGTTTTGGAATGCAGACTTTGATGGGTGTCATGTTTAGTTTGCAGAGTCTCTGATGTGCCTAAATAGTGGAAAACCCCCACAAGTAACCCCGATTTGGAAACTAGACCCCCTAAGGAACTTATCTAGATCTGTTTTTTCCCACAAAAATGATATTTAAGTCACCAATTTTTTATTTTCCCAAGGGTAACATGAGAAATTGGACCATAAAAGATGTTGTCCACTTTGTCCTGAGCACGCTGATATCCCATATGTGGGGGGGACCACTGTTTGTGCACACAGCAGAGCTCGGAAGGGAAGGAGCGTCATTTGACTTTTTTAAACCAAAATTGGCTGGAATCGAGATTGGACGCCATGTTGCATTTTGATAGCCCCTGATGTGCCTAAACAGTGGGAATCTCCCACAAGTGACCCTATTTTAGAAACTAGACCCCCTAAGGAACTTATCTAGATCTGTGGTGAGCACTTTGAACCCCCAAGTGCTTCACACAAGTTTATAACGTAGAGCCGTAAAATTAAAAAATCAATATTTTTTCCACAAAAATGATCTTTTCACCCCAATTTTTATTTTCCCAAGGGTAACAACACCTCAAAAGTTATTGTGCAACTTGTCCTGCGTATGCTGATACCCAATATGTGGGGGTAAACCACTGTTTTGGTGCATGTCAGAGCTCGGAAGGGCAGGAGCGCAGTTTGACTTTTTCAACACAGAATTGGCTGTATGCCATGTCGCGTTTGGAGAGCCCCTGATATGCCTAAACAGTGGAAACCCCCACAAGTGAAACCATTTTGGAAACTAGACCCCCTAAGGAACTTATCTAGATCTGTGGTGAGAATTGGCTGTATGCCATGTCGCGTTTGGAGAGCCCCTGATGTGCCTAAACAGTGGAAACCCCCCACAAGTGAAACCATTTTGGAAACTAGACAACCTAAGGAACTTATCTAGATCTGTGGTGAGCACTTTGAACCCCCAAGTATTTCACTAAAGTTTATAATGCCTGAGTGTGAAAAAAAAAATTCCACAAAATGATTTTTTAGTCCCCAATTTTCCAATTTTTGATTTTTTCCAAGGAAATTGGACCCCAAAAGTTGTCCAATTTGTCCTGAGTACGCTGATACGCAGGGCTCGGAAAGGAAGTAATGACATTTTAAAATGCAGATTTTGATGGGTGTCATGTTCAGTTTGCAGAGCCCCTGATGTGCCTAAGCAGTGGAAACCCCCACAAGTGACCTCATTTTGGAAACTAGACCCCCGAAGGAACTTATCTAGATCTGTGGTGAGCACTTTAAACCCCCAAGTGCTTCACACAAGTTTATAATGCCCAGGCATGAAAATAAAACCTATTTTTTTCCCCACAAAAATTATCTTTTAGTCACCAATTTTTTATTTTCCCAAGGGTAAGGGGATAATTTGGACCCCAAAAGTTGTTGTCCAATTTGTCCTGAGTACGCTGATACCCTATATGTGGGAGAAAACTACTGTATGGGCACACGTCGGGGCTCGGAATAGAAGTGACGTTTGTAATGCAGACTTTGATGGAATGGTCTGCGGGTGTCATGTCACGTTTGGAAAGCCCCTGATGTGCCTAAACAGTGAAAACCCCCCACAAGTGACCCCATTTTGGAAACTAGACCCCAAAGGAACTTATCTACATGTGTGGTGAGAACTTTGAACCCCCAAGTGCTTCACAGAAGTTTATAATGCCTGGGCATGAAAATTAAAAAATCATATTTTTTACACAAACATGATCTTTTAGTCTCCAGTTTTTTTAGTTCCCAAGGGTAACAGGAGAAATTGGACCCCAAAGTTGTCCAATTTGTCCTGAGTACACTGATACCCTATATGTGGGAGAAAACTACTGTATGGGCACATGTCGGGGCTCGGAAGTGAAGTATTGCAGACTTTGATGGAATGGTCTGCCGGTGTCATGTCGCGTTTGGAAAGCCCCTGATGTGCCTAAACAGTGGAAACCCCCCACAAGTGACCCCATTAAGGAAACTAGAGCCAAAAATGAACTTATCTAGGTGTGTGGCGAGAACTTTGAACCCCAAAGTGCTTCACAGAAGTTTATAACGTAAAGCCATAAAAATAAAAAATCATATTTTTTTCCATAAAAATGATATTTTCGCCCCCAATTTTTTATTTTCCAAAGGGTAACAGAAGAAATTGCACCCCAAGAGTAATTGTGCAATTTGTCCTGAGTATGCTGATAACCCATATGTGGGGGTAAACTACTGTTTGGGTGCATGCCAGAGCTCAGAAGGGAAGGAGCACCGTTTGACTTTTTCAACGCCGAATTGGCTAGAATTGAGATCAGATGCCATGTCACGTTTGGAGAGCCCCTGATGTGCCTAAACAGTGAAAAACCCCCAATTCTAACTCCAACCCTAACCCCAACACAACCCTAACCCTAATCCAAACCCTAATCATAACCCTAACCACAAACCTAACCTTAACACACCCGTAACCCTAGTCCCAACCCTAACCCTAACTTTAGCCCCAACTCTAACCCTAACTTTAGCCCCAACCTTAACCCTAATGGGAAAATGGAGATAAATACATTTTTTTTAATTTTATTATTTTTCCCTAACTAAGTGGGTGATAAAGGGGGGTTTGATTTACTATTTATAGCGGGTTTTTATAATTGGCAGCTGTCACACACTAAAAGACGCTTTTTATTGCAAAAAATAGTTTTTGCATCACCACATTTTGAGAGATATAATTTTTCCATATTTGGGCCCACAGAGTCAGGTGAGGTCTTATTTTTTGCGGGATGAGTTGACGTTTTTATTGATACCATTTTTGGGCACATGACATTTTTTGATCGCTTTTTATTACGATTTTTGGAGGCAGAATGAACAAAAACCAGCAATTCATGAATTTCTTTTGGGGGGTGGGCGTTTATACCGTTGCGCGTGTGGTAAAATTGATAAAGCAGTTTTATTCTTCGGGTCAGTATGATTACAGCGATACCTCATTTGTATCTTTTTTATGTTTTGGCGCTTTTATACAATAAAAACAATTATATATAAAAAATAATTATTTTTGCATCGCTTTATTCTGTGACCTATAACTTTTTTATTTTTTTGCTGATGACGCTGTATTGCGGCTCATTTTTTGCGGGACAAGATGACGTTTTCAGCGGTACCATGTTTATTTTTATATCCGTTTTTTTGATCCCATGTTATTCCACTTTTTGTTCGGCAGTATGATGAGAAATCATTGTTTTTAACCTTGTTTTTTTTTAAGGGGTTCACTAAAGGGGTTAACTAATGGGAAGATTTATATGGCGGGTCATTACGGACGCGGCGATACTAAATATGTGTACTTTTATTGTTTTGTTTTTTTTATTTAAATGAGGAAATGAATTTATTGAGGAATATTGTTTTTTTTTCCTTCATTTTGGAATTTTTTTTTACACATCTGATTTTCATTTTTTTAACTTTTTTACTTTGTCCCAGGGTGGGACATCACAGTATAAAGTCAGATCGCTGGTCTTACAGTGAGCACAGCACTCTGTGAGACCAGCGATCTCACAGGCACTGCTGCAGGCTTTTTCAGCGCCTGCTCTCAGCAGGCACTGAGGAAGCCGCCTCCCTGCAGGACCCGGCAGCCATCTTGGATCCGGGGTCTTGCAGGGAGCAAGGCCTCAGAACAGCGCGATCACATCGCGCTGTTCTGTGGGTCTCAGGGGAGCACGCAGGGAGACCCATCCCTGCGCGATGCTTCCCTGTGCCCCCGGTACACCGCGATCATGTTTGATCACGGTGTGCCAGGGGTTAATGTGCCGGTAACGGTCCGTGACCGCTCCTGGCACATCGTGCCGGGTGTCAGCTGTGATAATCAGCTGACACCCGGCCGCGATCAGCTGTGCTCCCCCCAGGAGCGCAGCTGATCGCCTATGACGTACTATCCCGTCCCTGGGAATTAAGTCCCAGGGCACCTGGACGGGATAGTAAGTCGGATGACAGAAAGGGGTTAATGAAGGTGAGATCACCAACATTTTTGGTCGACAGCCGGGTCCTTCTTTCTGTCAGGATTGATCCAGCAGCACTGAAGACTCTTTCTTTTCCCCCCTGGGGGACAGCCCAGTTAGGAAGATGGAAAAACTGGCATATGTTGAGGTGTAGGCTGGATATTCATCAGCTGCAAATGGAGGAATTAGAGAAGTTGGAGGAAGAAGAGGACAAAGCGAGCCATTTTGCTGGCAACCTATGTGTCATCATGGGAAGGTGGTACAAAATCCTTTGAAACCCAGGCATGGTTCATTTTAATGAAGGTGAGATCACCAACATTTTGGGTCGACAGCCGGGTCCTTCTTTCTGTCAGGATTGATCCAGCAGCACTGGAGACTCTTTCTGATAGCACACTACCAGCCGGGCAAGCGAGCTCCTGTAAGGCATATTGTGCCAATTCAGGCCAGGTGTCCAGTTTACAGGCCCAGTAGTCAAAGGGGAATGAACTGTGAGGGAGAACATCGATAGGGGATTAGACGTAATTTTGAACCATAGTTGACAACTGCTGTCTCCTGTCGGTTGCAATCGATTCAGTATTACCAGTCGTATGAGCGGTACTCGAGAAATCAGTCTACAACATGGTCATGAAACCCGTCTCCAACGCCACTTCAGCTGTGTGCACCACGAACACCTCTTCCACGTTGCCCAGTATGGCGCGTGGTAGAACCTGTACCGTTGCTGTGTGCTGGGAATGCCTCTAACAAACAGTTTACCAGAGTTGTTTGTTTGTTCGCCAATATTAGCTCTAGGTTCTCCTGTGGCATGATGTTCTGTAATTTGCCTTTATAGCGTGGATCGAGGATGCTGGCCAACAAGTAGTCGTCATCCTTCATAATTTTGGCAATGCGGGGGTCCCTTTTTAGGATCCGCAAGACATAATCACACATGTGGGCCAATGTTCCAGGTGTCAATAATGCACTGCCAGTGGTGGGTGGAGGAGCACTTTCTGGCAAATCCACATCCCTCCAGTCACGCACAAACCCTGTACCTGACCTTGGCAAGCCAACATTTTCTCTTGCCCCCTGAGAAGCATCCTCCTCTTCTTCTTCCTCCACCTTGTCCAGGACAGTTCCCTGAGCAGACAACGGCTGACTGTCATCAAGGCTTCCCTCCTCCTCCTCCTCTTCCTCCTCTGCTTCAGATGCCTGAACCTTAATGTGTGTCAAAGTTTGCATGAGCAGACGCATAAGTGGGATGCTCATGCTTATGATGGCGTTGTCTGCGCTTACCAGCCGTGTGCATTCCTCAAAACACTGAAGGACTTTACAAAGGTCTTTCAGCTTTGACCACTGCACACCCGACAACTCAATGTCTGCCATCAAACTGCCTGCCCATGTATCCTCCCACAAATGCATTACAGCCTGCCTCTGTTCGCACAGCCTCTCAACCATGTGCATGGTGGAGTTCCACCTTGTTGCAACATCTATGATTAGGCGGTGCTTGGGGAGGTGTAGCGATTGCTGCAGCCTCTGCATGCAACTGGAGTCTACGGGCGAGCAACGCATGTGCGAGCACAGTCTTCGCACCTTATGGAGCAGGGCTGGTAACTTAACTCCGGATAATTATTTATGAAGCACTGCACTACCAGGTTCAAGGTGTGAGCCAGGCAAGGTATGTGTCTGAGTTTTGCCAGGGCTATGGCCGCCACAAAATTACGTCTGTTATCACTGACTACCTTGCCTGACTCAAGATGTAGACTACCCAGCCATGACTCAGTTTCTCGCTGCAAGTATGCAAGTAGTCGGCCAGTACCTCTGCGGTGTGTCTGTTGTCGCCCAAAGTCATCATCTTTAAAACAGCCTGCTGACGCTTACCACTAGCTTTTCGATATGGGACAACTCGTGTGCAACACTGGCAGCTGCGGATCGAGTGCTCGTGCGACTGTGCTCTGTCGATGAGCTTTCGCTTCTGGAGGAGGAGGGTCGAACGCCTACAGCCAACTGTTGCCTATACCGTGGGCTAGGCAGCACTGTCCCACCGCCACTGTCCCCTGTGGACCCTGCATCCACCACATTAACCCAGTGCGCAGTGATGGACACTTAACGGCCCTGGCCATGTCTACTGGCCCATGCATCTGTTGTGAGGTGCACCTTTCCACTCACTGATTGCTTGAGTGCATGGACAATGCAGTCTTTCACATGCAGGTGGAGGGCAGGGATGGCTTTTCTAGAAAAGTGCCGACTGGGTAGGTCATAGCGTGGGACAGCGTAGGCCATGAGCTCTCGGAACGCTGCGCTTTCAACCAAACAGTAATGCATCATCTCTAATGAGATCAGTTTGGCAATGTAGGCGTTCAAAGCCGGTGTACGCGGATGAGAGGATGAGTACTGTTATGTTTCGGTAGCTGAGGAGTGCAGGCAAAAAAGGCAATACACCAGAGAAGTTGGAATCCACGAGATTGCAGCACCCTGACCAACCACCACAACCAGAGGCAGCCGTGGAGCGCTCCCACGTTGGTCCCAGACGCCTCGTCACAGCCCGAGAAACTAACTACACCTAAAGATAGAAAGAGGAAAGCTATCTGCCCTGGAGCAGATCCCCAAAGAACATAGAAAGCCCCCAAACATGTAATGGCGGTTAGACAAGATGAAATACTGACACAGACAGAAAATAGTATGAGCAAACGTTGGGGCCCAAACTACCTAAACAGAAAAGGATAGGAAGGGCACCTACTGCAATCCCAAAAAACCCCGAAAAGCACCAACTCTACTAATTTCAAAATCACCTGAGATCACACGACCTCTACCACCCAAATTAGTTCTCTGGTGTAACAAAATCAAAACAGCAGCCACTGAAAAAACTGGAAAAAGCAAAAGTACAAACATCAGTGGCTGAACTAAACTGAGAGGGCAAAAGCCCCCGGAGGGGACCCTGAAGGCCCCCACAGAAGTGCAGGACAAAATGCAAAAATCAAGCACAAAAACAAAAAGAAGAAAATGTCTTATCTGTTAGCAGGAGATGCAGACACGACACAGCAGGCTACAAAGGAAACAGGACTCAAGGATTGAGACCAGAACAATTGATCACCGGCAACCCTGATGGGAAGGCGACTCCCTTATATAAGACCAGTCAGTAACACCTGATTCCCACTCCTCACAATCTTCACTGGACAGTCCAGTACCGCTTGTAACCACCAGAGGGAGCCTCTGCTCAGAACTCATTTCAAGTCCATTCACAACAGTACCCCCCCTTGAGGAGGGGTCACCGAACCCTCACTTGAGCAACCAGGTCGGTCAGGATGAGTTCTATGATACGCACGGATGAGTCTCCTAGCATGGATGTCCGAAGCAAACACCCAAGAATTGTCTTCCTGACCATAACCTCTCCACTTAACCAAATACTGGAGTTTCCGTCTAGAAAAACGAGAATTCAATATTTTCTCAACCACAAACTCCATATTGCCCTCAACCAGAACAGGGTCAGGAGGCAAAGCAGTAGGAACCACTGGCTCAACAAACCTCTTCAACAAGGACTTGTGGAACACGTTATGGATCTTAAATGTCCCTGGAAGAAGCAAACGAAAAGAAACAGGATTAAGAATCTCCATGATCTTATAAGGTCCAATGAACCTAGGCTTAAATTTAGGAGATGCCACTCTCATAGGAATATTTCTTGAGGACAACCAGACCAAGTCCCCCCTTTAAACCGAGGACCATCAGTCCTATGCCGGTTAGCAAACCGCTGGGCCCTCTCCTGAGAGAGGGACAACCTCTCCACTACCTGGTCCCAAATCTGTTGCATACGCTCCACAACAGAGTCAACACCTGGACAGACAGAAGCCTCCGTCTGTCCTGAAGAAAATCGAGGGTGAAACCCAGAATTACAGAAAAATGGAGACATCAAAGTGGCAGAGCTAGCCCTATTATTAAGAGCAAACTCAGCCAAAGGCAAAAAAGAGACCCAGTCATCCTGATCAGCAGACACAAAGCATCTTAGATAAGTCTCCAATGTCTGGTTTGTTCTCTCAGTTTGACCATTGGTCTGAGGATGAAACGCCGAGGAGAAAGACAATTGAACACCAAGTTTAGAACAAAAGGTCCTCCAAAATCTGGAAACAAACTGGACTCCTCTGTCAGACACAATGTTCTCAGGAATGCCGTGTAAACGAACCACGTGCTGAAGGAACAAGGCACCAATTCAGAGGAGGAAGGCAACTTAGGTAATGGCACAAGATGTATCATCTTGGAAAACCTATCACAAATCACCCAGATGACGGTCATTCTCTGAGAAACAGGGAGGTCAGAAATGAAATCCATAGAGATATGGGTCCATAGTCTCTTGGCACAGGCAATGGCATCAACAAACCACTAGAGCGAGAGCAAGTCCCGCAGGACTGCACAAATTCCCTGACATCACGAGACAAGGTAGGCCACCAAAAGGACCGACTAACCAAGTCTCTGGTACCAAAAATTCCGGGATGCCCAGCCAACGCGGAACAATGAATCTCAGACATCACACTCTTTTTCCACTGGTCCGGGACAAACAATTTCCAACAGGACAGCGCTCGGGCCTATCCTCCTGACACCCCTCCAGAGCAAGTCTCAAATTGGGTGAGATGACGGAAAGAACTACACCCTCTTTCAAAATAACAGAAGGATCAGATAACTCAGGAGAGTCCGCAAGGAAACTCCTCGAGAGGGCATCCGCCTTAACATTCTTAGTGCCAGGAAGAAAGGAAACCACAAAATTAAAACGTGTGAAAAACAAGGCCCACCTGGCCTGTCTAGGATTGAGACGCTTGGCAGATTCCAGATAAACCAGATTCTTATGGTCCGTAAGGACCACCACCTGATGTTTGGCTCCCTCCAGCCAATGTCTCCACTCTTCAAAAGCCCACTTCATGGCCAGTAACTCCCGATTACCCACGTCATAATTACGTTCAGTAGGAGAAAATTTTCGAGAGAAAAAGGCACAAGGGTTACTTTTAGAGGTCTCTGGATCTTTTTGGGACAAAACGGCACCTGCCCCAATTTCAGAGGCATCAACCTCCACCTGAAATGGCAGAGAAACATCAGGCTGCCGTAGAACAGGAGCAGAAGTGAATCTCTGCTTAAGTTCCTGAAATGCAGAGACTGCCTCAGGAGGCCAATTCACCACATCAGAACCCTTTCTGGTCAAATCAGTCAATGGTTTAACAATAACCGAGAAATTACCAATAAATTTACGATAAAAATTGGCAAAACCAAAAATCTTTGAAGAGCCTTTAATGAAGTAGGTTGGACCCAATCACAGATGGCCTGAACCTTGACCGGGTCCATTTCAATAACAGATGGGGACAAAATGAATCCCAGAAATGAGATCCTCTGTACGCCAAAAAGACACTTTGATCCCTTCACATACAGAGCATTCTCTCTCAAAATCTGGAATACAGTTCGAACATGTTTCACATGAGAGTCCCAGTCATTAGAAAAAATCAAGATATCATCCAAATAAACAATCAGAAATTTATCCACAAAATCCCTGAAAATGTCATTCATGAAGGACTGGAAGACAGAAGGAGCATTAGTGAGCCCAAAGGGCATCACAAGGTACTCAAAATGCCCCTCAGGGGTATTGAATGCCGTCTTCCATTCATCCCCGTGCTTAATGCGAATAAGGTTATATGCCCCCCTGAGGTCAAGCTTGGTAAACCAAGTAGCGTTTTTCACCCTGGAAAACAGGTCAGAAATCAAAGGTAACGGGTATTGATATTTTACAGTAATATTGTTCAAAAGACAATAATCAATACACGGCCTTAATGAACCATCCTTTTTGGCCACAAAGAAAAAACCGGCACCTAAGGGTGAAGAGGATGGTCTGATATGACCCTTCTCCAATGATTCCTTGATATAAGACCGCATAGCGTCATGTTCAGGTACAGACAAGTTAAAAAGGCGACCTTTAGGGAATTTACTACCAGGCACTAATTCAATAGCGCAGTCATAGCTCCTATGGGGAGGCAAGGATGCAGATTTACTTTCGCTAAACACATCAGAAAAATCAATCAAAAAGTCAGGAACATCCTGAGCCTGGAGGAGGCAGAAAAAACAGGAGTGTTGGTATTAACACATTGGCAGCCCCAACTGGTTACAAACACAGATTTCCAATCCAAAACAGGATTATGAGACTGCAACCAAGGGAAGCCCAGTACGATAATATCATGCAGATTATACAGAACCAAAAATTTACAGCACTCCTGATGATCAGGTTCAACCCTCATTATCACCTGAGTAGAGAACTGAGGTTTATTCTCAGCCAAAGGGGTAGAATCGATCCCCAGTAGGGGAATAGACTTCTGTAGGGGTATCAAGGGAAACCCACAACGTTTAGCAAAATCATAATCCATCAGGTTAATAGCTGCTCCAGAATCAACGAAAGCCTGAGCAGAAAATGAGGACAGAGAGCATATCAGAGTGACAGTTAATAAAAACTTAGTCTGAACACTACCCAAGACAACTGAGCATGCAAAACGTCTTGCCCGCTTAGGGCAGACTGAAATAGCATGAGAGGCATCACCACAGTAGAAACATAACCCATTGCGCTTTCGAAACTCATGACGCTGTGCCCCAGACACCACTCTATCACACTGCATGGGTTCAGAAGCAGGTTCACAAGGCAACACCATTCCACGCATACTTCTCCGCTCACGCAAACGTCTGTCAATTTGAATCGCTAATGACATAGAATCATTGAGACCAGAGGGGACAGAGAATCCCACCATAACATCCTTTACATTATCTGACAGACCCTTCCGATAAAGGGCCGCCAAAGCGTCGTCATTCCACTTGGTCAGGACTGCCCACCTACGGAATCTCTGACAGTATAACTCAGCGTCATCAAGACCCTGATTTAATGCCAACAAGGCTTTTTCAGCTTGATCAGTGACATTAGGCTCATCGTACAATAACCCCAAAGCCTGAAAAAATGCATCAACATCACTCAAAACAGGATCCCCAGGTGTCAGGGAAAAAGCCCAATCCTGAGGATCGCCGCGCAGGAGAGGTGACAATTTGAACCTGCTGCGCTGCGTTCCCTGAGGACTTAGATTTTAAGGCAAAAAACAATTTACAATTATTTTTGAAATTCTGAAACTTAGCTCGATCCCTTAAAAACAAATCTGGCATGGGAATCCTAGGTTCCACAACAGGCAACCTAGCAAGATAGGCAGCAATACTCCGAACCTCAGTGGCAAGCTGATCCACACGGCCAGACAACTGTGCAAACTCCATTGAGAGAAAAAAAAATCCTCCCCAGCACCCAGAGATACAGAGGGAAAAAAATGCAACAAACAGAAAAATATCTCTGACAACCTTTTTTCTTTCACAATATTTTTTCCCTTCTGTGAGTACATACAATTTTCAATTTTTAGGCCGGTGATACTGTTATGTTTCGGTAGCTGAGGAGTGCAGGCAAAAAAGGCAATACACCAGAGAAGTTGGAATCCACGAGATTGCAGCACCCTGACCAACCACCACAACCAGAGGCAGCCGTGGAGCGTCCCACGTTGGTCCCAGACGCCTCGTCACAGCCTGAGAAACTAACTACACCTAAAGATAGAAAGAGGAAAGCTATCTGCCCCGGAGCAGATCCCCAAAGAACATAGAAAGCCCCCAAACATGTAATGGCGGTTAGACAAGATGAAATACTGACACAGACAGAAAATAGTATGAGCAAACGTTGGGGCCGAAACTACCTAAACAGAAAAGGATAGGAAGGGCACTACTGCAATCCCAAAAAACCCGAAAAGCACCAACTCTACTAATTTCAAAATCACCTGAGATCACACGACCTCTAACACCCAAATTAGTTCTCTGGTGTAACAAAATCAAAACAGCAGCCACTGAAAAAACTGGAAAAAGCAAAAGTACAAACATCAGTGGCTGAACTAAACGAGAGGGCAAAAGCCCCGGAGGGGACCCTGAAGGCCCCCACAGAAGTGCAGGACAAAATGCAAAAATCAAGCACAAAAACAAAAAGAAGAAAATGTCTTATCTGTTAGCAGGAGATGCAGACACGACACAGCAGGCTACAAAGGAAACAGGACTCAAGGATTGAGACCAGAACAATTGATCACCGGCAACCCTGATGGGAAGGCAACTCCCTTATATAAGACCAGTCAGTAACACCTGATTCTCACTCCTCACAATCTTCACTGGACAGTCCAGTACCGCTTGTAACCACCAGAGGGAGCCTCTGCTCAGAACTCATTTCAAGTCCATTCACAACAGAGTACTTTCTTGTCCTACTCAGAGTGTCTGCTGGGGTGAGCTGGACTTGAGAGCTGCATATGTTGGAACTAGCGGTGGACATGGCGGACTGAGAGTGGGTGATGATGGTGATGGTGGTGGTGGTGATGGCCTAGATTCAGTCTTTCATTGGAAAAACATTGTGATTCCCTGACTGCTTTGGCCTTGCGACGACACCTCAACATTTCTTGCTGGTGGTGTGCTGTTTACAGTGTAGGGGAAATTTTAAATCTCCGTATATATTTCCTGAGTCACACACATATGCTCACTCAGTAACTCCATGAGGATGGTCTGAGTGCGCAACGTCCACAGATGGGGGTTGTGCTCACAGGCCAACACCATGCTGGACGCTTGGCATTTGCCACAGAACACCAGGATTGGGAAATTCGCCACAGGCGCCCTGTGCTCTTCACAGATGAAAATGTTGCGCCCTGAGGGTCCAGTCACCACAGAGATGTTGCATCTCATCCAGAGGTGTGACACCTGACTCTCAGGTAAGGAGGGAGCACTCCTAGGACTCCACACCTGCATCCCACACACACCATGCCAGCTGAGCGTTCGGACGGACCCTTAGGGAGGATGGTCTGACTCAGCCTGGTTAGAAAAGGGTGTATAGCTGGGTGGGTGGAGCTTAGGCAGCACTTAGGCTGCTAGATAGTTTAGGAGAGCAGCCAGTCTTGGACTGAGGCTTTTCCTGAGCAGATCTCGGGATGCAACTGCCAAGCAACGAGGGTCCTGGGCCGAGACGGCGATTGAAGCTGTAGCCCATTCCAGAATAGGACCAGGCCAACACAGGGGACAGTCCCTAGATGTAGCGGAAGGCTACAGGCTCCGCTAGTAAAGCCGACGGCGGTGGTCACTTCATGGGCCATTGCCACTAGCCACCAGTATCCCTACCAGAAGGCAGCATCAGGGTCAAGTACGTGCAGACAACCGGATTGATCTGTTAACTGAAAGGATTCACAGCTCCCTTGTCTGAGGGCTCTATGGTGGTGAGGTGCGTGGAAGTAAGGAATTTCGCACTGAAAGATAAAAGGCCGGAAAGGAACACACTGAAAGGGAATCTTTGTGGAAGTGCGACTAACTTACCTGAGGGTTGCTGGACTACTTACTTGGAGGACACAGTGCCAGGGCGGGCATCTGTTTACCGGTGACAGAACTGTGAGTAAAATCCTGAAACTACACTGAACTGTTTCCCTGAGTTATTCCAGCGTTGCACACTCCCCTCTTCTACAACCGCAAGCACCATCCCTGCTCTACCACATCTGTTATGAATGTGCTAGAGATGGTTTCTGAGCAGAGGCTCCCTCTGGTGGTTACAGACAGTACTGAACCTTTCAGCGAGGAATGGTAATCTGGGATCACTGACTGGTCTGATATAAGGAGTGTCATGGTGCTCGCCCCGAAGATCGTCGCGATTTACATTCTACTTCTCACAGGCTGCTGTTTCTTTTTTGTTTTGGGAAAAAGGGAGAGTTTAATTTTTTTTT
>JARQOD010000001.1:189988247-190005810 GCA_033576555.1 Oophaga sylvatica
CCCCCTTTTTTCCCCTTTTATTCCCCGGGCGCCCCGACCCTGCTTTGGGGCAAAGGCATCCCCCCGACAAAAAGGGGGTTTTTGGGGGAGCGTTACCTGGTGCATCGTTACCCTTGGGAGGGTTATGGCTGCTGTTTTTGTGCACATGGGCCTTTTGGTTTCCTTTACTCACCTAAACAGTGGTCTGGTTGTGTTTTAACTTTTATACAGCTACCTCTTTTGGTAATTTTAATCATCAATTAATTGGTGGTCAGTTTTTTAATGGATGTCCGTGCCGTCAGGAAAACCCTTTAAAAATTCCAAATTGGCCCAAAATAAACTTTACAAATGCGTATCTGAATTGTGTAGTTTAAAAATTTACCTTCAGTATCTTACGGGCCCGGTCAGACCCAAGTTCGCCTCCGGGGGGATGAGGGGGGAGCTTTGGTTTTTTGCTTTGTCATGAAATTCAGGGAGACGATGGCATACCGGGGTGTGGAAGGTTGAGTCATTTGGTGGGAGATCCTCTACAAAAAATTAAAAATAGCTTAAGTCTCTCAGTTTTAAAAACACTGGGGGTAGACCGCTTTTTCTTGTCCCAAAGTGAACACTCATGAGGAATCTCCTCTCTTGGTTTCTTTTACAAAACCGTACCTGCCCCCTCCTTTAGATCGGAGAGGTAACAAGTGGCAGGAAAATTGTGGTAAAATCTCTGAAAGAAACATTTGGAGGCATTAAAAGTGCACTTTGCAATAAAGGTGACGTGCAGCTAAAAAGGTGTCCCGGTTTGCCCCGGTTCGTTGGAAAAAACATCAGAGGTGTAAGTACGTAGTGGTGATCAAGAAGATATTGACGATTTGTGAAGCATAGTCCACAGCATGTTTCCCGTAACAGGAGGGGACCTCTAGCCCCTCATCTAGTCTTCACGAAAAGGCTACAGGCCTTTTGATTGTCACCCCTGGAATGGTCATACCCCCGCGGTGTCCCCCGCGTTGTGGAGTACGGGTGGTGGGAGTTTATAGTTTGGGGGTTTTCCCAGCGCTGGGGTGCCCCAATCCTGTTTTTTAGAAATAAAAAAAAGTCTTACCTCAGGGGTTAGTTTAAAAGGCCAATGGTGATACGCTAGAGGGGCTGCTGAGGGTTGTACGCAGTTTCCCCGTCGCAGTAGGAAACCAGTCAAGAAATGTCTAAAAGCGGGGAACTTTAAAAGGAAAGGAAAATTCTGTCGTTCTTTGCGAGCGCTGGTCAGAGTCGCGCCCCGGGGTAAAAGCAAGGGCCCAAAAAAATAAAAAGATTACAAAATTTCAGCTTTTCCTTTGACCTTTACATCCGATTGGGACAGAAACAACATGGTAATCGTTGACTGCGGCAAATGTTTTGGGGGGGGACAAATCTAAGATCAACAATTCAGAACAATCTTTTTGGGATTTTCCCTTTTTCCAGTATCTCTTCAGACTGGCAGTATAAATATGGGGGAATTTTGGGGAACCCCCCCGGGGAAAAAAGTCCCGTATATGGTTCCCTTGAAATGTAAAGGCAAACAAATATGGGGAGTCAGGGGAATGGGGCACTAAAAAAAACGTTTGCCAAATCAATCATGAAAAACAAAGAGCCCAGCCGGGATCTGGGCGAAGGGGGTTTAGGGTTTGGAAAAAATGGTTTTGAGGAGCTCGTAGCTTTTTCACAGCCCCAGATCATGGACCATTTTGTAGCTCGGCTGTCCCCGGGGCTGTTTTCTTTTAATGGGAACAGAGGGTGTTTAAAGGGGACTGGGTCTTAACAAAAAAACCCCTGCTACCGTTTCTGTATCTGCTGACAATACCATCTCTTGAGTAAACTAAGAGGATATTCTCTTTTTGGGGCAGAATTGCACCTGGTTTTAAATTTTTGACCATGATGGTGCCCCTTATCTGCCCCCATTGTTTTATCTGAAGCCCAGAAATCATGCGGTATACATTCCAATATTGAAGGAAATTCTTTTTGTCCTTAACTAGCAAGTCTAACGACAATTTTTTCAAAATTTCCGGCTTCGTCCTGGGGTATAGTGAAAGTTCCCTCAAGATTACTCAATATGTGCTTGCAAATTTTGACAAAATCACTTCCCAAAAGATTTCTTGACCCCCGGTGACACCCTTAATGTGGTGTACAGGGTTCCCTTTAATTTGAGGGGGGTCTTTTTAGTGAGGGAGCGGGTAATGGGGATTAAAGGGTCCTATACATGGTGGGGAAATCATTTTCCAAATGGCCCGTCCCCTTCGTAATTACAATTGTCGCCCCCTGCATTGGGAAATCAAACCCCATTCCCCCTGGGAGGTTTACCGCACTGTGCAAATTTGGGTTGGGGGGGGGAGAAAGGGGGTTTTGTGCAAGCTACCTTTTCCTATGGGAGCAACCCCCAATTGGGGTGGGGGTCCCCGCAGGGGTCATTTTAAAGGAAATTTGTTGGAGGCGGATATGGATTTGTTTTTTGCAATCCCCCCTGAAATGTCCCCGGTTTTTGCACCCGTAGCACAATTTTTTGTCCCTCTCCCGGCAATGCTCCCCTCCCCTGTTTTTGCGGACAAACCCTAAGCATGTATCTTGCCCCCTTTTTAGCCTGCGCTAAATCAGTTGCCCCCCTGGCTTTTGGTTAGATCCTTGTTTTAAATGACCCCCAATCGGGTCACTTCCTTCATTTTCCTTGCCATTCCTTTTTTAACCCATTCTTTAAAACATTGCCAAAACCCCTTCATAGTTTGTTTTCTGGGACAAAACCCCTTTCCACCCAAGTTTTTCTAGAGCCCAGAAATAATCTTTGGCTTTTCCTCTTTTCCGTACTCTGTCTTCTAGGTAATTTTTTTTGTTGTTATTTTAATTTTTTAAGTTTGAAAATTTCCCCCGGTTTTGGGGTCATTGGCCTTGCTCTAGGGCCGTTCTAGACATGATTGTTTTATTATCAGTCTATCGATCGGCTTAATTTCCAATTTCCCTTTTATAAATGTTTTAGATCCGTCTGTTTTCTTTATCGTATCCCGCATTGAGCTAACTTCTAGGAACCCATTGGTGACTGTGAAAGGGTCCCGGGGGTTGAGTTATAAGCCAACTGCTCTGAAGGGCCCAGGGCTGTTTTAAAACTCTGCCGGGGGGGCGCCCGGAGCTACTCCCCCCTCCACTCCCCTGCAGCACCCGGGGGACCAGGGACCATTCTGCCTCATTGGAAAAAGATTGGCCGGGGGGGGGTCGGTCCCCCGCAACTTACACAGAAACTACCCTCAGGGATTTGCTGTCCCACCTGGGGGAGACCAACGTTTGGTTCATGGGGGTCTGTGGGGAAGGTTTTTAACTGGGGTTTGGGGGTAACGTAGGGGGCAAAAAAAGGGGGTAAATCGTCATCCCTGTTTTTGTCAGTCGAACGCCCGTCTCCCCTTCTTCAGCTTGCCCCCTAATAATACACCATCATCCCCAGGTTTTTGTTCTCAACAGTCCCTTTTTCCAAAATCCATATGGAGCAAAAAACCCTTTTTCCCTTTATCACGTTCAATTGTTTTTCATCATCCCCTTTACCAAAAACTTTTTCAAAGCCCATCAAAGCTTGTTTCCCTTTCTGCGCAAATAAATCTTTAGCGAAATGCCTTTTTCCTTTTTGGGGGGCCCCCTTTTTGGTTTCTCATTTTTATATATTCCCCCCTAGAAGAGATACCTTGCCCAAAAAAGTTTTGTCACCAAGCCCAATTGGTCCCAAGACTCTGTCACCAGACAGTTGCGTCCTTGACAATGGCACAAAGGTTTTTAACCATTCCACTTGTTTTTCCCCAAAATTTGTACCCCCAACCAAAAAATAACAATCCAATAACAGACACCAAGAAAAACACAACCAATCATTGGATCCCTACTGTCATTATTCAAGGAGGAAAGGCGGACTGACAATTAAACGAGGGGTTTTGGTTCAAAGGGGCCTGAGCGGAATACCCGTGAATTCCTGGAAAGCCGACCGCTCGGGGAGGAGGGAGTCCCTAACAGTGATATAGATTTTAGGTAGAAAAAATAATATTCTTACCCCCCGCGCGTTTTTATATCCCAAAGAAGGCTCCCCTAACCCCCTCTGGACGTGGGTTTCCTCAAATGTTAACTCAGCCCGTTCGGGGGCCGTTTCGTGCGTTATCTTGTTAACCCTTTCCTCCTGGGTGTGGGGAGCAGAAGAAAAAGACACAAACAAAAGGGGGGCGTCAATATCTCTACTCTTTATTGCTAAAGAAGGGGTTTATACACCTGAAGAGGAACGGAATTTCCTATATGGCATTAAAACAAAAATTTTTAAAAAAGTAAATATGTTTTTAACAAACTTCCATCTTGCTTTAGCCCCCGATTTCGCCCTAGCACAGGTATTCTTTATGTAGGGGGAGTATTTATTAATGAAGGAAAATTCCTTTTTATTTCCCTTTTTCTATTCAGCTTTCAAGGCTTTAGAAGAAAAAACTGAAATTAAAATTAAAACTCGCCGTGTGAGCCAGCTTAGTGTTTTATCGCGTATTTTGTCAAAAACACAGTGACATCAATCTTGGTGTTTAATGGGGAGGGGGGCTGGTTCACCAAATTTAAAGCAAAAAAAATCCAACCAGGGCCGACATCAGTAAAACCCACATCCCGGGACAGGTGGAGAGATGTTTTTAATTGGGGCGCACGTTCTATGTTTTGGGAGCCGTGGGCCAAGTATTTAAAAACCCTTTTATTAGCGCCCCCGGTCCCCCTTTTAGCCCATTTTTGTGCCGTTTTTAATTTTTTTGGGGAATTTTAAGTTGTTCACATCAGGGCACCTCGTGCATTGTTTTTTTTATTTTTTTGCTTTTTTTTTTGTTGTTAACCTATAAAAAAACAGAAAAAGAAAAATTTGCAGAAAAGAAACCAATTCAGCCTCGTGGTGGCAGCTGTGTAACCTGCTGTACTGAGGGAACCCGAAAAACGACAATGATGAAGTCCCCGTCACCTCAAAATGGCCGCACTGCCTTGTTTCGGGTTCGGGCTCGGGTCCTTTGGTTTGGATAGAAAACCACCGCAATGTGAGCTACGACAGGGAGATGTGAACCGGTCAGGTGGACTGAGAGTTGGGGGTCCTGGTTGAATGGGAAGGACAGGGGTACGGGTCATGCCGGGGGTAAGGGTTTCAGCAGTGGAAGAGGCATTAAACCCTTCCCCACGCCATGTGAACTCTCTGTCTCCCTAGGAGGGTTCCCGTCCTTGTTATTGCGTATCCCAAAACTAGAGGGGCCCCGGGCAACAGGGAAATAGGTCCCCAACGCGCATTTGGGGAGGCCCCGTGCTCTGGGATCTATATTGGGCGTAACAAAATGGCGCTCTTGACTTTCCTCCAATGTAAAGCTGATTTGTGTGACGTGTATGCAGGTTGTGTGTAACGATACACTTTGCGGTTTAAACGTGCGGTTGCGACAACACGGAGTCTGTCCTCTTACAAGGGAGGGGGTGGGGTTCCCATTCTAATTATCTGCCCCCCCTGGGGGCAAAACTCGGCAGTCGCATGGGGACAGTAATGGGGGGCACTACTACACATCAGGAAAGTACATGGGGGGCCTATACCATACGGAACGTACATGGGGGCCACTATACCAAAAGGAACAGTAATGGGGGGCACTCTACACAACAGGGAAAAAAAAAGGGGGGCATACTACACTACAGGAACAGTACATGGCGGGCCTACTACCATACAGGAACAGTAATGCAGGGGACAAACTACAGGAAAAAAGTACATGGCGGGCACTACTACAATACAGGAACGACTGGCGGGATATACAAACCGGAACAGACATGGCGGGCATATAAAATACAGGAAAAAGTACAGGCGGGCACTATCAATACAGGAAAAGTACATGGGGGCACAAACCCCTCGGAAAAGTACATGGGGGCACTACACACATACAGGAACAGTACATGGCGGGCACATACACAACAGGAACAGTAAATGGCGGGACTAAACATACGGAACGTACATGGCGGGGACTCCACATACAGGAACAGTACATGGCAGGCACTACTACACATACAGGAACAGTACATGGCAGGCACTACTACACATACAGTAACAGTACATGGCAGGCACTACTACACATACAGGAACAGTACATGGCGGCACTACTACACATACAGAACAGTACATGGCAGGCACTACTCTTACATACAGGAACAGTACATGGCGGCACTACTACACATACAGGAACAGTACATGGCAGGCACTACTACACATACAGGACAGTACATGGCGGCACTACTACACATACAGGAACAGTACATGGCAGGCACTACTACACATACAGTACAGTACATGGCGGACACTACTACATACAGGAACAGTACATGGCAGGCACTACAACATACAGGGACAGTACATGGCGGGCATACTACACATACAGGACAGTACATGGCAGGCACTACATACATACAGGGACAGTACATGGCAGGCACTACTACACATACAGGAACAGTACATGGCGGGCACTACTACACATACAGGACAGTACATGGGCGGCACTACTACACATACAGGAACAGTACATGGCGGCACTACTACACATACAGGAACAGTACATGGCGGGCACTATACACATACAGGAACAGTACATGGCAGGCACTACACATACAGGACAGTACATGGGCACTACACATACAGGAACAGTACATGGCAGGCACTACTACACATACAGGGACAGTACATGGCGGGCACTACTACACATACAGGAACAGTACATGGCAGGCACTACTATACATACAGGAACAGTACATGGCAGGCACACATACAGGAACAGTACATGGCGGGCACTACTACACATACAGGAACAGTACATGGTAGGCACTACTACACATACAGGAACAGTACATGGCGGGCACTACTACACATACAGGAACAGTATATGGCGGGCACTACTACACATACAGGAACAGTACATGGCGGGCACTACTACACATACAAGAACAGTACATGGCGGGCACTACTACACATACAGGAACAGTACATGGCGGGCACTACTACACATACAGGGACAGTACATGGCGGGCACTACTACACATACAGGAACAGTACATGGCAGGCACTACTATACATACAGGAACAGTACATGGCAGGCACACATACAGGAACAGTACATGGCGGGCACTACTACACATACAGGAACAGTACATGGTAGGCACTACTACACATACAGGAACAGTACATGGCGGGCATTACTACACATACAGGAACAGTATATGGCGGGCACTACTACACATACAAGAACAGTACATGGCGGGCACTACTACACATACAGGAACAGTACATGGCGGGCACTACTACACATACAGGGACAGTACATGGCGGGCACTACTACACATACAGGAACAGTACATGGCAGGCACTACTATACATACAGGAACAGTACATGGCAGGCACACATACAGGAACAGTACATGGCGGGCACTACTACACATACAGGAACAGTACATGGTAGGCACTACTACACATACAGGAACAGTACATGGCGGGCACTACTACACATACAGGAACAGTACATGGCGGGCACTACTACACATACAGGAACAGTACATGGCGGGCACTACTACACATACAAGAACAGTACATGGCGGGCACTACTACACATACAGGGACAGTACATGGCGGGCACTACTACACATACAGGGACAGTACATGGCGGGCACTACTACACATACAGGGACAGTACATGGCGGGCACTACTACACATACAGGGACAGTACATGGCGGGCACTACACATACAGGGACAGTACATGGCGGGCACTACTACACATACAGGAACAGTACATGGCGGGCACTACTACACATACAGGAACAGTACATGGCGGGCACTACTACACATACAGGAACAGTACATGGCGGGCACTACCACACGTACAGGAACAGTACATGGCGGGCACTACCACACATACAGGAACAGTACATGGCGGGCACTACTACACATACAGGAACAGTACATGGCGGGCACTACTACACATACAGGAACAGTACATGGCGGGCACTACTACACATACAGGGACAGTACATGACGTGCACTACTATACATACAGGAACAGTACATGGCAGGCACTACTACACATACAGGGACAGTACATGGCGGGCACTACTACACGTACAGGAACAGTACATGGCAGACACTACTACACGTACAGTAACAGTACATGGCAGGCACTACTACACATACAAGAACAGTACATGGTGGCACTACTACACGTACAGGAACAGTACATGGCAGGCACTACTACACATACAGGAACAGTACATGGCAGACACTAATAATAATAAATGATAATAAACTTTGTTTATATAGCGCCATCATATTCCGCAGCGCTTTACAGTTTAACAGTTTCAAAACACAAGTTATAAGTAACAACATTAACAATACAATAATTAAAGCAAAATAAAACGACCCTGCTCATGAGAGCTTACAATCTACAATGAGGTGGGGGAGATACAAAGTACAGGTGTGTATATACAATGGTGTATTTACAATGATGGTCCAGCCTTCTTGAGGGAGTGAGGGATGGATGGAGATAGTGAATGGGCTACACACACACACTTACACATAGAATGACTTTGATTAGTGAATGTGATAGGCCGCTCTGAAAAAATGTGTTTTGAGGGAGCGCCTGAAACCATGCAAATTGTGGATAGTCCTAATTTCTTGGGGTAGAGTATTCCAGAGGATTGGCGCAGCGCGGGAGAAGTCTTGGAGTCGGGAGTGGGAGGTATGGATTAGTGCAGAGTTTAGTCGAAAGTCGTTTGCAGAGCACAGGGAGGAGATGTAGGGGGGCGCTGCACTGTGGAGAGCTTTGTGGGTGAGAACAAGTACTTTGAATTGGATCCTATAATGAATGGGCAGCCAGTTTAAGAACTGGCGAAGAGCGGACGCGTCCGAGTACCGATTAGCCAGATGGATGACCCTGGCTGCTGCATTAAGGATGGACTGGAGAGGGGATAGTCGAGTAATGGGGAGGCCAAGTAATAGAGCGTTGCAGTAGTCCAGGTGGCAGTGGATCAATGCTATAGTGAGGGTTTTTGTTGTTTCCATGGTGAGAAAAGGGCGGATTCTAGAGATGTTCTTTAGGTGTAGGCTGCAAGAGCGGGCAAGAGATTGTATATGGGCGGTGAAGGAGAGATTGGTGTCAAACATAACACCTAGACAGCGAGCCTGCTGCCTGGGTGTTATTATGGTGCCGCCCACGGAGAGGGAAATGTC
This sequence comes from Oophaga sylvatica, assembly GCA_033576555.1. Lineage (NCBI taxonomy): Eukaryota > Metazoa > Chordata > Amphibia > Anura > Dendrobatidae > Oophaga > Oophaga sylvatica. Next base: position 189,997,461 of record JARQOD010000001.1, read on the forward strand.
AAATTTAGGGAGGTAAGTGGACGGCGGGAGCAGAAGAAGTTCAGTTTTGGAGAGCTTGAGTTTCAGATAGAGAGCAGCGGACATGATGTTGGAGACTGCGGACAGACAGTCACTGGCGTTCTGTAGTACAGCGGGGGTAAGGTCGGGGGATGACGTGTATAGTTGTGTGTCATCAGCATAAAGATGGTCCTGAAAGCCAAATCTGCTGATGGTCTGTCCAATTGGGGCCGTGTAGAGAGAGAAGAGAAGGGGGCCAAGGACTGAGCCCTGGGGTACCCCGACAGCGAGAGGAAGAGGAGATGCCATGGAGCCAGAGAACGAAACACTGAAGGAGCGGTGAGAAAGATAGGAAGAGAGCCAGGAGAGAGCAGTGTCCTTAATACCTAGTGACTGGAGCCTAGACAGTAGGAGACGGTGGTCAACTGTGTCGAAAACTGCAGAAAGGTCGAGAAGAATGAGCAGAGAGTGGTCACCGTTACGTTTTGCTGTCAGAAGGTCATTGGTCACTTTGATGAGTGCAGTTTCAGTCGAATGTAGGGGGCGGAAGCCGGACTGTGAAGGGTCTAGAAGGGAGTAAGTGGAGAGGTAACGGGTGAGACGGGAGTAGACTAGGCGCTCCAAAAGTTTAGAGATGAAGGGGAGGTTGGAGACCGGTCTGTAGTTGTTTGTGCAGGAAGGGTCGAGAGCGGGTTTTTTTAGTAATGTAGTAACGATGGAGTGTTTGAAGGAGGATGGGAAAATGCCAGAGGAGAGTGAGAGATTATAGATTGTAGTTAGGTGAGTTGTGACAACTGGAGAGAGAGACTGGAGGAGATGTGAGGGAATGGGGTCGGTAGTGCATGTAGTCGGACGAGAGGAAGAGAGGAGTCTGGAGACTTCTTCTGTGATGGGATCAAATGTGGAATGTGAGCCAGGGGAAATGCAGGGAGGGATGGGAGTCACAGCACTTGGTGGTTGATAGCAGATTTCCTGACGGATAGTATCTATTTTTTCTATAAAGTGGGAGGCCAGGTCGTCAGCACATATGTCTGTGATAGGGGCTTGTGTTTTTGGCCTGAGGAGGGAGTGAAAAGTGTCAAAAAGTTTCTTGGGGTTGTTGGCTAGTGAGGAGATCAGGGTGGTGAAGTAGGTCTGTTTGGCGAGGTGAAGCGCAGCGTTATAAGTTCTTAGCATAAATTTAAAGTCGATGAAGTCTTCTGGTGTGCGGGTTTTTCTCCAGAGGCGTTCAGCACTCCTAGAGCATCACTGAAGAAGTTGAGTTTGCAATGTGAGCCAGGGCTGTTTTACTGTGTGTTTGGAAGTTCTGCGGGTGAGCGGCGCTACTTGGTCAAGGGTGCTTCTAAGAGTGTCATTGTAGTGATGAACAGCCAGATCAGGACAGGAAAAAGAGGAGATTGGGGACAGTGATGAGTGTAGGGAGTCAGAAAGTGTCTGAGGGTTAATGGCTTGTAGATTTCTGAATGTGTGGTAGGTAGGAGTGCGCTGGGGTGGTCGAGGATTTGTGAGCGTGAAGGAGAGAATGTTGTGGTCAGAGAGTGGAAGCGGTGAGTTATTTAGGTGGGAGATTGAACAGAGCCGGACAAAGACAAGGTCAAGGGTGTTACCATCCTTGTGTGTCTCAGAGGTTGAAAGCTGTGAGAGACCTAGAGAAGTGGTTAGTGATAGAAGCTGAGATGCAGATGTGGAAGTAGGGCTGTTATTGGGGATGTTGAAGTCTACAAGGATAAGGGTTGCTAATAGGGTTGAGCATTCCGATACCGAAACCTGAGTCCGATACCTGAAATCCAATGTAAGTCTATGGGAACAAAATATCGGAATATTTTAAATTCCGATATTTTGTTCCCATAGACTTACATTGGATTTCAGGTATCGGACTCGGGTATCGGACCCTAGTTGCTAATTCTGAGGACATGAAGTGCGGCAGCCAGGCTGAGAAGTGGTCAAGGAACTGGTGGGCGAGCCTGGGGGCCGATATATGACTGCTACTCAGAGGAGAGAGGGGATGGAAGAGCCTGATGGTGTGGACCTCAAAAGAAGGTAATGAGAGTGATGGAATTGGGGGGATGACCTGGAAAGTGCATTGTGGGGACAGGAGTATGCCGACTCCACCACCATGTCTGTTTGCGGGTCTTGGGGAATGGGAGAACTGTAAGCCACCATAGGAAATGGCAGCAGGGGAGACAGTGTCAGAAACCTGAATCCAGGTTTCAGTGAGGGCCAACAGATTAAGAGAGTTGGTCAGAAAGTAGTTGTGCAGGAAGGATAGCTTGTTTCATACAGACCGTGGATTCCAGAGGGCACAATTTAAAGAAGGAGATGAGGGAGTGCAATCAATATTAATAAGATTATTATGGTTTCGATATGAGGTAGGGTAGGGATTGAGGTTGGGGGATGGTGGACCAGGGTTGGGGGAGATGTCCCCTGAAATCAGTAGGAGTAGGAAGATAAAGAGCAAGTACTGTAGTTGTTGGAATTGTAAGTAGCTTTTTTCTGTGATGTGTTTGGGCAAGATGGGTCGAGGTTGTTCAAGAAGGTAAGGAGTGCATGGGAGCTGTACATGGGAGAGGGAAATATAGAGGGGCTGATTTGTATGAGTCGTGATGGAGGGGGATGGGGCGGTGATTGTGGATGGCAAGGGAACACAGGAGGAGAGATATAAAGCACATGGTGAAAAGGGAAAGCAAAGTGTGGGGTACCTGATTCCTGCCCTGATTAATTGCCATGGATAACTGCCGTTCACATGATGCTTATCTTCTGTGATGCTTTGCTTATGGGATGCGTGCGCACCTTAGACTACTCCTAAATATATAGCCCACACTACAGGGTCAGGAGAGAGGGATTGTGGGAGCTGGTTTGGGATAATTTAGAAGCTGGGGCCAGCACACCAGGGGGGGTTAGATCATCAAAGGCACTAGACCCCTTCTACCTGATAAGATCTAGAGAGGCCCCAGTCACACGGATATAAAGCAGTAAGTATTAAATACAGTGCAATATATGAATTATAGCAAAGCTTTAGCAGGCACATTAAAATATGTTGCAAGATGGTAAAGCAGCAGATGACAGCAAGCAGAAGTATGGAGTTGTACCATTAGTATATATTGCAGCAGACAAGACAGGTAGCAGAGGTGGGAATTGTACCATTCAGCTGTTTGCTTTTAATGAATGGAGTGCATACCATTAGCATTAGACACTACTACACATACAGGAACTGTACATATCAGGCACTACTACACAGGAACAGTACATGGCAGGCACTAATACACAGACAGGAACACTAAATGGCAGTATAACTTTACTACAGATATGGGAACTTAGTACGTAGCGGTCTATAACATTACTACACATACAGTAGCACAGTACATGGCGGGCGCTACTACACATAGAGGAGCACAGTACCAGGCAGGCACTGCTATAGTACTGTCTATAACATTACTACAGTCATTACCACATATAAGAACACCGTACAATGCCAATTCCGAAAAGTTGGGACGCTGTGTAAAATGTAAAGAACACAAGTATGTAATGTTTAGGAAATCTCTTATAATCATATTTTCTTCACAACACAACATAGAATACAGATCAGAAGTTGAACATTAGTCATTTTTCCATTTAATTTAATAAAATAAACTCATTTAGTTATTAATGGCAGCAACATCTCAAAAAAAAATTGTGTAGAATCCGGTCTTCTTTGTACAACAGTCTGTATATGTCGGGAGATCATTCTACTCCCTAAACTCCAGAAACTGTTGTCCCATTTTTGTCTGATGTAGGATTTTGGCTTCTCAACATTTTTCGGTATTTGCTGTATTATTCGTTTCATAATTCTCCAAATGTTTTCTATTAGTGAAAGCTCTGGACTGCACAGGACCAGTTCATCACCCAAACTCTTCTGCTGTTGTGATGGATGCAGTATGTGGTTTATCATTGTTTCCCTGAAATAGACATTGCCTGGATGGGAGCATATGTTGTTCTAAAACCTCTGTATAATGCTCATCATTGATTGTGCTTTTCAAGATGTGTTATCTTCCCATGCCATAGAAATTAATGCAACCCCATCAGAGATGCAGTTAAATTACATGTTGATAACAGGCTGAATGGTCCCACTTCTCTTGAGTGCACAGGACACGGCATCCGTGGTTTCCATACACAATTTTGATTCATCTGACCACAGAAGTTTTCGGTTTTGCTTCAGTCCATTTTGAATGAGCTTTGGCCCAGAGAAGATAACAGCGTGTCTGGATTATGTTGATATATGGCTTCTCTGTATGATAGAGCGTTCATTTGTATTTGTGGATAGCACGGCGAGCTGTGTTCTGACAATGATTCCTGTAGGTATTCTGCTAGAGGTTCTGGGGACACGGGGGACCTGACAGGTTCCGTTTAAGCCCATGAAGTGATTTGCATGGCTGAATTATGCTGTTTTTGGTGCAGTCCGGCCTGAGGGCTCATAGATCACGAGCATCCAATACTGAATGTCAATCAATGTAAAGAAAAAACACTGGCGCTAGACCGCAAAAGATACAAACACAAAGGAAGATTGTGGGCTGATGGCTTAGAAGCTTCTGGTGATTTATTAGTAGGCTCTGTGCTTGCCTGCTGAAAATAATAATAGGAAAACCACCGCGCTAGCTAAGGTACCTGGTTTAAGGTGTACAAGCCCAACAATATTGACAAATGGCAAGAAAAGAAGGTAAACTCACTGTCAACTGAAGAAAGAGTTCATAGAGAAATTGGAAGGTGACCGCTCCAGGTTTGTGCTGGAATGACAATACAGCCAGTAAATTATTTATTTCAACCGTTCACTGAAATATACCAGATTTATATGCACTTACTGCTGCTTAAAATGTAGTATATTGAGCAATGTTCCAAGGAAAAAAACAAGAGGAGAGAGTTTTGTGGGAAACTGGCTTGAGCTGAAGTTATCTAGATAAAACAGAATGCTCACGGTTGAAAAATTGTAGATAGTAAAATCGATAGTCTAAAGTTAAATATGGGTATACTGATGGGTACTTACAAGGTACAGACAGAGATATCCATAATTGGTAGAACACCCTAAATAGTGGGTCACAAAGTTCAGCGTTACCGCAATGAAAAGGTGCTGGCGTTAATAGGATATGTATCTGCAACAGGTTCAGACCTTGCTACTACTCAGATGCTTGCTGTAGTAGACATTGAAGTAGTTCTACATCGATACAGAGAGCTGCAAGAGAATGGCAGAGTAATGCTGTACTCACTGTTTGGAGCTAGAGTCTAATGGCTGAATACCTTCAGGGGGAGCCGCCGCGTGGAGCGTTGCTATGGTGGAGGTCGGCAAACTCACGGCACGCCCCGGCCGGAGGTGGCGCCGAGGTAGCGACAGGAAGGGTCTTCTCCACATACAGTAATTCCACACAGTATACACCCATGTCAATCCGCACAAATAACCGCCATGCGTGTTCAGACTCCCCATTAGGAGATGTTTCCATCTACACCTCTATAGCCAATGGAGAGGGCACCTTGGAGTCTCCATGCCCAGAAAATGTGGAAATACCAACTCAGAATCGCTTTGCTGTACTAACTGAGGACCCCAATAATACGGGAGAATGGGAAACTCCCCCGTTAGCAGCAATCATAGGCCCTCTTCCCAACAACTGGTAACCAGGTCCAAACAAACGAACCACGTTTCAACTAGACCAACAGGCTTTCTACGTAAACACACATCATCAGTTATTCCAAAAAAATCTTCATACAAAAGTAATGGGACTACCAATGTTTCTAACAAAAACAACATCAAAGCCAGAACAAATTTAACCGTCAACCGGGATTTTTTTCGGTCACTAAGCGTAAAACAAAAAGAGGGAAAAGGGGTGGGAAATTCACCAAAACGAAAATAACTAAAACCTCCAATATTCATAAAATTTTCAATCTTAGCACATACAAACTCAACCCATCCCTCTTACGAAAAGGTCTCAAATTTGCCCCCACTTCTACGGCCAAACCTTTTAGGCTATGTGCACACGTTGCGGAATTGCCATGGAAATTTCCGCGGCAATTCCGCACCTCCCTGCCGCGGGAAATATGCATATTATAGGTATGCGTATTCCCGCTAAAAACTAGCGTTTTGCAAGCGTAATTAGCTTGCAGAATGCTAGCGTTTTACAAGCGATCTGACAGGTTGGTCACAGAGTCAAACAAGTGTTTGACATGTGTGACCAACTTTTTACTATTGATGCCGCCTATGTCGCATCAATAGTAAAAAGATCTAATGTAAAAATAATAAAAAAATAATAATAAATAATGATATTCTCACCTTCCGGCGGCCCCCGCAGCCTTCCCGCCTCTCAGCGACGCTCCCGGCCAATCCCGTTCCCAGGTTTCCTTTGCGACAATCACCCCGATGACGTAGCATCACACGAGACCGCTACGTCATCTCGGGTGATTCTCGCAATGCATTACTGGGAACGGGATTGGCTGGGAGCGTCGCTGAGAGGCGGGAAAGCTGCGGGGGCCGCCGGAAGGTGAGAATATCATTATTTTTATTTTAATTGTTTTTACATGGATATGGTACCCAGGGCCTGGAGGAGAGTCTCCTCTCCTCCAGACCCTGGGTACCATCCGCACATGAACCGCTTACTTTGCGCATGGTGGGCACAGCCACATGCGGAAGGTAATCGGTTCAATGCATTCCTATGGCGGCGGAATCGCCGCGGTTCCGCAAAAAAAGAATGAGCATGCTGCGGATTCTTCCGCGATGTGATTCCGCCGCGGAAAAACCCGCAGCATGTGCACAGCATTGCGGAATCCCATAGGCCATAATGTGTTGTATTGTGTAAGCGGTTTTGCCGCGGTTTCGCGGCGTTTGCGCCGCGAAAAACCGCGGCAAAACCGCTAGGAATCCGCAACGTGTGCACAGGCCCTTAACCTCTACATCAGTACCAAAAAATGTTTGCGTAATCTGGCCCTCAAAAAATATTTTCTGAAGAGACATGCAACCAACCCTAATAACCAGCATCTCGCTACCACCATTTCTACCTCTGAATATATCCATATGAACCTGTTATTACCATCTAATTTTAACCCCATACAGGAATATTCTAATTCCTTCAGAGCATTTGAGTGTATGGTTACCAAGGACATCAGAAAATTACATAATAATAGAAAACCAAAATATACCCCTTGTAATTTGAGTGTTCAGGAGAAACAATCTATAATTGATCTTCAAAACAACAACAATATAATCATTCGACCCGCCGATAAAGGCGGTGGTATAGTAGTCCTTGATAGATCCAAGTACCATTGTGAATCATTAAGACTTCTTAATGACACTATCACATATAAAAAAATCCAACTATACCCTACTGCTGAGTACACAATGTTAAAAATGCTTAATTTCATATATTTTTCCAGGACTTGTTACCAGATGCGATACTTCTAAAGAAAATGTCACGTTTCTTATAAAAAAAATTATAGTGGTTTATTGGACTGTTTACCAAAAAACATCATTACAGGAAAACATAAAATGAGTGAAATAGTTACGTAGAGATTGTCCATTTGTCCATAGCAAAACTTGTACACATCTTTCCTTGGTGTCCTGAATGGTAAAAATGACATTCTGTCTCTGTCAGCAGTGTCTCAGAGAAACAACATGTGGTTACATAGCAGCTGGCTGTTCATTCATCATAGTCCTTGTCGCATGTGTCTGTGGAGTGAGTAAGCGAGCAAGAGCCCCCCCCTTCGTGTAGCCATTATATATAAGTCCCTTAGATCACGTGGTCTCTGTATATGGAGATGACACTTTACCATACAAAAATAGCATGTGTATGTCAGCGAACGTTAATGTGCTTGGTACAGAATTGAGTGTATAAAGAATAATTCCATAACCAATAATTAATATTTAACAATTCCTCCTTTTGAGGGTGACAGACATTAATTGGAACCCTCAAAGTAGAGAAGTTCATCTTTAGGATAATCAGATCTTCTTTCTTCTTTTCTTCTTCTTTGGCAAAATAATTTAATTTCAATAATAATAATAATAATAATATCAGATTATTGTTATATGCACTCAATAACATAATTATGTGAATTCATGTTATGGTAAGCCGTGACCAATATTCATATAAAATATGTGTCTTATACTTTCCTAAACCTAAATCGAAGCATCTCGGGTCCAATCATCATCATCTGATGTCATCTGGTCTTCATCTTGACGTCTTGTTCTTGGTTCTTTTAAAACACAGTCTTTATACGATAATTCCTTTGAAATAACATGTAGATATTGTGGAGACCGTGTGTCATGTGTCCATCAAAGTCCATAAATTCAAATGTTGATAAGAAAACAAAGTCCATTGATGAAATGAAGCTTTAATATCTG
>JARQOD010000001.1:190005910-190152988 GCA_033576555.1 Oophaga sylvatica
TGTTCCTGTATGTGTAGTAGTGCCCGCCATGTACTGTTCCTGTATGTGTAGTAGTGCCCGCCATGTACTGTCCTGTATGTGTAGTAGTGCCCGCCATGTACTGTTCCTGTATGTGTAGTAGTGCCCGCCATGTACTGTTCCTGTATGTGTAGTAGTGCCCGCCATGTACTGTCCTGTATGTGTAGTAGTGCCCGCCATGTACTGTTCCTGTATGTGTAGTAGTGCCCGCCATGTACTGTCCTGTATGTGTAGTAGTGCCCGCCATGTACTGTCCTGTATGTGTAGTAGTGCCGCCATGTACTGTTCCTGTATTGTGTAGTGCCCGCCATGTACTGTTCCCTGTATGTGTAGTAGTGCCCGCCATGTACTGTTCCTGTATGTGTAGTAGTGCCCGCCATGTACTGTTCCTGTATGTGTAGTAGTGCCCGCCATGTACTTTTCCTGTATGTGTAGTAGTGCCCGCCATGTACTGTTCCTGTATGTGTAGTAGTGCCCGCCATGTACTGTTCCTGTATGTGTAGTAGTGCCCGCCATGTACTGTTCCTGTATGTGTAGTAGTGCCCGCCATGTACTGTTCCTGTATGTGTAGTAGTGCCCGCCATGTACTGTCCTGTATGTGTAGTAGTGCCCGCCATGTACTGTTCCTGTATGTGTAGTAGTGCCCGCCATGTACTGTTCCTGTATGTGTAGTAGTGCCCGCCATGTACTGTTCCTGTATGTGTAGTAGTGCCCGCCATGTACTGTTCCTGTATGTGTAGTAGTGCCCGCCATGTACTGTTCCTGTATGTGTAGTAGTGCCCGCCATGTACTGTTCCTGTATGTGTAGTAGTGCCCGCCATGTACTGTTCCTGTATGTGTAGTAGTGCCCGCCATGTACTGTTCCTGTATGTGTAGTAGTGCCCGCCATGTACTGTTCCTGTATGTGTAGTAGTGCCCGCCATGTACTGTTCCTGTATGTGTAGTAGTGCCCGCCATGTACTGTTCCTGTATGTGTAGTAGTGCCCGCATGTACTGTTCCTGTATGTGTAGTAGTGCCCGCCATGTACTGTTCCTGTATGTGTAGTAGTGCCCGCCATGTACTGTTCCTGTATGTGTAGTAGTGCCGCCATGTACTGTTCCTGTATGTGTAGTAGTGCCCGCCATGTACTGTTCCTGTATGTGTAGTAGTGCCCGCCATGTACTGTTCCTGTATGTGTAGTAGTGCCCGCCATGTACTGTTCCTGTATGTGTAGTAGTGCCCGCCATGTACTGTTCCTGTATGTGTAGTAGTGCCCGCCATGTACTGTTCCTGTATGTGTAGTAGTGCCCGCCATGTACTGTTCCTGTATGTGTAGTAGTGCCCGCCATGTACTGTTCCTGTATGTGTAGTAGTGCCCGCCATGTACTGTTCCTGTATGTGTAGTAGTGCCCGCCATGTACTGTTCCTGTATGTGTAGTAGTGCCCGCCATGTACTGTTCCTGTATGTGTAGTAGTGCCGCCATGTACTGTTCCTGTATGTGTAGTAGTGCCCGCCATGTACTGTTCCTGTATGTGTAGTAGTGCCCGCCATGTACTGTTCCTGTATGTGTAGTAGTGCCCGCCATGTACTGTTCCTGTATGTGTAGTAGTGCCCGCCATGTACTGTTCCTGTATGTGTAGTAGTGCCCGCCATGTACTGTTCCTGTATGTGTAGTAGTGCCGCCCATGTACTGTTCCTGTATGTGTAGTAGTGCCCGCCATGTACTGTTCCTGTATGTGTAGTAGTGCCGCCATGTACTGTTCCTGTATGTGTAGTAGTGCCGCCATGTACTGTTCCTGTATGTGTAGTAGTGCCCGCCATGTACTGTTCCTGTATGTGTAGTAGTGCCCGCCATGTACTGTTCCTGTATGTGTAGTAGTGCCCGCCATGTACTGTCCCTCTATGCGACTGCCGAGTTTTGCCACCAGAGGGGGCAGATAATTATTGTAATGGGAGAACTCCACAGCCCTCACCTTGTGAAGAGGAGCAGACTCCGTGTTGGTCGCAGCACCGCACGTTTACCAGCAGATGTGTATCGTTACACACGAAACCTGTCAGTACACGTCACAGCACAATCAAGCTGTTACATTGGAGGAAAGTCAAGAGCAGCCATTTTGTTAGCGCCCATCATATAGATCCCAGAGCAGCGCGGCCTCCGCCATAATGGCTGCTGTTGGAGACCTATTTACCTGTTGTCGCGCGGCCTCTAGTGTTGGATGACGCAATAACAGAGCGACGGGAACCCGTCACTATGGAGACAGCAGAGTTCAGCAGTGGCGCTGAGGGAAGGTGTTATATGCGGCTCTTCACACTGCATGAAACGGCACTTACCCCCGTGCTAGTGACCCGGATACCGCCTGTCCTGTGCCCATGTCACCAGGAGCGCCCATACTCTACAGTCCACACTGACGCTGTGTTCACATCTGCCATGTCTGTAGCTCACATTGCGGTGGTCTAGTCCAAACCAAGGACCCAGAGCCCTGAACCCGAAACAAGGCAGTGCGGCCATGTTGAGGTGACTGGGACTTCATCAATGTCGTTTTTCAGGTCTTCCCTCAGTACAGCAGGATTACACAGCTGCCACCACGAGGCTGAAGTTGGTTTCTTATTCTGCAAATTTTTCTTTTCTGTTTTTTTTATAGGTTTAACAACAAAAAATAAGCATCAAAATAATAAAAAACAATGCAGCGAGGTGCCCTGATGTGAACACACTTAAAATCTGCGCCAAAAATTATAAAACTGGCACAAAAATGGGCATCAAAGTGGGCACCAGAGGGCGCTAATGAAAGGGTTAAATGACTTTGGTCCACAGGCTGCAGAACATAGAACAGTGCGCCCCACATTAAAAACAAGTCTCTCCAGCCTGTCCCAGGATGTCGGATTTACTGTTATGTCGGACCTGCGTTGGATTTTTTTTGCTATAAATTGGTGAACCAGACCCCTCTACATTACTAACACCAGAGATTGATGTCAGCTGTGTTTTTTGACAAATCACAGCTGACATCAACACTAAGGCTGGCGTCACACTGGCGAGTGTTAGAGTTAATTTCAGTATTTCTTCTCAAGGCCTTGGAAAGCTGAGGCATAGCAAAAGGGAAGATAAGAAAGGAATGTTCCTTCATTAATAAATACTCCCCCTGACATGAAGAGATACTCTGTGCTAGGAGCGAAAATCAGGGGCTAAAGGCAAAGATGGAAAGTTTGGTTAGAAAACAGTATGTTACGTGCTTTAATAATAATTGTATTAACTGCCATATATGGTAATTCCGCTTCCTGCTTCAGGGGTGTATATAAGCCCCTTCATTAGCAATAAAGAGTAGAGTATATTGACGCACCCTTTGGTTTGTGTCTTATTCTCTCTGCTACCACATTCCGAGGAGGAAAGGGTTAACAAGATAACAGCGACGATAACTGGCGCCCGAACAGGGACTGAGTTAATCTACTCTGAGGAAGCCCGACCGGTCCGGAGACGTGGATGAGCGGAGCCTTCTGTTGGTGATATACATACAGCGCTGGGGTAAGAATACTTATTATATTCTACCTAAAATCTATATCACTGTATAGTGGACTCCCTCCTCCCCGAGCGGTCGGCTTTCCAGGTAATTCACAGGTATTCCTGGCTCAGGTCCCTTTGAACCAGTAGACCCTCAGATTAATTGTCAGTCCTGCCTTTCCTCCTTTGAATAATGACAGTATGGATCCAATGATTGTGTTGTGGTTTTGTCTTGGTGTCTGTGTGATTGGATTGTTCATTTGGTTGGCGTACAAATTTTGGAAAGACAGCAGTGGAATGGTTCAGAAACCTTTGTGGCCCATTGTCTAAGTGACGCAACTGTCTTGGTGACAGAGTCTTGGTGACGCAATTGTCTTGGTGACAAACTTGTCTTGGTGACAAGAGTATCTCTTCTAGGTGAGGAGATATATAAAAAATGGAGAACCAAAATGCCAAGGAAGGCATTTCTGCTAAAGATTTAGTTGTGCGCAGAGAAGGGAAACAAGCTTTGATAGGCATTGACAAAGTATTGTGTAAAGCAGGCATGAGTGAAAACGGAGAATTGAACAGTGATAAATGGAAAAGGTTCTTTAGCTCACATCATGGATGGTTGAGAGACAAAGGACTGTTGAGAACAGTGAACCTGTGGATGAGTGCGTGTGATTACTTAGAGGGCAAGACTGAAGAATTGGGAGACGGACGTTACAGACTGACAAAAACAGGGATGACTGATTTACCCTCCTGTTTGCCCCCTACGTTACCTCCACCCCAGTATCAGACCTTCCCACAGACTTCCCATGAACCAAACTGTTGGGTCTGCCAGTGGACAGCAAAATCCCCTGACGGTAGATGTCTGTGTAAGTTGCGGTGGACCCAGACCTCCCCCGGCCAATCTATTTCCAATGAGGACAGTAATGGTACCTGGTACCCCGGGTGCTGCAGGAGGAGTGGAGGGCGGAGTAGCTCCAGGCGCCCCCCGGACAGCAGTGTTATACAGACCATGGAGCCCTTCAGAGCAGTTGGCTCTAATAACTCAACTCCCGGACCCTTCACAGTCACCAATGGGGTTCGCTAGAATGTTAGCTACAATGCAGGATACGTATAAAGCAACTAGACAGGATCTAGAAGCACTTATAAAAGGGAAATTGGCAGATGAAGCCAGATACGATAGACTGATAGATGAGACATACAAGTGCTATGTCGGTAGGAACGGACCTGATGATGCAGAGGCCAATGACGCAGCAGCAGGGGTTATGTTTACAGAAGCGTTGAAAAAAGCATGTAAAGATAGACAAGCAGAAAAGGAAGTTACACTAGAAGACAGAGTACAGGGAAAAGAGGAAGAGCCAAAAGATTATTTCTGGACTCTAAGAAAAACTTGGGTGGAAATGGGTTTTGTCCCAGAAAACAAGACTAGTGAGAGGGTTCTGGCAAGTGCTTATATGAATGGGTTAAAAAAGGAAGTGGCAGAGAAAGTGAAGGTAAGTAGACCTGATTGGAGATCAGTAAAAGCAGAGGATCTAACCAGAATAGCACAGGGGGCACAACATGATTTAGCGCAGGCTAAAAGAGGAGCAAGGATACATGCTGTAGGTACTCGTCCTGCAAACAACAGGGAGAGGAGACGAGTGCCAGGAGATGGACAGAAATTGTGCTACGGGTGCAAGAAACCAGGACATTTCAGGAGGGATTGCAGAACTAATCCATATCCAGCCTGTCCAACTAATCCATATGCAAATGACCCGCCTGCAGGAGGCCCCCAAGACCAATTAGGGTTGCTCCCATAGGATAATGGTAGCTTGCACATGAACCCCCTTGTCTCCCTACCCCCAACTCCTAATTGCACAGTGCAGGTGAACCTACCAGGGGGACATGAGGTTGAGTTCCAAGTGGACACGGGGGCAGACAATTCAGTAATTACAGAAGAGGACTGGCCATTTGGGAAAAGTGATTTCTCCCACCATGTTATAGCGACTCCTTATAACTCTCCATCTATCCTGCTCCCCGTCACTAAAAAGATTCCCCTGCAAATTCAAGGAACCACTGTACACACACAGTTAATGGTGTCACCACGGGGTCAATGTAATCTTTTAGGAAGTGATGTGTTGTCACAATTGCAAGCACATATTGAGTATCATCTTGATGGAACTGTCACTATGACACCAGGACTGAAGCCGAGCACTCTTTGTAAAATCATGTCGTTAGACGTTGCTAGTATAGAGGACACAAATGAATTTCCTTCAATATTGGAAGGTGTGATACCGCATGATTTCTGGGCTTCAGATAAAACAGATGTGGGCAGATTAAGGGTGCAGCCAGTCATGGTCAAATTAAAGCCAGGTGCAATTCTGCCCCAACAGAGACAGTATCCTCTTAGTTTAGCTCAAGAGATGGCTATTGCTCAGCAGATACAGAAACTGGTAGCAAGTGGTGTTTTAGTTAAGACCCAGTCCCCTTGTAACACCCCTCTGTTCCCAGTTAAAAAGAAAACAGCACCGGGACAGCCAGCAGCGTACAGAATGGTCCATGATCTCCGGCTAGTGAACAAAGCTACAGAGCTCCTCACACCAGTTGTTCCAAATCCTCACACCCTTCTGTCTCAGATCCCGGCTGGTGCTCTTTGTTTTTCAGTGATTGACTTGGCAAACGCATTTTTTAGTGTCCCATTGCACCCTGACTGCCAGTATTTGTTTGCCTTTACATTTCAAGGGAACCAGTATACGTGGACTGTTTTGCCCCAGGGTGCCCAAAATTCACCCACTATGTATACTGCCAGTCTGCAAGAGATACTGGAAAAATGGAAAATGCCAAAAGTAGTTGTTCTGCAATATGTTGATGACTTACTGATTTGTGCCCCCTCCAGGAAACAGTGCCGCAGTGCAACGATATCACTCATGTTGTTTCTGTACCAATCTGGATGTAAAGCGTCAAAGGATAAGCTGCAATTTTGTAAATCTTCAGTTATCTTTTTGGGACATTGCATTACACCAGGGGCGCGACATCTGACCAGCGCTCGCAAAGAAGCTGTACAGAATTTTCCTATTCCTGTTAATGTTGCCGCTCTTAGGACATTTCTTGGACTGGTTTCCTACTGCAGACAGTGGATACATGCTGTATCAATCCTCATGCAGCCTCTCTATGACTGTATCACCATTGTGCCTTTTAAACTAACTCCTGAAGGTATAGACTGTTTTTATTCTCTCAAAAACAGGATTGTGGCAGCTCCAGCGCTAGGAACCCCCAACTATGAACTACCATTCACCCTGTATCTCCACGAACAGCAGGGACACGCGGCAGGGGTATTGACTCAGTTACATGGTGACAATCAAAGGCCTGTAGCCTATTTCAGTGGAAGACTAGATGCAGTGGCTAGAGGTGCCCCGTCCTGTGTACGGGCAGTACATGCTGTAGGACTATTGCTTCACAAATCGTCAGATATCGTTCTTGATCATCCACTGACAGTACTTACACCTCATGATGTATATACCATACTGAACCAGGTGCAACCGGCACACCTTTCAGCTGCACGTCACCTTCGATTGCAATGTGCACTTTTAATGCCTCCAAATGTTTCTTTGCAGAGATGTACCACACTTAATCCTGCCACGTTGTTACCTCTCTCGGATCTAAAGGAGGGGTCAGGTACGGTATTGTACAAAGAAGATCCAAGAGAGGAGATTCCTCATGACTGTGTTCAGCTTATGGCACAAGAAACAGCAGGTCTACCCACAGTGTTTGAAACTGAGAGACTTAATGCTGATTTTGAATTTTTTGTAGATGGATCTCGCCACCAAGATGACTCAGGTACCTTCCACACCGGGTATGCCATCGTCTCCCTGAATGCAGTGATCAAAGCAGAACCAATGCTCCCACATCAGTCGGCCCAGGAGGCTGAACTTAAGGCTCTGACCGAGGCCTGTAAGATAGCTGAAGGTAGAATTGTTAACATCTACACAGATTCTAGATACGCATTCGGTATAGCTTATGATTTTGGTCCAATTTGGAAGTCTAGAGGATTCCTGACGGCAGCAGGACATCCCATTAAAAATGCTGACGCAGTCCAGCAGTTAATTGATGCATTACAATTACCAAAAGAGGTAGCTGTCATAAAAGTTAAAGCACATACCAGACGCACTGATCAGGTGAGTAAAGGAAACGCAATGGCCGATGTAGCAGCAAAAACAGCAGCCAGTAGACCACTCCAAGGGGTAACGATGCACCAGGTAAGCGCTCCCAAAAATCCCTTTGTGTCGGAGGATGCCTTAGCCCAGATGCAGGCTCAGGTGCGCCAGGAGGAAGTAGAAAAGTGGGAAAAAGAAGGTGCATGTCTGAATGCAGCAACTGGGGTATGGGGAAGAGGGATGCGTCGATGCCTTCCAAGGGCGTTGTACCCTGCGGTCGCCCAGATATTACATGGGCCAACCCACCAGTCCAAAACTGCTGTAATGAGCGTGATGCAGAAGCATTGGGTAGCACCAGGCTTTTCCACCTGTATAGAAGGTTTGATCCAGGGATGCATGGTATGTGCTACACATAATCAGGGAAGGGTAGTCAAGACACCATCCAAACACACCCCTCGGCCCCTCTATCCTTTCCAGAGACTGCAGATTGATTATATTCAGCTGCCAAAATCAGGATCATGGGAATACGTGTTGGTCTGTATTGATTTATTCTCAGGTTGGCCGGAGGCTTTCCCGATTGCCAAGGCTACGGCTGCGGCAACCGCAAAGAAGCTGCTTGCGGAGGTGGTGTGCAGGTATGGAGTACCAGAGGTGATCGAAAGTGACAGAGGTACACATTTCACAGGTGAAATAATGAATGAAGTCTTGACAGCTCTGGGAATTCAACAAGCTTTTCATACCCCATATCATCCACAAAGCAGTGGAAAAGTAGAAAGACTAAATGGGACATTGAAGTTAAAAATCCAAAAGGCCATGGCTGAAACAGGGAAATCTTGGCCTGAATGTTTACCATTAGCCCTATACTCAGTAAGGTACACTCCAAATAGAAAAACTGGACTTTCTCCGTATGAAGTACTATTTGGCAAAGTGCCTAGCTTAGGATGTTTCTTTCCCCAAGCACTGGAAATGAGTAACCATGTATTAAGCTCATATGTAAGGGATTTGCATAAAAGACTCAAAAAAGTACATGATAATGTCTTCAGTTCTCTTCCAGATCCGAACCAGGATCCTGGGAGTCACAGCTTGCAGCCCGGAGACTGGGTAGTCATTAAAAGACACGTGAGAAAGAGTCTGGATCCGAGATTTGATGGACCTTTTCAAGTTCTACTGACGACAAGTACCGCAGTCAAGCTACAAGGCAAGGAAACTTGGATCCACGCATCGCATTGTAAGAAGATCCTTGGAGAGCCTCCAGAAGAGGAATGATGCTACTAATGACATTTGCTTGCATCCTTGCAGTAACGGATGCTTGGAACAGACTTAGCCGAGTAGATGGAGATGATAACAGATTCATTAGACACCACTTAGCTTTAGTGGATGGACTGAAAGAACAAAACCAAAATGTTGCAAACTGTTGGATTTGTACACATGCGCCGGTGACATCCACCAGTCTACCATTTCTTGCAGTCCCAGTCTCGTGGGAAGAAATTAACTCTTGGGGTAACTGTGCAGACACATTAAGCAACAATGCTACTCAAAAACTTTGGAACACTACGGTAGGAATACCGGTAGTGGGTTGGACTGATTTTCCATGGTGGCAGGGAAATCTAACAGGGCAGATAATTCCAAGACTGTATCTATCTTTTAAAGGTGGGGCATGGGTACCCAGAAATCGAACTAGTATAACATTTTTGGGAGAAATACCGACACAGGGGTTAAAAATAAGTTTTGGGGTCACTACAGGAAGCTTAGATGCTTTCAAACCCTCCCTATTAGAACGATATCTACACACTGATAAATGGGAAAATAATGTTTTCTTTGAGAATGGAAATGATGAAACTTGTGCTAACAAACCAGGTAACCTGAGGTGTAATACAGATAAAGGGTATCAGAAGAACACTCCCAGCTGCGGAGAACCTACCGCAGGATACTGCTCCCCACTAGGACAAAAGCCCGGATGGTGCATGAAGAGTAATATTTCAAAGTTTATAGATTTGGCACACCGATTAGTATTACAGCATTCAGCTATATGGAACCTTCCACCATCAATGTATTGGGTATGTGGGGACAAGGCATTTAAGTGGCTTCCAGTAGGAGTCACCGGGAAATGCACCCTAGCTAGATTGACACCAGCCACCTATCTCATCACTCCAGATAGATTAGATCCATTGTCTATTCCAAAATATACACTACATAAACGATCTGCAGACAATAGACCTCGCCCAAATGGGAGACCACACATAGTGGAGATGGGGATAGCAAATAAATTTTTCAGTGCATTATTCATCTACCCTATGATAACTCAGACGTGGGATAAGTTGGTAGAATCCACAGATTACCTAGATGATCAAATATGGGATATATTAGATATCCTCAATGGGTCCCTTGCAGTACAGAACCAGCTAATTATTGTTACTAACCAACATACCCTCGTGTTAGATTACTTGACTGCAGCTCAAGGAGGGATGTGCCAGATTATTGGACCTGCATGTTGTCATTATATTGATAATTCTAGTGTTTTAACCCTTAAACATAAGCTAGAGGATGTCATAAAGTTAAGGAAACTATATGATGAGGCAAATCTGAAGAATCAAGATTCATGGTGGGCAAATACTTTCTCCTTTCTTAACCCCGCAAATTGGTTCAAAGGCATAGGGGGATGGCTGACTGGGATAATACAAGCTGGCCTACAGGTTTTATTGATATGTCTTGCTATCTATTTAGTTTTTAAAATTTGTTTGATGTGTATTAGACGATGTACTAGGACAAAGAGGAGATATGAAGATGTGTATTGATCAAATGAAGGAAAAAAAGGAGGGGATGTTAGAGTTAAATTCAGTATTTCTTCTCAAGGCCTTGGGAAGCTGAGGCATAGCAAAAGGGAAGATAAGAAAGGAATGTTCCTTCATTAATAAATACTCCTCCTGACATGAAGAGATACTCTGTGCTAGGAGCGAAAATCAGGGGCTAAAGGCAAAGATGGAAAGTTTGGTTAGAAAACAGTATGTTACGTGCTTTAATAATAATTGTATTAACTGCCATATATGGTAATTCCGCTTCCTGCTTCAGGGTGTATATAAGCCCCTTCATTAGCAATAAAGAGTAGAGTATATTGACGCACCCTTTGGTTTGTGTCTTATTCTCTCTGGTACCACATTCCGAGGAGGAAAGGGTTAACAAGATAACAGCGACGATACGAGTTTGATGCGAGTAAGTCGCACGACTTTCTCGCATCAACACTCTGCACGGCCGCCCGCTCTCGGACCCGAGTGTGCGGCTGCATAGAAATACATACAGCCGCACACTCGGGTTCGAGAGCGGGCGGCCGTGCCGGGTGTTGATGCGAGAAAGTCGTACGACTTACTCTCATCAAACTCGCCAGTGTGACGCCGGCCTAAGCCTCATTTTTCCAATTGTGAACACAGCAGGGCAATTGGGAATCCAGAATTGGCACATCTAATGTAGGGAGGCTGTGGGCTGGTATTTTTATTCTGGGAAGGGCTCAATAACCATGGACTTTCCCAGCCAGATAATATCAGCCCACAGCTGTCTGCTTTACTTTTGCTGGTTACTAAAATTAGGGGGGACGGCACGTCACTTTTTTCATTTATTAGGTTATAATAATCTTTTTTTTTATATAGCGCTAACATATTCCGCAGCGCTTTACAGTTTGCACACATTATTGTCGCTGTCCCCGAAGGGGTTCACAATCTAGATTCCCTATCTGTATGTTTTTGGAGTGTGGGAGGAAACCGGAGTACCTGGAGAAAAGCCACGCAAACACGGGGAGAACATACAAACTCCTTGCAGATATTGTCCTTGGTGGGATTCAAACCTAGGACTCCAGCGCTGCAAGGCTGTAGTGCTATCCACTGAGCCACCATGCTTCCCTACATGTACACATGATACATGTACACACCCAAGGCAGTAATTATTTATCTCATGGATATCTTTTTATCTATCATCTATTTACCCCATATCTATAATCTTTGCACATCTTTAACAACTAAAAATATTACATTTCTATTCTGCATTTTATTCCGGTACGAGGTACACACGTTCACACAGAAGGCCAACAAAAAACACATGTATAGTAAAGACAGACCGTCTCACACGGACGTTTCTTAATGCAGGCGTGTGAAGGAGGGCTAATAGAAGGTCAAATAATGCTGTACACGAAGCCTGCTGCGAAAATTATTAGTTTACTCAGAGCCACTGCCAGTCCCTGACCTCGCCCATTACTTAATATGTACTAGCGAAGCCCATTACCGTTCACACACAGTACCATACCTCTGTCATGGTCTCCACAGTGCATTCTCCACAACTACCACACAGTAGGATGGTCCTAAAACTCCTACAAACAATGTGATGCCTCCACACAAGTATCCCAACTGTGTATCTTGTGTCTCTGCTGCAAACCAAGTGACCGGAGAGCGTCACATAACTTGAAGGTCAGCCTTTATGGTGGTTTAGAGATCTGAAAGTTTCCTGCTTGACTATCTGTAACATCAGGACATAAACAGGTGAAGTCAGCACATGCCTCCGTTCTCCTGGGACAGTTGACATGGCTCAGAGACCTGTTTTGCAGGAATATCATGAAACCAGAAGGCCTTAGGCTAAGTGCACACGTCAGGAATATTCGCGTTTTTTCCCGCGGCAAAAACGCTTAAAAACCGCAAGCATTAAGCATCCTATTCATCTAAATGGATTCCGCAATTTTTGTGCATATGCAGCGTTTTTTCCCGTGAAAAAAATGCTTTGCGTAAAAAAAAGCAACATGTTCATTAATTTCGCGTAATCGCGGCGATTTCTCCGCCATAGGAATGCATTGAACCGCTTACTTTCCGCATGTGGCTATGCCCACCATACACAATTTGGTTCATGTGCGGAAGGTACCCAGGGCCTGGAGGAGAGGAGACTCTCCTCCAGGCCCTGGGTACCATATCCCTGGTAAAACAATAATTAAAATAAAAAATAATGATATTCTCACCTTCCGGCGGCCCCCGCAGCCTTCCCGCCTCTCAGCGACGCTCCCGGCAACTCCCGTTCCCAGTAATGCATTGCGAGAATCACCCCAGATGACGTAGCGGTCTCGCGTGATGCTACGTCATCGGGGTCATTGTCGCAATGCATCCTTGGGAACGGGATTGTCCGGGAGCGTCGCTGAGAGGCGGGAAAGCTGCCAGGGCCGCCGGAAGGTGAGAAAATCACGATTTATTATTTTATTATTTTTACAGTAGATCTTTTTACTATTGATGCGGCATAGGCGGCATCAATAGTAAAAAGTTGGTCACACGTGTCAAACACTATGTGTGACTCGTGTGACCAACCTGTCAATCAGTTTTCCAAGCGATGCTACAGATCGCTTGGAAAACGCTAGCATTCTGCAATCTAATTATGCTTGCAAAATGCTAGTTGCTGGCGGGAATACGCATACCAATAAAAATGCGTATTTCCCGAGGCAGAGAAGTGCGGGGTTGTCGCGGAAATTTCCGCAGCAATTCCGCAACGTGTGAACTTAGCCTTATACAAATCTACATAAAACAGGAACCCGTTGTGAGTGGCCACTAAACAGAGTTCACGGCTGTGATTCTAGTTCTGCGTGCTCCAGCTGCCATGGGTTCTTCAAACAGCTGATCTGTGGTGTTGCTGAGTGATAGACCCCCATTGATCTGATATTGGGGAACTATCCTAAGACAAGGTCATCATTATCATAGTACAGTCATGGCCAAAAGTTTTGAGAATGACACAAATATTATATTTTCACATGATCTATTGCCCTCTGGTTTTTATGTGTGTTTGACAGATGTTTTTATCACAGACAGAAATATAATTGCAAACATATGAGTAACAACAGCTTATATTGACAGAATGAGTTAATGCAGCAAGTCAATATTTGCAGTGTTGACCCTTCTTCTTCAGGACCTCTGCAATTCTCCCTGGCATGCTCTCAATCAACTTCTGGACCAAATCCTGACTGATAGCAGTCCATTCTTGCACAATCAATACTTTCATTTTGTCTGAATTTTTAGGTTTTTGTTTGTCCACCCGTCTCTTGATGATTGACCACAAGTTCTCAATGAGATTAAGATCTGGGAGTTTCCACGCCATGGACCCAAAATCTCTGTTTTGTTCCCTGAGCCATTTAGTTATCACCTTTGCTTTATGGCAAGGTGCTCCATCATTCTGGAAAAGGCATTGTTGATCGCCAAACTGCTCTTGGTGGGTTGGGAGAAGTTGCTCTTGGAGGACATTCTGGTACCATTCTTTATTCATGGCTGTGTTTTTAGGCAAGACTGTGAGAGAGCCGATTCCCTTGGCTGAGAAGCAACTTCACACATGAATGGTTTCAGGATGCTTAACAGTTGGCATGAGACAAGACTGGAGGTAGCACTCACCTTGTCTTCTCCGAATGAGGCGTTTTCCTGATGTCCCAAACGAAAAGGGGATTCATCAGAGAAAATAACTTTACCCCAGTCCTCAGCAGTCCACTGCCTGTACCTTTGCAGAATATCAGTCTGTCCATGATGATTTTTCTGGAGAGAAGTGGCTTCTTTGTTGCCCTCCTTGAGACCAGGCCTTGCTCCAAGAGTCTCCGCCTCACAGTGCGTGCAGATGCACTCACACCTGCCTGCTACCATTCCTGAGCAAGTTCTGCACTGCTGGTAGCCCGATCCCGCAGCTGAAACACTTTTAAGAGACGGTCCTGGCGCTTGCTGGTCTTTCTTGGGCTCCCTGAAGCCTTTTTGGCAACAATGGAACCTCTCTCCTTGAAGTTCTTGATGATGCGATAGATTGTTGACTGAGGTGCAATCTTTCTAGCTGCGATACTCTTCCCTGTTAGGCCATTTTTGTGCATTGCAATGATGACTGCACGTGTTTCTTTAGAGATAACCATGGTTAACAGAAGAGAAACAATGATGCCAAGCACCAGCCTCCTTTTAAAGTGTCCAGTGTGTCATTCTACTTAATCATGACATTGATCTTCCAGCCATGTCCTCATCAACACCCACACCTGTGTTAATGGAGCAATCACTGAAAAGAGGTTAGCTGGTCCTTTTAAGGCAGGCCTGCAATGATGTTGAAATGTGTTTTGGGGGATAAAGTTCATTTTCTAGCCAAATATTGACTTTGCAAGTAATTGCTGTTAAGCTGATCACTCTTTATAACATTCTGGAGTATATCAAATTGCCATTAGAAAAAGTGAGGCAGTAGACTTTGTAAAAATTAATATTTGTGTCATTCTCAAAACTTTTGTCCATGACTGTACATATAACCACATAAAATACATATATATATATATATATATATATATATATACGAGCAATAAAATATGGTCAAAAACTGTCTTTATTTCATTAAAAGGATTAATAATTAAAGTGTGTGTGTGTTTTTTTTCCTTTCATACAATAGGATTAATAATTGATAGTTGTCAAATTGACAACTCTCAATTATTAGGCTAAGTGCACACGTCAGGAATTTGTGCAGAATTTTCCTGAGCAAAACCTGACTTTTTTTGCGGTAAAAACGCGCATTTTTTTTGCGTTTTTGGTGGATTTTGTGTTTTTACCGCAATTTTTTCCTGAATTTTCTAGGTCAATAATAAAGCAGGAAAAACGCTAGAATTCCGCGAAATTAATGAATATGTTGGTTCTTTTTCCGAGATGTTTTTTTTTCGCGGAAAAAAACACACCATGTGCACAAAAATTGTGGAATTCATTCTAAATGATAGGATGCTTAATTCATGCGTTTTTGACGCGTTTTTTCCCTGCAAAAAAAATGCAAATAATCCTTAACGTGTGCACCTAGCCTTAACCTGGCTTAAAGTCACCTTTCAATAGCAAGGTGGCTTTAACAGATTATTAACCCATTCGCCACCGCTACAGGGCAATGGGAATAGACGGGCAAAGTATCAGAAAGGGCGAATCTAATTATAGATTTGCCTTTTCTGGGGTGGCTGGGGGCAGATGTTAGTAGCCAGGGGGGCACAAAATAAATGCACCCTCCCTGGGCTATTATTATTTGCCCCCACTTTGTCTGTCTGGTTTAGAAAATAGCACGGGAGCCCACGCATTTTTTTTCAACAAATTTACACCTTTAATTAACCCCTACATGTCTGCAATTTTGCACACATATACTCATGTAATTGTAACTTAAAACCATATATCAAGCTACATGAAATGACATGGTTAACTGTATGTAAACCATGTGTCATTTCATGTCGGGTCTGTAATTTCACAATTGAATTAGCGGCTATTACAGTATCTAGAAGTGTATGAACTATAAATATATATATATATATATATGTTACAATGACATATATAATATATATATATATATAGTATTCTATGTGTGTATATGTATTGTTTCTATTCTTTATTAAAGCTTTTACATTATAGCCGGCAATTGAATTAACGGCTATTATGCTATGTAGAAGTGCATGAACTATAAATATATATATATATGAGTCACAATGACATGTGTATATATATATATATATATATGTATTATATGTGTATACATGTAGTGTTTTGTGAGCTGTTAGTGTGATTTTACAGTAGCCGGGGATGAATTGCTGGCTTTTCAAAGAACACTGGTGCGTATAAATCGGACAGCACTCGCATGGTGCGAGTGCTGTCCGATTTTTTTAGCGCATCCATTGACTTGCATTAGCGATTATCATACCAAAATCGCTGCAAATCGAAGCATGCTGCTATTTTTTTTCTCAGACCGATTTCAGCTGAGAAATAAATCGCAAATGAGAAGTCCCCTATTGATTAACATTGGTCTGATTGCAAGCCGATTTTTTATCGGCTTGCAATCGTCCGTTTTTGTCTCCAGTGGGTATGAGCCCTAAAAGGGGTAGACAGCCGGTTTGGCAAATAGCAGCAGTCATCTGGGTTCACTATTTAGGCCCTGTTCCCACAATGAGTATTTAATGAGTTTTTGACTTTGCAGGTTCTCTGCACTTATTACGTTACTTTACTTGCATATTTTCATTGCGTTTTATCATGTTTTTGACACTGCGCTTTTTGTCTCTTGTTAGTAGGTTATGTTTTAAATAAAGCTGCTTAGTATTTGATCCTTCGGGTATTTGGCTTTGACAAAACTTTACCTTGGAAGTGCATTGAGCTGTAGGTTGTGGATTTCTGCTAAAGGGGAAAACAAAACTCTTTAAATCTTCCTTAGCGAGCGGGAATGAGCTGCGTGTGACCGGAGCATAGGGTAAGTTCACACTGGGCGTTTTTTCTGCTTTTTTTTCTGCAGCAAAACCTGATTTCTTGGCAGGAAAGAAGCTGCGGCAAAAACGCAGATTAAGGTGCGTTTTTGCTGCATTTTTTGTGTCTCTTTGTCCGTGCCCATGTCCATGACTTTTCTGCTGAAAAAATGCTGCAAATAATGATACCTGCGTTTTTGCAGCGTTTTTTCAACACCCATTCAAGCCAATGGGTGAAAAACGCTGCAAAAATGCTGAAAGAAGTGACATGCTCTATGTCCAAAAAAGCAGCAAAGCACAAAACTCTGATGACACAAAAAAAACAATGTCTTTGCATGAGATTTCTGAAATCTCATAGGCTTTGTTGGTACTGTAAAAAGCAGCTGAAAATTAGCATAAAAAACGCAGCAAAAATGCCCAATGTGAACATATTTAATATATAAGTGCAAACGGAAGTGTGTGAATTGTGATTCAGTGACTTTAGATTCAGGAGTTTCCAAGGGAGGAATTATTGAATTGCTGTTTGTATTTTATTAATACATATATTTCTTTTTACTTAACATTCTGTCTGGTGCAATCCCCATTAGGAAATGAGCTCCATTATTGACAATGCCATCCAGTGTACATCTTGCCACATGTAGGCAATCCTTGAACAGCCGTTCGAGGGTGCATACTGCTGTGCAAGATGTGAGCATGTTGTGCATTTGGAAGCCCAGATACTGGATCTAAATGTGCAGCTGGCAACACTGAGATCCATAGACCATATGGAAAGGAGTCTTCTGCTCACTGAGCAGAAGCTTACTGGGATAGATGAGGGGGGGATGCTAGGATGGAGCTGCAGGACAGTAAGGCAGCTAGCTGGGTGACAAAAAGCGGGGTAGAAGGAAGAGCGCCATGGAGGCTAGTCCTGATCTGGCACACCCCAATAAGTTTGCTAAGCTGGCAGAGGATGGGGGTGTCAGTACAGGGGTAGCACTGCTGCAGCCAGGCACGTCCTCTGAAAGCCGTAGGAGTGTCTGCTCCAGTAAGGGGGGAAATAGGAGAGCAGGGCAGGCCAGACAGGTGCTGGTAGTGGGGAAATCAATTACTAGGGGAACAGATAGGGCAATCTGTCACAAAGACAGGGATCGTCGAACAGTGTGCTGCCTACCTGATGCTCAAGTCCAACACATCACTGATAGGGTTGACAGATTACTGGAGGGAACCCCCACGTGCAGTGAGTCTGGACAGGGAAGATGCTGAGTTACCGCAAGCGGCGGTAAGACCCAGTAATGTACTGAAGGACGTAGAGAGAAGTGCAGGAGAAGTGCCTAAGGTGAACTGTGTGGAACAGTATGCTGATGTTGTTACCGACAAGGATGTGCTGCAACAAGGAAAGAGTAAAGTTCTGTGTTTTAAGTTTGGAATGGACTCTGTCTCTTTATGCGCCAAGATGGGACCCGATGGGACCCTGATGGTGCAGAGGGTGATACAGAAGGTATGCTGCAGAAGGGACAGTATTTGCATATGATTGGGAGCCAGGGCACGCCAGAGCCACAAGCCTCAGCCACGACTATGGCCCTGACTCTGCCTCTCACATATCACACACTGGGATTAGCTAATGAGTATATCAAACATGATGGGATTACATGTCGGCCTCAGCGGACTGTATCACACATGATGTGATTAGATACAAGGATAAGCGGACTATCACACATGATGTGATTAGATACACGGATAAGCGGACTGTATCACACATGATGTGATTAGATGCAAGGATAAGCAGACTGTATCACACATGATGTGATTAGATTCAAGGATCAGCGGACTGTATCACATTGGATGTGATTACATACATGGCTCTCCAGAGTGTGTCACACAGGATGGGATTACATGTAGGCCTCAGCGGACTGTATCACACATGATGGAATTAGATACATGGCTCTGCAGAGTGTATCACACAGGAAGGGATTACATAAACCTCTCTGCGGAGTGATTCACATATGATGGGATTAAATACAGAGCTCAGTAGACTGTAACATACATGATGGGAGTAGATACACAGTTCAGCGGACTGTATGATACATGATGGGATTAGATACTAGGCTCAGCGGACTATCACAAATCTTGAGATTAGATACAGGGCTCAGCAGACTCTAGGTCACATTATGGGATTAGATACATGGCTCTGCTATGTCTTTGTAAAAATACAGACATCTAAATGAAGCTGTATGCTGACATAGCAGAGCTTAGTATTCAGAGCACAGCAGCGTGAACATTACACTGCTGTGCTGTTAATACTGCAGCGCTAACAGCAGTGGTGAGTGCAGGTCTGGCATCCTGATATTGTATTACTAATCCCAGGCTGCCGACCTCTTCTCACCACAAGAAGTCACCTCCACAGCGCTGCTCTCACCGCTCAAAGCTGGCCTGCAGAGGTGATTCCTTCCTGCGGTGAAAACAGCTTGGTAGCCTGACGTTATTAGTAATTAGTAGCAATGTCAGGCTGCTGACCTACGCTCACGGCAGCTGTGAATCGGACAGTAGGGGGCGTGCTCAGTTCACAGCGGAGACAGCCACACTGTAGGAGATGCAGTTGAATACCAACCCGAGTCTCCTGTGCCCTGTGGCTGCCATATTTGGGTGTGTAAGGGTGTGTTTCCACGCTCCGTCGCCGCAAGGGAAATAACACAGGGCTATGCAGCCCTGCGGTGATTCCGGATGTGTTCAATGAGCACATCCGGATTCACCGCGCGTTCACTAGGGGGCGGGGCTTTGGGCGGAGCGGACTTTCCGCTCCGTCCAAAGCGCTGTTTCCTGATCATGGAAACACAGCCTAAGTGTCGGGCTCAGACACTTACACATCAGCAAATAAGGGTGTGTTTTCACCATCCGGATTTCATCAGTAATTGCTGCGTGTTTGACGCTGTGCGCTGGCGCAGCGTCAAACACGCAGCGTCCAGATGTTACAGCATAGTGGAGGGGATTTCAAGAAATCCCGTCTCCACTATGCATAAAAACACGCAGGCGGCAGACTTGCGTTAACGGACATGCTGCGCGTCTTTTCAGATCGCAGCATGTCCTATTCCTTTGCGACGACGCTGCGTCGTCGCAAGAGAAATACACAGGCCTATGTAGCCCTGCGGTGATTCCGGATGTGTTCAATGAGCACATCAGGATTGACCGCACGTTCACTAGGCGGACTTTCCGCTCCGTCCAAAGCGCTGTGTTTCCCGACGGTGGAAACACAGCCTAAAAGTAGCAGCGATTTAGCTGCTGCAGAAAAAAAAAGAAGTTAAACATGACATTTAATTTTGTATTGAAAATAATTGATTACATAATGAGTAATTATAACAATCAAGACATATTTCTTTTCACCTTAGTACCCAGGGATGGTCTGACATAGGAAAAGGGAACAGATCCAATGCAACAAAGCGTTTCAGCCAATTAAATAAAATCTAATTACTAATAACAGAGAAGACTCCCATGTCAGGAGTTGCTGTAGCAATCAACTGTTTTCCTCAACTCATGCCTGAGGCTAAGGGCTTGTTTATACTGGCTATGGCTAATGGCGGCTGTTAAACAACCTCCAATCAGCTACATGGTCGTCAGGTTATTAACATTCTTAACACTGGCCAATGATCGAGGTAGAAGCACACCTTCAAATGCTTCTTCATTATAATCAAGAAAAGCACCCTAAGGGTATATGGACACATCGCATTTTTTCTGCTTTTTTTTTTTTGCACAGTTTTGTCACAAAAACTGAATGATTTCCTAGTACTAGCAAAGTGAATGAAATTCCTGAAGTTCCTTACTTTTTATTTGCAGATTCAAACTTGCAGAGTATCAATTATGTGTTTTACGCAGGGTTTTTCCTGCCAACACATCAGGATTTGCAGCAGAATTTTCAGCTGATCATTGGGCCAACAGCCATCTGCGCTGACTCTCCCATACACAGGAACACTCATTCAACTGAGTGCTCATGTTCTCTATGAAAAAGCCATTGTCGGCTTATCTATGGGAGAACAATATAATAAGCAGTCCAAAAACAGAAATGCACAATTGACATCTCTCCTGACCATCGGTTTGACAGCGCACTACACACATTAGATCGTTGACCAAACACGTCAATATCAGCAAGTTTTGCCAATGTTAGTTTAATGTGTATGGGGCCTTTAGGAAGAATTCCGACATACTTTGATATACATTCATACATGCATATACTTGTAGACTTTATGAAAGGAATCACCAGAGTCCCTTTACACCAGGAGTGCACAACATTTTGTGGTCCAAGGACCACATTGCCATACTGAACCAATCCCAAGGGCTGCAAATTTTTTAAAAGGGATACTTACATGAATACATTATGAGAACCACCATCAGTACATTAATATATCACAACAACCAAATGTTGAGTATTTTAGGATTTGGAGAGTTTCTGCTAAAAAAAAAAGCAGTGTGAACACATGCTAGCTTAAACTGAGCTTTGTACAGCAGAAACTTGCCAAATCCTTCTCATAATCTCAAATGAAATCTCTAGCTTTTGACACTTTTTAAATATTATCATAGCCATGAAACACGTTATGGATTACTACATTTGTAAGAAATCAGAACCACTATCAGCACATGAGTGCAGCACCAGAACCACCATCAGTATATGAATGCAGCATCAGAGCCACCATCGTTACATAGCACATCCTCTTGAGAAAGCAAGTATTAAACAAGCGAAACGCACGTTGGGGGCTTCTTAGGATCTGGTGCCTTTTGCCTGCTACTATTATTGGTAAGCGTTGCCCATTATGCTTTAATGAGCTTTATGTTATTCTATTAGCATTGACATTATTATATTGAGCGACTCTGCCCATATGTTTACTCACTGGGCTGGCAACTGACACTGGGGGTCCTTCCTTTTTCCATCCTTGTGCACCTTATAAGGCCTCTTTCACACATCCGTTTTTTGCAATCAGGCACAATCCGGCGAATTGTTTAAAAGACGCATCCGGCGTAGATTGTAAAAAACTGATGTGCCTGATCCGTTTTTTAGCTGGATCCGTCCTGACCTTTTTTGGCCGGAAAAAGTAGTAGAAGTAGTAGTAGTAGAAGTAGTAGATTTCCAGAATCCAGATCAGTCTTTTGCCGGATTGCACAAAAGACTGCTCTGGTACTATAGACTTCTATTGTTTCCGGACGCCTGATGCGCCGCTTCAGGAGCTGTCAGGCGTTTCCGGCGCAAAAAAAAAACGTTACATGATGCGTTCTGTCCGGCCGCCGGAATTAAAATCTATGACGGATCCGGCAGAAAACGGACTAAACGCAATGACATGAGTCGCAATCCGGCGCTAATGATAGTCAATGACAAAAAAACGCATCCGGCGGTTTAAAAAACCGGATCCGTTTTTTTTAAAAGGCGCCTGACGGCAAAAAACGGATGTGTGAAGGAGGCCTTACTGACTTTTTGTACGTTTTGTGATGTTTTATTATGTGTAATTAATAAAGTATATGTATTTTATACCTATATACTCCTCTATTCTCCTCCTTTGTCATTGGATATGGAGTTGGTTATTTCCCTGGTTTGGGGGCTTTTTCCAGGACGTCCCCCTGACAGCACTATGGAGGACGTCCTCTTCCTCCTTACAGGGACAGGAAAGCACACGAGAGGTTAAAAGGTCCCACTCCTCCCCCTATACCTCAGTGTTTTTCCTGTCCCTGCATGGAGGGACACACGAGAGATCGCTGCGCAGCTTACCGGACCCAGGGGGATCGTGCGGTTCGTCCAAATCCTTCCCCCTGTCAAGAGGTCCAGGGCCGAAACTCCCTCCTTGGGAGTCCCTCTGCTCCAAAGACCGGGGGCGGACGAGCTCCCGGGTAAGAGCCGCTCCTCCCGGTGGGAGGCTCTCGGCTCAGGCATCTTCCTCCTGGTCCAGGGAGGAACGCCGAACAGGCCTCGGCTGGGAGCTGAGCGTCACTTCCGGTGACGCAAACGTGAGGAATCAGCGTGCGTTCTGGAACGGAACGCAGGAAGGCCAAAGAGCGTCGCATTTGGAATCGCAGGTGCACCGCTAAAACTTCATGCGTTCTGGACTGGAACGCAAAAGGTATGGAAGGCGCGTCGCGTTTGGAAGCGCAGGTGTCGCCAATCTTTGTGCGTTCCAAGGTGGAACACAGTAGAGGCGGCGCTAAACACGTCGCAGAAGCGCTATATTATGAGCGCATGTATGGTGGCGTTTGAACTGCTGAGCGCCATTCTGTGAATTACACAGAGAACGTGCTGTAGCCACCATAGCAGTCCTAAGGCAGCAAGGTGAAACTTTCTGCGGAAGGACATGGAGTCTGAGAAATCCAGAGAGGAGGATGCGGGGGTAAGTGCGCATAGCGCAAAAAACTGCATCCTCACTAGGTAAGCTTTATCATCCAGACTCAGTCCTTAGTATACATATTGTTGTATTAATTAGGACAAGGATACTTCATCAACGTCTCTACAGGCAGTGAAAAAATCGGGCAAGGCCTCGGTGAAATCTAATTGCTGTTCCGCATGTCACACAAAGCTTCCTGACGCTTATAAAAAAACGGTCTGTTGTTCTTGTACAGCAGCAGTTTTGGAGCAAGAAAGATCTTCATTATTATCTGACTTGAAGATCTTGATTAGGGAAGAAGTGCAGGCATCGTTATCGGCTAGTTCACAATAGCAGCCCACTAGTCAGGGTCCATGTCGTACGAGACCTAGGTGGGAGTTGGAAGAGGATCTGGAACCGGAATCAGAAGAAAATTCAGATGTACAATATTCGGAGCAGGAAGAAGGCGAAGTGCAAGGAGAAAACCAGGAAAAGGCCAAGAGGTACCTATTCCCGGTGGAAGATACGGAAGATCTTGTTCAAGCAGTGAGAAATACAATGCATATGGAAGATGTCCCACGGCCTCAATCCAGACAGGATTTGATGTTTGGGGGTCTCACAGCTCAGATACAGAAAGTTTTTCCTATAAGTGACCATATCAAAACTATGATTCTGAGTGAATGGAAGGACGCAGAGCGGAGGTTGGTAATGTCACGTGATCTTAAGAGTCGTCTTCCATTTGATCCTGAGGACTCAAAACTATGGGAGGAGATTCCCAAAGTTGATGTGCCAATTGCAAAAGTGGCGAAAAAGACATCGATTCCATTTGAGGACTCTTCAAGTCTTGAAGATCCCATGGACCGAAAGGCGGACATCCTTCTTAAACGGGCTTGGGAATCATCGGCGGCTTTAATAAGAACCAATATTGCAGCTACTTCGGTAGCAAGGTCTATGTTTTTTTGGATGGGTCAGTTGGAGGAACAATTAGCCAACAAGACCCCTAGAGCTGAAATACTAGAGTCGCTTCCTCTTATTAAATCAGCAACGGCTTTTTTGGCAGATACCTCGGCTGAGTCAGTCAGGTTTTCTGCCAGAAATAGTTCATTGTCTAACGCAGTCCGTAGAGCTATTTGGTTAAAATCTTGGTCGGGGGATAATGCCTCTAAAAATAAATTATGTTCATTACCCTTTGCAGGATCAAAAGTATTTGGTCAAGCGTTAGATGATATCCTAGAGGCATCAGATAGCAAAAAAGGGTTTCCTGAGGAAAAACCTAAAAAATTTCAGTCCTTTCGGAAGAAACCAGCTTTCCGTAGACAACCATTTTATAAGGACACAGGAAGAGCTAGCAGGGGAACATATAAGGGTTCCTACACTCAAAATAGAGGAAATAGGAGCTCATTATTTGGAGCTTCATCAAAATCTAGGAAGCAATGACGCCAGGCACATAGGCGGCAGACTCTTGTTCTCTGCAGAGAACTGGAAGTAGGTCACCAAAAACGAGTGGGTCTTACAAACTATAAGAGAAGGTTACAGAATAGAACTGGTATCCTATCCGCCCCAGAGATACATATCTCCCACTGTGGTTCAGGCAAACTCAGGAATGTTTCAAGATCTTCGAGACCTAATCTCTTCCAAAGTCATAAAGTCAGTTCCCGCGTCAGAGGAAAAGACGGGGCATTATTCCTCTCTTTTTCCAATAACGAAACCATCAGGAGACTCGCGAACAATTCTGAATCTCAAACCATTGAACAAGTTTGTTCGTTACAAGAGATTCAGAATGGAGTCAATAAGGTCGGCAATCCCGTTGATAGACAAAAACTCGGTAATGTGTACCCTAGACTTAAAAAGTGCGTACTATCAGGTTCCAATTCATCCAGCCTCGCAGGAACTTCTGAGATTTGCCGTAAGCCTACCGGACTGTACCTGCCACTTCCAGTTCCAAGGCCTTCCGTTCGGGCTAGCTTCTGCTCCCAGAGTTTTTACGAAGCTAATATCAGAAGTCGTAGCATATCTGAAAAACCAAGGAATCATAGTAATACCTTACTTGGACGACTTTCTTTTAGTAGCTCGAACAGCAGAAATTCTAAATCAGCATACAGAACGAACGGTGGCGGTGCTGGAGTTTCTCGGTTGGGTGGTGAATCGAGAAAAATCTCATTTAACACCCAGTTCAAAAAGAATATTTCTAGGGGTACTCCTGGATTCCAGATCCAGGACAGCCTTCCTGCCAAAAGTCAAGCAACAATCCTTGATAAAAAAAGTTGCAGAGATGGTCAAGAGCCGATTTACCATACGAAAAGCTATGCAGGTTCTGGGTGTGATGACATCATGTATACCATGCGTCAGTGGGCACAGGCTCATTCAAGACCCTTACAAAAAGAGGTTCTATCTTTGTGGGATCGTCATCAATCATCACTAGACAAAAAGATCCACCTCTCGGCAAAAGTGAAGAGATCACTAATTTGGTGGATGCAAAGCAGAAATCTCAGAAGAGGAGTTCTCTGGATTCCATCCCCATATATAGTAATAACTACAGATGCAAGCGCATGGGGATGGGGAGCCCACTTAGAAGGGAAGATTCTTCAGGGCAAATGGCCAGAAAAAATCAGACGAATGTCGTCAAATTATCGAGAGCTGTATGCGGTTTGGGAGTCTTTAAGAAGAAATCAAGACCGTTTAAAAAACCAACATGTCAAAATCCTGTCGGACAACATGACAGCAGTAGCTTTCATCAAACATCAGGGAAGCTCTCGATACAGAACTCTGCAGGATGTAGCAGAGAAGATATTTGTATGGGCAGAACGAACGGTCCTTTCTATAACCGCAGTACACCTGGAAGGTTCGCAGAACTTAGTAGCGGACTATCTAAGCAGACAAAAGATCTACCCGACCGAATGGGAGCTAAGTCAGGAGGTCTTCCATTTATTATGTCAATGATGGGGAACACCTCAGATAGATCTATTTGCTACAAGAAAGAATTCGAAACTACCAAGATTTTATTCGTTGAACCCAGCGGACAATCCAGAAGGTGTAGATGCCTTGAGTCAGAGGTGGAACGAACCTCTAAATTATGCATTCCCACCAATAGCACTGATACCAGCTGTTCTGAGGAAGATACGAGAAGACGGAGCGAGAGTTGTACTAATAGTTCCGTTCTGGCCAAGGAGGAGCTGGTTTCCACTTTTAGGTGCCATGACCACAGAAGAACCAATCGAGCTTCCCCGGTGGAAGGATATAGTTCACCAGGAACCAGTTCTACACCAGGACCCAGAAAGATTGCACCTGTCAGCCTGGATCCTGAACGGGACATTCTAAAAGCTCGTGGTTTATCAGATCAGGTGATAACAACGATCCAGGCCAGCAGAAAACCTGTAACTTCGGCAATATATTATAAAATCTGGAAGAGGTTCTGTCTGGAAGGTGGCAGGTCCGATGTTGTAGCTGGAGTCCCGGATGTTCCTCGAGTATTGGATTTCCTCCAGGCAGGATTTAATATGGGTCTTAGACCTAGTACACTTAAAGTGCAGATCTCGGCATTAAGTACTTACATGGACTATCCATTAGCCTCACATCCTTGGGTAGTTAGATTTGTCAAAGCAATCCAAAGATTGTGGCCCACTATAAGACAATTATCTCCCCCCTGGGACTTAAATCTAGTCCTAGCGGCACTTTGTAAAACTCCTTACACTCCAAATAAGGATTTGCCCGTTTCACTCTTATCGATGAAAACAGCTTTTTTGGTAGCCATTACCACAGCCAAGAGAATAGGGGAGATTCAAGCATTATCCATTAAAGACCCATATCTGCAGATTAGAGAGGATCACATAGTACTAAAACTAGATCCTGCCTTCATGCCCAAGGTAGCTTCTTTGCAAAATCGCAATCAAGAAATCGTACTCCCGTCCTTTTGTGAGAAACCATTAAACATAAAAGAACAAGCCTTACACTCCCTGTATGTTAGACAGGCAGTGATTGATTACTTGGAGGCCACTCAGCCCTGGAGGAAAGACCCTAATTTGTTTATTTTGTTCGGAGGTAAAAATAGGGGTAAAAAAGCTTCCAAGGCATCCATTGCGAGATGGATTACCACTATAATCACAAAAGCTTATACTACTGATGGTGTAGTTTGTCCTTTAAAGATAAGAGCCCATTCTACCAGAGCCTTGTCAGCATCATGGGCTGAGAGAGCAGGAGCTTCATTAGAACAAATTTGTAAGGCAGCCTCTTGGGCTAGAGTAGATACCTTTTGCAAGCACTACAAATTAGATGTGCTGTCAGGACAGCATACGGCATACGGTAGAAAAGTATTACAGGCCGTAGTCCCACCCTAAGGAGGGTTTCTTTGGTACTCTCCATAGTGCTGTCAGGGGGACGTCCTGGAAAATGGGTATTATACCTACCGTTAATTCGGTTTCCAGGAGTCCATCCTGACAGCACGGTTAGTTCCCTCCCTTGTCTATCTTGTTATATCTGCTAATTCATATGATGTAATATGTTTAAGTAAAATTAAAGTGTTATCACTTGCATTGATCCATGGTATGGTACTTGTCAAATCACTGAGGTATAGGGGAGGAGTGGGACCTTTTAACCTCTCGTGTGCTTTCCTGTCCCTGTAAGGAGGAGGAGGACGTCCTCCATAGTGCTGTCAGGATGGACTCCTGGAAACCGAATTAACGGTAGGTATAATACCCATTTTTTGCACTATTTAGTGTAATTTCCTATTTATTAAAATGTTACCTGGTATTGCTCTCATCATTACATAGATGTAGCATCAACTATCATAACATGAATGTAGCACCAGAATTACCATCAGTGCATGAATGCAGCACCAGAACCACAGTCAGTACTTGAATGCAGGGCCATAAACAGTCAGCACATGAATGCAATTTCAGAAACAATGTCAGAACATGAATGCAGTGCCAGAAATACCATCAGTACATGAATGCTGCGAAAGAATTTCCATCAGTACATGAATGCAGCACCAAGCTTAGTACAGTGATCAATTGTAATGTTAGGTCAGACCCATATGCATTTGTATTGTGTGAACCTACAATTCCCAGTATGTCTTTAACAATGGTAAGGAGATGCTGCGAGTTGTTAACAGCCATCATCAGACTGCAGAGAATACAGGAACCAATTACTGATGAAATGCATGTAATATCACAAATAAACATTTACATCCAGATACCTTATAAGTGACATTTTTTTCTGATTGGAGTAATTCCCATCCCTTTCGTGTCCATATAGCACAGACTCCATGATGAGATTTCATGCACAGAGTTTCTTTCTCCAGACCTGACTCTTCTTCATCTTCAGCAGCACTTCCTGACACGGCGCCCTTAAAAATATAAGCATCATAATGCTGCTCTATAAATTAAAATATCTCCCATTCTCTGCCCCAAATAAATAATTTTCCTTCACTGCTTCCTGCACAAAATACCCTCCACACACACACACTGCCCTTCTACTAAATGTTCCCTCTACGCTGCCCCTTTACAAAATATTCCATCTACACTACCCCTCTCTTTAATTGCCCCCACTGCACTTGTCTATAATTACCACCACATACAGCCCCTCTCCAAAATACTCCACATTGCCCCTCTCCAAAATACTCCCCCACACTGCCCCTCTATAAAATACACACACACACTGTCCTCCAAATTATCCCCCCACTCTGCCACCTGTATACTATCCCCCACTGCCCCTTCTACAAAATATACCCCCACACTGCCCCTCTTTAATATCTCCCACACTACCCCTCTCCAAAATAACCCCATACTGCCTGCTTCTCTATATAATATCTACTCCACATAATATCTCACACACAAGCCCTCTCCATTATGCCCCCCACATACTACTCCTTTCCAAGTCCCCACTGCCCCTCGCTTTGCTATGCTATGCCCTCTTTCACAATCCCCCTAATTGCTCCATAATGTCCCAAATTGCTCCATAATGTCCCAAATTGCCCCATAATGTCCCAAATTGCCCCATGTTTCAAATTTCCCCATAATGTCCCAAATTGCCAGATTATGTGCCCTTGTAGTAACACTACCCTTTCCTCCCCAGCCCCTCATCTATTTCTCAGTCCTTAGAAGACATAGTTTGTTGTGGGTACTGTCCATTTTCCCAATTGGAGTGCTTCCCCTCGCTAAGCTCTGAGCTATTTCAGTGACCACATTTAATAGTTTTTTTCGTTATTCCTTCTTATGTCATATAATTGTACATACTGTATTGTTTTGTTACCATTTTGTGTCATCTTTGTATATTTTTACAATCACATAACTGGGTCACCGATGGGCAGGATTTCCGGCGCGCTTGACGGAAGCGTGAGTTAAATGGCGTTGTCAGAAATTGACAGCGGCATTTAACTAGTTAACAGCGGCGGATGGATCGCGATTCCACCTGTGACTTTTGCGGGCACATGTCAGCTGTATATATCAGCTGACTAGTGCCCGGAAAGGTTTGGGCTCTGGTGCAGAGCCCGCACCAAACGGGGGAGTCCGACATCGGCGTACTATTACGCACAATGTTGGAAAGGGGTTAATAGCACTATTTCTCTTGCTCTTAAGCCATACGCTACCTGTAACTGGTGTCCAATCAGCCTGTATAAATGATTGGTTGTGGCAGCTAATAGTTCTTTTGTTATTGCGGAGCTGGCAGTGACCGTATGGGGGGTGTATACATATATTCCATGTGTTAGAATTGAAAGTGTACAGTATATACCATTCGCTCACTGTTAGTTCCCCAATAACTGACCTAGTAGTGGAAGCAGCCGCGGCCTCATCCACCACTCGTCAGCCAATTGTCTTGACGATTGGAGGCAGTGGAGTTGCATTCCCTTGACAGAAGAAAGAATAAAGGACCGTGTGCACAACCTCAGAATGGTGCTGGAGTAGGGGCCCAAGCCATATACAGTAAAACAAAAACTTCGCACTCAACTTAGATTGCAAAATGTAAGGATTTTTAATGGCGTCCAAACAGTGTAGTACAATAGAACGTTTCGGTCACATGACCTTCATCAGCTACCAATATATTGTACTGCTCAGAAAAAAATGGACAGATCCTGAAGTGCGCCTTTTTGAAAACCGGTACTACTTATAAGAAGTGGGCAGCCACAGGAAGGCAGCATGAACAGCCAGCCTTAAGGGAAAAACAAGAAGTGCGCAATATCACACCATTACAGGTACAGGACGCGGCATCCACCGCTCGTCATCCTTACATTTTGCAATCTATCTAAGTTGAGTGCGGAGTTTTTGTTTTACTGCATTCCCTTGACAACAGGTGGCAGCGGTGCGATCTCTACGGTATCATCTGTGACAAAGTGGCAACAGTGGCAGTCTGAAAGATGTGAATACATCGTTTGGTGCGGGCCGTATGTTATGCAGGCCTGCCTTACACAGTCACTCCTCTCATTTACCAGAAAAAGTTTACAGACAGACCATGTTTTCCTTCCACTGTGCTGGACCAATTTTTGCTCTATGTATCAGTTTTTATAATCCTTGTTGCATCTGTTTTTCTCATAAGAACAAAAATTAGACTCTTCTACCCATTAAACAATAAAATACTGGCTGCATATGGATAACATACGTGTGTTACTGTTTCTGTGTTTTTCCAGGACGTCCCCCTGACAGCACTATGGAGGACGTCCTCCTCTTCCTTGCAGGGACAGGAAAAAGCACACGAGAGGTTAAAAGGTCCCACTCCACCCTCTTTTACTCAGTGTTTTTCCTGTCCCTGCATAGAGGGACACACCAGAGAATAGCTGTGCAGCTTACTGGAGGGCCCAGGGGATCGTTCGGCTGGTCCAATATCTTTCCCCGGTCAAGAAGCCCAGGGCTGAAACTCCCTCCTTGGGAGTCCCTCTGCCACAAAGACCAGGAGCGGACGAGCTTCTGTGTAGAGCCGATCCTCCCGGTGGGGGGCTCTCAGCTCGAGGCGCCATCTCCCTGGTCCAGGGGAGGGCGCCTAGGATAATCCAGAACATCGGTGGCAGCGGCAGGAACGTCACGTCCGGTGACGTCAATGCTCAGACTCAGCGTGCGTTCCAGCAGCGAATGCGGAAAGGACGTCACTTCTTGTGGAACGGAGATTCGGCGTGTGTTCCAGCCGGGAACGCAGAAGCGTCATTTCCGGGACGCAGGCGTGGGCGATCTGGGTGCGTTCCAGCGTGGAACGCGGAAGCGACGTAGGGATCGCAGAGGCGCAGACGGTGACGTCAGTTTGAACGGAAGTTCCAGACACGCTGGAGAGAACGTCTTTCTGCATATATTCTTTGCAGAAATGGCGTGATAGCCACCAACGGTGTTCGGCAGCGTGTGAGCAGTCAGCAGACACAGGCATTGCTCGGGGCATGGAGTCGGACAAATCAAGGATGGAGGAGAGAGCAGAGGAGGCAGGGGTAAGTGCGCAGAGCGCAAAACACTGCACCCTCACATGTATATATACAGACTCGGCCCTTAGTATCCTTATTCTTGCACCACCTAGGATAAGGATACGCCACCAACACCTTTACAGACAGCAAAGAAGTCGGGCAAGGCCTCGGCGAAGAATAACCGCTGTCCTATATGTCATGTAAAGCTTCCAGAAGCTTACAAGAAACCAATTTGTAACTCTTGTACGGCTACGGTCCTACAACAGGAGAAAGAGTCACTCCTATCGGATATGAAGAGCTTGATTCGGGAAGAGGTGCAGGTATCTCTATCCTCTATATCACAACAGCAGAACCCTAGTCAGATTCCAAGTCGTAAGAGACCTAGGTGGGATCTGGAGCAGGACGAATTCCCTGTTGAGGATACAGAGGACCTGGTACAAGCGGTAAGGAACACGATGCAGGTCGAGGAAGTTGCTCGGCCGCAATCTAGGCAAGATTTAATGTTTGGAGGTCTTACGTAACAGAGACAGATGGTATTTCCAGTGAGTGACCATATCCGAGTCATGATTCAGAATGAATGGAAAGAGGCGGAACGAAGATTGGTGATGTCCAGGGATCTTAAGAATCGATTGCCGTTTGATCAGAGGACACTAAGATGTGGGAAGAAATTCCTAGAATCGACGTTCCTGTGGCAAAGGTGGCGAAGAAGACATCTATACTGTTTGAAGATTCGTCAAGCCTCAGAGACCCCATGGACTGTAAAGCGGACATTCTCTTGAGGCGGTCCTGGGAAGCGTCCGCAGCTTTAACCCCTTAACGACCAAGCCATTTTGTAGGTTAAAGACCAGGCCAATTTTTACATTTCTGACCACTGTCTCTTTATGAGGTTATAACTCTGGAACGCTTCAACGGATCTTGGCGATTCTGAGATTGTTTTCTCGAGACATATTGTACTTCATGATAGTGGTAAAATTTCTTCAATATAACTTGCGTTTATTTATGAAAAAAACGGAAATATGGCAAAAATTTTGAAAATTTTGCAATTTTCAAATTTTTAATTTTTATGCCATTAAATCAGAGAGATATGTCACAAAAATTAGTTAATAAATAACATTTCCCACATGTCTACTTTACATCAGCACAATTTTGGAACCAAAATTTTTTTTTGTTAGGAAGTTATAAGTGTTAAAAGTTGACCAGCAATTTCTCATTTTTCCAACAAAATTTACAAAATAATTTTTTTTAGGGGCCACCTCACATTTGAAGTGAATTTGAGGGGTCAATATGACAGAAAATACCCAAAAGTGACACCATTCTAAAAACTGCACCCCTCAACGTGTTCAAAGCCACATTCAAGAAGTTTATTAACCCTTTAGGTACTTCACAAGAATTGAAGCAATGTGGAAGGAAAAAATTAACATTTAACTTTTTTTCACAAAATTTTTCTTTCGACACAATTTTTTAAAATTTTGTCAAGGGTATCAGTAGAAAATGAACCACAATATTTGTTGTACAATTTCTCCGGAGTACATCGATACCCCATGTGTGGGGGTAAACCACTATTTGGGCGCATGGCAGAGCTCGGAAGGGAAGCAGCGACATTTTACTTTTTTGGCTGGAATTGAGATTGGACGCCATGTCGCATTTAGAGAGTCCCTGTGTGCCTAAACAGTGGAAACCCCCCACAAGTGACCCCATTTTGGAAACAAGACCCCCCAAGTAACTTATCTAAATGTGTAGTGAGAGCTTTGAACCCCCAAGGGCTTCACAGAAGGTTATAACGTAGAGCCGTAAAATTAAAAAATCATATTTTTTCCACAAAAATGATCTTTTCATCCCAATTTTTATTTTCCAAAGGATAACAGGACCCCAAAAGTTATTGTGCAATTAGTCCTGAGTACGCTGATACCCCATATGTGAGGGTAAACCACTATTTGGGTGCATGGCAGAGCTCGGAAGGGAAGCAGCGCCATTTGACTTTTTTGGCTGGAATTGAGATTGGACGCCATGTCGTATTTGGAGAGCCCCTGTGTGCCTAAACAGTGGATACCCCCCACAAGTGACCCCATTTTGGAAACTAGACCCCCCAAGGAACTTATCTAGATGTGTGGTGAGAGCTTTGAACCCCCAAGGGCTTCACAGAAGGTTATAACGTAGAGCTGTAAAATTAAAAAATCATATCTTTTCCACTAAAATGATCTTTCCACCCCCAATTTTTATTTTCCAAAGGATAAAAGGACCCCAAAAGTTATTTTGCAATTTGTCCTGAGTATGCTGATACCCCATATGTGGGGGTAAACCACTATTTTGACGCATGGCAGAGCTGGAAAGGGAAGGAGCGCCTTTTTCAAATGCAGATTTTGATGGAATGGTCTGCGGGTGTCATGTCACGTTTGGAGAGCCCCTGATGTGCCTAAACAGTAGAAACCCCCCACAAGTGACTCCATTTTGGAAACTAGACCCCCCAAGGAACTTATCTAGATGTGTGGTGAGCACTTTGAACCCCCAAGTGCTTCACAGAAGTTTATAACGTAGAGCCGTGAAAATAAAAATATCATATTTTTTTCCACAAAAATAATCTTTTTGCCCCCAAATTTTTATTTTTATAAGGGTAACAGGAGAAATAGGACCCCAAAAGCTATTGTGCAATTTGTCCTGAGTACGCTGATATCCCATATGTGGGGGGGAACCACTATTTTGACGCATGGCAGAGCTCGGAAGGGAAGGAGCACCGTTTTTAAATGCAGACTTTGATGGAATGGTCTGCGGGTGTCATGTCGCGCTTGGAGAGCCCCTGATGTGCCTAAACAGTAGAAACCCCCACAAATGACCCCATTTTGCAAACTAGACCCCCCAAGGAACTTATCTAGATGTGTGGTCAGCACTTTGAACCCCCAAGGGCTTCACAGAAGTTTATAATGTAGAGCCGTGAAAATAAAAAAATCATATTTTTTTCCACAAAAATGACCTTTTTGCCCCAAATTTTTATTTTCTAAGGGTAACAGGAGAAATAGGACCCCAAAAGCTATTGTGCATTTTGTCCTGAGTACGCTGATACCCCATATGTGGGGGGGAACCATTGTGATCGCCTTACTGCGATCTTTGGGAGGCACAATGAACAAATCCACAAAAGGTGAAGAATTGGTTTTCTTTTTTACGCCGTTCCTCGTGCGGTATTAGTGATTAGGCGACTTTATTCCTCGGATCGGTGCGATTACAGCGATACCAGATTTACACCCTTTTTTCATATTTAGCTTCTGTCACACACTAAAAGATGCTTTTTCTTGGAATAATTTTTTGTAAGAAATTTTTGCATCGCCGTATTTTGAGAGCTATAATTTTTCCATATTTCGGCCGACAGAGTTATCTGTGGGCTTATTTTTTGCGGGACGAGCTGACGTTTTTATTGGTACCATATTCAGGCACATAACATTTTTTGATCGTTTCCTATTCCGATTTTTGTGGAATCAGAATGAACAAAAACCAGCAATTCAGGAATTGTTTTTTTTTTTTTTTTCTTTCCTCCGTTCCGTGTGTGGTAAAATTGATAAAGCAGCTTTATTCTTCGGGTCACTACGGTTACGGCGATTCCTCATTTATATATTTTTTTTTATGTTTTGGCGTTTTTTACACAATAAAAAATTTTATAGAAAAAATAATTATTTTTGCATCAGTTTATTCCGCGAGCTATAACTTTTTTATTTTTTCGCTGATGATGCTGTATAGCGGCTTGTTTTTTGCGGGACAAGATGACGTTTTCAGCGGTACCATGATTATTTATATCTGACTTTTTGATCGCGTGTTATTGCACTTTTTCCAAGCGGTATAATGATACCGCTTGGAAAAAGTATAATTTACTACTTTTTTGTGTTTTTTTTTTACGGCTTTCACTGAAGGGGTTAACTAGGGTTACGCTTTTATAGATGGGATTTTTACGGACGTGGCGATACCTAACGTGTATGTTTTTTGTTTTTTATTTTTTTTATTACATAAAAATGTGTATTTTTTAGGGGATTTTTTTAAAATTATTTTTTTATATTTTTTTTACAATTTTTTTTAAAAAATGATTTTTTTTTAACTTGTCCCTTTATGGGACTTTCACTTTTTTTACTTTTTATTGCAGTTACAATGCATTGCAATGCTCTGGCATTGCAATGCATTGCAACTATAGTGGAAGCTGCTGTGACAATGATCACAGCAGCTTCCCGTAGGTAGATGACCCGGAGGTTGTCATGACCATCCCGGGTCATCAAGGCAGAGATCGGGCCCTGCAAATACATTGCAGGGTGCCGATCTGGGGCAGAGGGAGCTCCCGACCCTCTGCCTCCCCCCCTGAGCTCTGCGATCGCGCTGGATCGCAGCAGTCAGGGGGTTAATAGCCAGGGGCGGTGGGGGCTCCGCTCCTGGCTGTCAGTGCAGGAAGCCTGGCCACTGCAGCGCCAGCTCCTGCACTGATCGCGCTGGAGAAGCTGAAATTTCAGCTTCTCCTGCACGATCGCTGCTGTGTTTGGTCAGTCAGATTGACTGACCAATCATAGCGCTGTGGGTGCGGGGACCGACGGCAAAGGTCCCCGCACCGCTTGCCGTGCCTGTCAGCTGTCTGTGACAGCTGTCGGCACTGATCTACCACAGTGGTAGATCAAAGCCATGACGTGCAGAGTCCGTCCTGGTGCCGGAACTGACACCTTGCCATGACGGACTCTGCACGTCAGTGGACATTAAGGGGTTAATAAGAACAAATATAGCGGCCACTTCAGTGGCTAGGTCCATGTTCTTATGGATGGGTCAGTTGGAGGAGCAGTTAGCCAACAAGACCCCTAGAGCAGAAATTCTAGAATCATTACCCCTTATTAAATCCGCAACTGCCTTCCTTGCAGATACCTCGGCTGAATCAGTCAGGTTTTCGGCTCGGAATAGCTCGGAATAGCTCCCTGTCTAATGCGGTACGCAGAGCGATATGGTTAAAATCTTGGT
This sequence comes from Oophaga sylvatica, assembly GCA_033576555.1. Classification (NCBI taxonomy): domain Eukaryota; kingdom Metazoa; phylum Chordata; class Amphibia; order Anura; family Dendrobatidae; genus Oophaga; species Oophaga sylvatica. The sequence continues at coordinate 190,042,400 of JARQOD010000001.1, forward strand.
CGAGGGATAATACATCTAAAAATAAGTTGTGTGCTATTCCATTTTCAGGGTCGAAAGTATTTGGCCAGGCTTTTGATGACATCTTGGAAGCATCAGATAGTAAGAAAGGTTTTTCGGAGGAGAAACCTAAGAGGTTTCTGTCCTTTCGGAGGAAAGCACCTCCCCGTAGACAACCTGTCTTTAAAGATACGGGAAAGCCCAGCAGAGGAACATATAGAGGTTCCTACAGTCAGAGTAGAGGGGGTAAAAGCGCTTTGTACGGATCCACTTCTAGATCCTTGAGACAATGACGCCATGCGCATTGGGGGCAGACTTCGTTTCTCGGCAGAAAATTGGAAGCAGGTCACCAAGAGCGAATGGATTTTACAGACGATAAAAGAGGGCTACAGGATAAAATTAGGTTCCTCTCCGCCCCACAGATATATAGCTCCCACTGTCATTCCAGTAAATTCAGGAATGTTGCAGGATCTTCAGGAATTAATCAAGTCAGAGGTTATAGTTCCAGTTCCCCGATCACAGGAAGAAACCAGTCACTATTCTGTTTTTCATAATGAAACATCCATGACCAGAGAAAACCCGATCGAGCTTCCCAGATGGAGGGATATTGTCCACCAGGGTCCAGAGCTACATCAGGATCCAGAAAAATTACATCTGTCAGCTTGGATCCTGAACGGGACATTCTGAAGGCACGGGGTCTGTCGGATCAAGTTATAACAACAATCCAGGCTTGCAGAAAACCCGTAACATCAGCTATTTATTATAAAATCTGGAAAAGGTTCTGTCTGGAAGGTGGCAGGTCCGATGTCCTAGCTGGAGTCCCGGACGTCCCTCGAGTTTTGGATTTTTTGCAGGCAGGCTTTAATATGGGTCTCAGGCCTAGCACTCTTAAAGTGCAAATTTCAGCTTTAATTACGTATATGGACTATTCTTTAGCTTCTCACCCCTGGGTAATTAGATTTGTGAGAGCGGTCCAAAGGTTACGCCCCACCATAAGACAGGTCTCCCCTCCCTGGGACTTAAATCTAGTACTGTTGGTCCTTTGTAAAAGTCCTTATACACCAGAGAGGGATATGCCTATTTCAATCCTCACTATGAAGACAGCTTTTTTGGTAGCCATTACTACAGCCAAGAGGATAGGGGAGATACAAGCCTTGTCTATTAGAGACCCATACCTGCAGATCAGAAAGGATCACATAGTGCTAAGGCTGGATCCTGCCTTTATGCCAAAAGTGGCTTCGGTTCAAAATCGCAATCAGGAGATAGTACTCCCATCCTTTTGTGAAAATCCTGCAAACACAAAGGAACAGGCCTTACACTCCTTAGATGTTAGGCAGGCGGTAATTGACTATCTATAAGCTACTCGGGACTGGAGACAGGACCCTAATCTGTTTATCTTATTTGGGGGAAAGAACAGGGGCAAGAAATCTTCTAAAGCATCCATTGCAAGATGGATTACTACTATGATTAAAAAAGCCTACTCTTTAGTAGGGGTAGATTGTCCTATAAAAGTAAAAGCCCATTCTACTAGAGCCCTGTCAGCATCATGGGCTGAGCGAGCAGGAGCGTCCTTAGAACAGATATGTAAGGCCGCTTCTTGGGCCAGTGTGAACACTTTTTGCAAGCATTATAAATTAGATGTGCTGTCAGAACAGCAGATGGCTTATGGAAGGAAGGTATTACAGGCCCGTAGTCCCACCCTAAGGAGGTTTTCTTTGGTACTCTCCATAGTGCTGTCAGGGGGACGTCCTGGAAAATGGGTATTAGACCTACCGGTAATTCGGTTTCCAGGAGTCCATCCTGACAGCACGGTTAGTTCCCCCCCTGAAGTATGCTATTTCATATGATGTAATATGTTTAGTAAATAAAATAATTATCACTTGCATTCATTCATGGTGTGGTACTTGTCAATTCACTGAGTAAAAGGGGGTGGAGTGGGACCTTTTAACCTCTCGTGTGCTTTTTCCTGTCCCTGCAAGAAGGAGGAGGACGTCCTCCATAGTGCTGTCAGGATGGACTCCTGGAAACCGAATTACCGGTAGGTCTAAGGCTACTTTCACACTTGCGTTTTATCGCGCACGCATCTTGCGCTATCGGACGCATGCGCAATGTTCCCCTATCTTTAACATGGCGGGCGCAGGTCTAGCGCTTGCACGCGTTCATGTGCGTTGTCGTGCGCTGCGCATTTTCCGGTGTGCGCCATACGCGCCAGACGCTACATGTTGCATTTTTTTTCCGCCCACCGCTTTAAAAAACGCGTGCGCACGTGTGGCATGCTATGCGCAAAAATAACATTGCAGTCTATGGGGGCGCTGGCGTGCGCATGGCTTTGCGCTCGTCAGCGCTTTTGCACGCACGCGATTTTTCTGTAAATAATGGAGCCAGAGATGATGGAGGCAGAGATGATGGAGTCAGGAATGATGGAGACAGAGATGATAGAGCCAGAGATGATAGAGCCAGAGATGATAGAGCTAGAGATGATGGAGGCAGAGATGATGGAGACAGATGATGGAGCCAGAGATGATGGAGACAGAGATGATGAGCCAGAGATGATGGAGGCAGAGATGATGGAGGCAGAGATGATGGGGGCAGAGATGATGGAGCCAGAGATGATGGAGGCAGAGATGATGGAGACAGATGATGGAGACAGAGATGATGGAGGCAGAGATGATAGAGCAGAGATGATGGAGCGAGAGATGGAGACAGATGATGGAGCCAGAGATGATGGAGGCAGAGATGATGGAGACAGATGATGGAGCCAGAGATGATGGAGGCAGAGATGATGGAGGCAGAGATGATGGAGACAGAGATGATGGAGGCAGAGATGATGGAGACAGATGATGGAGCCAGAGATGATGGAGACAGAGATGATGGAGACAGATGATGGAGCCAGAGATGATGGAGGCAGAGATGATGGAGACAGATGATGGAGCCAGAGATGATGGAGGCAGAGATGATGGAGGCAGAGATGATGGAGACAGAGATGATGGAGGCAGAGATGATGGAGACAGATGATGGAGCCAGAGATGATGGAGACAGAGATGATGGAGGCAGAGATGATGGAGACAGAGATGATGGAGGCAGAGATGATGGAGGCAGAGATGATGGAGCCAGAGATGATGGAGCCAGAGATGATGGAGGCAGAGATGATGGAGACAGATGATGGAGACAGAGATGATGGAGACAGAGATGATGGAGGCAGAGATGATAGAGCCAGAGATGATGGAGACAGAGATGATGGAGCCAGAGATGATGGAGCCAGAGATGATGGAGGCAGAGATGATGGAGACAGAGATGATGGAGGCAGAGATGATAATGTGACAAATAGAAAACGCATGCGGCAAAAAAACGCAAACGCATGCAAAAACGCATGAAATCGCAGACAAACGCTGCGTTTTTTTTGTCGAAATGCGCATGCTGATGCGACTAAATATTGCAACGTTTACAAGCGTTTGCATGCGTTTTTTTAATGCGCTTCATGTGCGCTCGAAACGCAGCGCAAAAAAACGCAAGTGTGAAAGTAGCCTAATACCCATTTTTTCCCCCACCATTGAATTGCATTGACAACTTCAAGTTTAATCCACAACACGGATCAAAGTAGGATGTCTCCGCCTTTGGAGGTTTTTTTTGCAGGCAGCGTTCCGCAAGAAAAGGACACATGAAAGGTACATTCATTGTAATGGGTCCATTATCTATCTGTAAAAATATTGGCTAGTGCACTTACCAAAAAATCACTGATCTATGAAAGAACTGTTACTGTCTAAAAATTGTGAGCTCCCCCTCAAGGGGACATGTTACAAAATGGTTTCAGTTGTTAAAACGTATAACACAAGGGGCTGTCCCTTTATGTTCCTTTTATTTTATACAATATCACTGATTCTTAGACCTTGATTTATCAAATTGTTTTTCGGCAGAAATCTGGCATAAAACTATTGAAAATGTTGCCAGATTTTTGTGCAACATGTAGTTATGTAAAATATTCTGACATTTGCATATGTAATGCCAACGCTAATGATTTTTTTGAGAAGTGTGCAGAGCTTACTGGGGTCTTATGGAGAGGAAGTCTTATGGGAGGAGCTTATGGTCTAGCTCGACCTTACTTTTATTACAATGTTCTCCAGAACACTACCGGAGTGCATCTCTTACGCTAGTGCATGACTTCCAAAAGATGTGCCAAACTCATTCAATGACACAAGCCTAGTAATTAATGTGCTTAATCTTTCTCCAGTGCACTCACCATCAATATTGCCATGCAATGTGCCGGTCTTAATAAATTGGCCCCTTCTTGTATACACAGACCTGAGATGAGCCTCAGGGAATATTTTAACAGTACACATCTACAAGGTTTATTTTAATTCTTCTTTTGAGCAAATATCTGATCTCTTACAGATTAACATGTTATGATTACTAATAATAAGATACTGCAAGAAATTGAAAAAGCGTTATATCTTCTTTAAACAAAACTATTACTTCGGGGCCTTTTATTTTCCCACAAGAAAACTAGCTGCCTGAGCTCCCTCTTGGGATATTCTCGCTGAAAATACAGTAGACAAACTTCACAGCTGAGCCTCCCTGCATATCTCATGGGGAGAACAGTTACAGAGGAAATCTGCCTTTATAAATGTATAAGGCATTATTCAGATGTGTGTATTGTACCCATGTAATATCTTTTGGAAGAAGTTCAGGAAACCCTCATTATTCTTGTGAACCAAACTTACAGTATCATAAAGCCATATGGTGTGATAAAAGTCGGTTATTATATATACACACGTGGTCAAAATTGTTGGTACCCTCGTTTAATGACAGAAAAACCGACAATGGTCACAGAAATAACTTTAATCTGACAAAAGTAATAATAAATAAAAAATCTATGAAAATGAACAAATGAAAGTCAGACATTGTTTTTCAACCATGCTTTCACAGAATTAAAAAAAAATAAAACTCATGAAATAGGCCTGGACAGAAATGATGGTTCACCTGAAACTAATGTGACAAAAGGGACATATTAAATCAATGTGTGTCCACTAATTAGAATCACAGGTGTCTACAATCTTGGAATCAGTGAGTGGGACTGTATAGAGGGCTACAGATACTCAGTGTGCTGTTTGGTGACATGGTGTGTATCACACTCAACATGGACCAGAGGAAGCAAAGGAAAGAGTTGTCTCAGGAGATTAGAATGAAAATTATAGACAAACATGTTAAAGGTAAAAGTTATAAGACCATCTCCAAGCAGCTTGATGTTCCTGTGACTGCAGTTGTACATATTATTCAGAAATTTAAAGGGAATCTGTCACCCCATTTTTCTGATATCAGTTAAAGATATAACTGAATTGTGCATCCCATAGATAATCTATTGGTACCTATCATATCCCCTGACACCCCAGCTTTGGTGTCAAAATACCTTTGTAAACTTTGCTTCTCAGTATGCAAATACATGCCGTCCGATAGGCGGTGTTTATTCTCATTCCCCCTCCGCTGCTCGGCTTGTTGGACGTATCTTCATCTGTGAATATCACAGACGGCGTACTGTTTCCGCGCTTGCGCGTTGAAAAGTGCCCTCGCGCGTGCACAGTGTGCTTTGCCCAACAGTGGGCAAAGTAGAAAATCAGTTCTGCGCATGCGCCAGTATTTTGCATCCCTTTCTATGCCCCGGAAGTCATCCACTGGCGCATGCGCAGTACTGATTTTTATGCTTTGCTCACTGTGAGGCAAAGCACACTGCGCACGCGCGAGGGGCATTTTCAAAGCGAAAGCGCGGAAACCGTACGTGAACGCACTAACAAGAAGAAAAGAAGTGCGTAGGGCAAGACAGGAGGCGATGGGGGAATAAGAGTAAACACAGCCCATCGGACCGGACTGCATGTATTTGCATGCTGAGAAACGAAGTTTACAAAAGTATTTTGACATCAAAGCTAGGGTGTCAGGGGATATGATAGGTACCAATAGATTACCTATGGGACGCACAGTTCAGTGATATCTTTAACTGATATCACAAAAATGGGGTGACAGACTCCCTTTAAGCTCCATGGGACTGTAGCCAACCTCCCTGGACATGGCTGCAGGAGGAAAATTGATGACAAATCAAAGAGATGGATAATACGAACGGTAACAAAAGAGTCCAGAAAAACTTCTAAACAGATTGAAGGTGAACTTCAAGCACAAGGAACATAAGTGTCAGATCGCACCATTCGCCATTGTATGAGCCAAAGTGGACTTCATGGGAGACGACCAAGGAGGACACCATTGTTGGAAAAAAAATCATAAAAAAGCCAGACTGGAATTTGCCAAACTACATGTTGACAAGCCACAAAGCTTCTGGGAGAATGTCCTATGGACAGATGAAACACAAATGGAACTTTTTGGCAAGGCACATAAGCTCTATGTTCACAGACGGAAAAATTAAGCATGTCAAGAAAAGAACACTGTCCCTACTGTGAAACATGGAGGAGGCTCTGTTATGTTCTGGGGCTGCTTTGCTGCATCTGGCACACGGCGTCTAGAATCTGTGCAGGGTACAATGAAATCTCAAGACTATGAAGGGATTCTAGAGAGAAATGTGCTGCCCAGTCTCAGTCACAGGTCATGGGTCTTGCAACTGGATAATGACCCAAAACACACAGCTAAAAACACCCAAGAGTGACTAAGAGGAAAACATTAGACTATTCTGAAGTGGCCTTCTATGAACCCTGACCTAAATCCTATTGAGCATCTTTGGAATGAGCTGAAACATGCCATCTGGAAAAGGCAACATTCAAACACGAGACAACTGGAGCAGTTTGATCTTGTGGAGTCGGCCAAAATACCTGTTGAGAGGTGCAGAAGTCTGATTGACAGTTACAGGAATCGTTTGATTGCAGTGATTGCCTCAAAAGGTTGTGCAACAAAATATTAAGTTAAGGGTACCATCATTTCTGTCCAGGCCTATTTCATGAGTTTTATTTTTTTTATTCTATGGAAACATGGTTGAAAGGCAATGTCTGACTTTCATTTGTTCATTTTCATAGATTTATGATTTATTACATTTGTCAGGTTTAAGTTATTTTTGTGACCATTGTGTTTTTTTCTGTCATTAAACGAGAGGTACCAACAATTTTGACCACGTGTGTATAGGGAAAAAAGAGGGAGAGTGGAACCAACTGTGGCTTAGGATTTTTTTAGTAAGCCATAAAAAAGACAAACAGGGTTAAAGAACTAAAGCATTTCTGTTGTCTGGACAGGACACCCTTAATCATAGTAATAATAGTAAATGATAGTAATCATACTATGAGAAAACTAAATTAGGTTGACAAAGGTCCCAAACATTAACAACGAACACTAAATAAAGAGACCGTCCTACTATTTACAAAAGTTACGGGGGCGAGAGAGAATGGTCCTAACACTATAGTAGCCTCCTGTGTTACCCCTACCTTGCCGAGGAGGATGGCACCCTAGTATTACGATTTGGCATTCCAGCTCTTCTTCGGCTTTCACTCCCTGACCCTATTATGCCCTAGATATAAACACCATATGTATGTGATCAGGTGACAATGATAGTGAAAAAATAATAATAATAATATCAAAATATTCATGTATCAAAAAAGGCCAGCAATAAGATGGTTTTAAGCATCAGCAAAAATATATTTATATTTTGGTCACTTTGCAAGGACAGACTGAATCAATTTAGATGAAAGATAAATCACTCAAAGGATTAAATTCTCCCTCCCCCTTTAACTTTATTATTTTAAGTCCCCCTTTTAATGGTAAGTTTGAATAAATATTTTGTAAATAGTAGGAGGGTCTCTTTTTTAGTGTTAGTTAAAATCCTTGTTTTATTGAGCCGCTGGAAGTCCCGCTCTCCCTCTTTTTATACCTTCTATTGTTACTGTGCTGCCCCAGCTGGAGAACTGGCACCCACTGGTTTTGCTTCCCATGGACTCTAATCTTACAAGCTCCAACCACTCCCTTTTTCTATTACATATATAGTGTGGATTCATGCTCTTTGGCAGCCGGTAGTATACACAGTTGAAACAGTGAGCGGCTTATTAAAAGTCCATAAACGATCACAGCTCACAAGTGAAAACAGACTTTTCTTGGCACAAAGGTATGACAAAGTAATCAAAACAGTTATCATACAGTAGTAGATACGGGTTCAATAGTTTAGAATGCAGTCCACTCTCCCACTGATAGAGACTGACTCACACAAGGTCTTTTTTTCCTACTACAGTCATGGCCAAAAGTTTTGAGAATGACACAAAAATTATATTTTCACATGATATGCTGCCCTCTGGTTTTTAAAATGTGTGTTTGACAGATGTTTTTATCACAGACAGAAATATAATTGCAAACATATGAGTAACAAAAGCTTATATTGACAGCTAGAATGAGTTAATGCAGCAAGTCAATATTTGCAGTGTTGACCCTTCTTCTTCAGGACCTCTGCAATTCTCCCTGGCATGCTCTCATTCAACTTCTGGACCAAATCCTGACTGATAGCAGTCCATTCGTGCACAATCAATGCTTTCATTTTGTCAGAATTTTTAGGTATTTGTTTGTCCACCCATCTCTTGATGATTTACCACAAGTTCTCAATGGGATTAAGATCTGGGGAGTTTCCAGGCCATGGACCCAAAATCTCTATGTTTTGTTCCCTGAGCCATTTAGTTATCACCTTTGCTTTATGGCAAGGTGCTCCATCATGCTGGAAAAGGCATTGTTGATCGCCAAACTGCTCTTGGAGGGTTGGGAGAAGTTGCTCTTGGAGGACATTCTGGTACCATTCTTTATTCATGGCTGTGTTTTTAGGCAAGACTGTGAGAGAGCCGATTCCCTTGGCTGAGAAGCAACCCCACACATGAATGGTTTCAGGATGCTTAACAGTTGGCATGAGACAAGACTGGTGGTAGCGCTCACCTTGTCTTCTCCGAATGAGGCGTTTTCCTGATGTCCCAAACAATCGAAAAGGGAATTCATCAGAGAAAATAACTTTACCCCAGTCCTCAGCAGTCCACTGCCTGTACCTTTTGCAGAATATCAGTCTGTCCATGATGTTTTTTCTGGAGAGAAGTGGCTTCTTTGCTGCCCTCCTTGAGACCAGGCCTTGCTCCAAGAGTCTCCGCCTCACAGTGTGTGCAGATGCACTCACACCTGCCTGCTGCCATTCCTGAGCAAGCTCTGCACTGCTGGTAGCCTGATCCCGCAGCTGAAACACTTTTAAGAGATGGTCCTGGCGCTTGCTGGTCTTTCTTGGGCGCCCTGGAGCCTTTTTGGCAACAATGGAACCTCTCTCCTTGAAGTTCTTGATGATGCGATAGATTGTTGACTGAGGTGCAATCTTTCTAGCTGCGATACTCTTCCCTGTTAGGCCATTTTTGTGCATTGCAATGATGACTGCACGTGTTTCTTTAGAGATAACCATGGTTAACAGAAGAGAAACAATGATGCCAAGCACCAGCCTCCTTTTAAAGTGTCCAGTGGTGTCATTCTTACTTAATCATGACAGATTGATCTCCAGCCATGTCCTCATCAACACCCACACCTGTGTTAATGGAGCAATCACTGAAAAGAGGTTAGCTGGTCCTTTTAAGGCAGGGCTGCAATGATGTTGAAATGTGTTTTGGGGGATAAAGTTCATTTTCTAGACAAATATTGACTTTGCAAGTAATTGCTGTTAAGCTGTTAAGCTCTTTATAACATTCTGGAGTACAGTATATGCAAATTGGCATTAGAAAAAGTGAAGCAGTAGACTTTGTAAAAATTAATATGTGTCATTCTCAAAACTTTTGGCCATGACTGTACACAAAGACAGCTCTGAGTCTGCTAAGCTGCTTAAAATAAAGTACCTGAAAAACCTGGACTGGAGATATGGGAGCGACCATTCCCACCCAAGCTCTTCTGGTCGCTCCTACCACCCGATCCAAAATCCGGTCCTATTAAAACTTTTCAGCAACCTACTGTTGCTGGAACCAAATTTCCATGGTTTACATCACAGAGGCTAGGCACCTCGGTGGTACTCATCTTCAATCCAGGACCTTACCACCTGCTTTTCTACAATATGTCCATTCTGACACCATTATTTACCATACTAGGAAATGTTTTAGTCATGTGATTTTTTGTTTGTTTCTAGTACATACCTGAAAAAAGGGAGCAGAAAGATTTCCATGGAATTATTTGTAAAAATTGTCCTTAGCAGCATTTATACCCGTAGTATGGCAGTTCTCAGCAGCATTTATGGCCCCAGCCAGACAAACCCACAAATTAGGGCACTACTTCACCCTTGACCTTCTCTATTCTCTCGTATGGTATGTTACAGTATATGCTTCATCTTAATACTGTCTAGAAAGCCGTTTTCTTGGTACAGTACATATCTCTTGTCTTTCTTTATCTTGTCCACATTTTACCTGCTTCCTACAGGATACAGTGAGCGCTCCCGCTGCAGTTAGCTGGGCATGTGGATGGTCAGGGGTCTTATTAACCATCTCTTTTTCTCTAGTACCATCTAGATTCAAGCAGAATATACACCGATTCTTGGGCATAGCCAGAGTTAGAAAACTGTTGCATTTGCCCCAGTTGCTGGGTGTCTGGGCGGTTGTCAACAAATGGCTTTGGCTGAGCAGAGATATTTAGATTTAGTGTGAGGGGAATACTCTGTTCATTTTGCCCTGGATGAAGGCATTGCACTGATCAGCCATGACATTAAAATCACTGATCGGTATAGTATAACAGATATTAGCCGAACCAGGAGGAAAGGCAATTGATCTCAAAAGCAATCACAATTATGGATAAAAATATATAATGATTGTATGTTACATATCAATATATGTCTTCAGAATGAATTGCTATTTTATTCATCGGGGCTTGTTTTTACAATATTTTCTTTTTAAAGGTTATAATACATTTTTAACTTTATGTGTAAAATAACCTTTCACAGTGGAAACTAAATTGTTTTGAGGCTTGTTTAACAGGTTATTTTTCAACCCACATTGAACTTTATGTATTCCTTTTAATGCTCCAAGCCAAAGATACATAATCACTGGTTTATCAAGGATTACAATGGCTAAGTTTTGATATAGTAGATTAACTGGAATTGGATGGCCTGTGTTCTAAGGCAGGAACATAAAACAGCACAAACTAGTTTTGGGGTCATATTCCACTTTGGAGTAAATGTCACATTCCAAGGATATGACTACTATTTTTGCTAAATGCAAAGTATATGGGAAAAAACACTCCAGCACACATAGGTACAACGTTGGCCTGTAGAATTGCTTTATTACTTTTTATCGCCACTCTCATACCAAGTCCATAGATGTCAGGTTCCATCAAAGTCCTATTGGCAGTGTTACTCCTGTGTTCATGAATTTGCACATTACAAAATGCTTCTTGCTATGGATTACTCATACTTGTCAACTCCTCCAAAACATACTGGAGAATGATGGGAAAAGGAGGCAATATACCGGTACTCTCTTTTGCTAGAAAAATGTGTGGCAAATAAACAAGCAGAATATTGCTTTTTAACAGCAGGTGGCAGTAAGGAAGCATGTTACTAAACTTTTATCCAAGAAATATCGTCACTCCTTGCGGAGATCAACATGCTAAGCATGCAGATGAGGAGACTTAAAGCCGCAATGCTCCTCTGGGAAATATGCTAATTATGCAAATTGTCTCTTCAGAGAGGAAGAGAGCTAGAACTCTAGTGCCACCTTTTGGAAGGTAGCAATCCTACAAGTCAATGTCGACCCTTTAACGAGCCTTATCACATGACCTAGGATAATAGCCAAACCAGAATCTCAATTTGCAGACACTGTGTTTCGGGGTTCAGCCCCTCGTCAGTGCAAAGCGGAGATCTGGTTTGGCTGTGTGAGAGGCGTCAGACCATTGTCCAAGAAATATCGTCACTCCTTGCGGAGATCAACATGCTAAGCATGCAGATGAGGAGACTTAAAGCCGCAATGCTCCTCTGGGAAATATGCTAATTATGCAAATTGTCTCTTCAGAGAGGAAGAGAGCTAGAACTCTAGTGCCACCTTTTGGAAGGTAGCAATCCTACAAGTCAATGTCGACCTTTAACGAGCCTTATCACATGACCTAGGATAATAGCCAAACCAGAATCTCAATTTGCAGACACTGTGTTTCGGGTTCAGCCCCTCGTCAGTGCAAAGCGGAGATCTGGTTTGGCTGTGTGAGAGGCGTCAGACCATTGTCCAAGAAATATCGTCACTCCTTGCGGAGATCAACATGCTAAGCATGCAGATGAGGAGACTTAAAGCCGCAATGCTCCTCTGGGAAATATGCTAATTATGCAAATTGTCTCTTCAGAGAGGAAGAGAGCTAGAACTCTAGTGCCACCTTTTGGAAGGTAGCAATCCTACAAGTCAATGTCGACCCTTTAACGAGCCTTATCACATGACCTAGGATAATAGCCAAACCAGAATCTCAATTTGCAGACACTGTGTTTCGGGGTTCAGCCCCTCGTCAGTGCAAAGCGGAGATCTGGTTTGGCTGTGTGAGAGGCGTCAGACCATTGTCCAAGAAATATCGTCACTCCTTGCGGAGATCAACATGCTAAGCATGCAGATGAGGAGACTTAAAGCCGCAATGCTCCTTGGGAAATATGCTAATTATGCAAATTGTCTCTTCAGAGAGGAAGAGAGCTAGAACTCTAGTGCACCTTTTGGAAGGTAGCAATCTACAAGTCAATGTCGACCTTTAACGAGCCTTATCACATGACCTAGGATAATAGCCAAACCAGAATCTCAATTTGGTCGGGGCAGCCCCTGTCGTGAAGCGGACGGTTTGGCGTGTGAGAGGGTAACATTGTCAAGAATATCGTCATCTTGGGAGACACTGAAGCAGAGGAGAGACTAAAGCCGCATGTCCTCTGGAAATTGCTAATTATGAATGTCTTCAGGAGGAAGAGAGCTAGACTTGTGCACTTTGAAGGTAGCATCTACAGTCAATGTCGACCTTTAACGAGCTTCAAGACCTAGGATATAGCCAACCAGATCTCATTGCTAGGACACTGTGTTTCGGGGTTCAGCACTGTGTTTCAAGGGGTCGGCTGTCAGTGCTAGCGAGAGGGTTGGCCTTGTAGAAGCGTCAGACTTGTCAAGAAAATCGTCTTTGGAATCAACATGCAAGCATGCAGATGAGGGACTTAAAGCCGCAATCTCTCGGAAATATGCTAATTATGCAAATTGTCTCTCAAGAGGAAGGAGCTAGAACTCTAGTGCCACCTTTTGGAAGGTAACAAGTCAATGTAAGCCCTTTAACGAGCCTTAACATGACCTAGGATAATAGCCAAACCAATTGACACACTGTGTTTCGGGGTTCAGCCCCTCGTCAGTGCAAAGCGGAGATCTGGTTTGCTGTGTGAGAGGCGTCAGACATTGTCCAAGAAATATCGTCACTCCTTGCGGAGATCAACATGCTAAGCATGCAGATGAGGAGACTTAAAGCGCAATGCTCCTCTGGGAAATATGCTAATTATGCAAATTGTCTCTTCAGAGAGGAAGAGAGCTAGAACTCTAGTGCCACCTTTTGGAAGGTAGCAATCCTACAAGTCAATGTCGACCCTTTAACGAGCCTTATCACATGACCTAGGATAATAGCCAAACCAGAATCTCAATTTGCAGACACTGTGTTTCGGGTTCAGCCCTCGTCAGTGCAAAGCGGAGATTGGTTTGGCTGTGTGAGAGGCGTCAGACCATTGTCAAGAAATATCGTCATCCTTGCGGAGATCACATGCTAAGCATGCAGATGAGGAGCTTAAAGCGCAATGCTCTCTGGGAAATATGCTAATTATGCAAATGTCTCTTCAGAGAGAAGAGAGCTAGAACTCTAGTGCCACCTTTTGGAAGGTAGCATCCTACAAGTCAATGTCGACCCTTTAAGGCTTATCACAGACCTGGATAATAGCCAAACCAGAATTCAATTGCAGACACTGTGTTTCGGGGTTCAGCCCCTCGTCAGTGCAAAGCGGAGATCTGGTTTGGCTGTGTGAGAGGCGTCAGACCATTGTCCAAGAACCACTAAACTTTTAGGTACAGTGGTTATAAAAAGTCCACACAGCCCTGTTAAAATGCCAAGTAGAGTCATTTCAGAACTTTTTCTACCTTTAATGTCTTCCAAATTATGCACAATTTAATAGAAAAATAAACATAAATCTTTTCAGGTGGAAAAATAAAAGTAAAGAACTAAAATAATGTGGTTGCAAAATATGCACACACTTAAACTAATACACTTTGAAGTACCTTTGAATTTATGACAGCATTTAGTCTTTTTGGTAGGAGTCTATCAGCATGGCACATCTAGAATTGTCAATCTTTGCCCACTCTTCCATGTAGTAGCGTTCTTAATCTTCCAGATTGTGAAGGCATCTTCTGTATACAGTCTTCTCCAGGTCACCCACAGATTCTCATTTGGATTCAGGTCTGGGCTCTAGCTACACCGTTCCAACACTTTGATTGTCTTCTGGTGAAGCCATTCTTTTGCTGTGCAATTGTCGTGCTGAACATTGAAATTCACATTTCTACAAATGCTTTTTGACTTAATGTAGGTTTTAGCAAAACATAGCTGGGCTTGGATGTTTATCTTTGTAAGAAAAGGCTCCATCTTGCCACCCTACTTTGCAGGTCAGACATATTAAGAATACGTTATCAGCTAGATATCGGGGGCACCACAGGTAATATTAAATTAGGATCCACCAAAAGCCTATGTATATGGAAACTTGCACAGAAAGAGAAAAGACATAGGTTATAGATGCAAGGGATCACCAATTATAATATACTAATATACCAATAACTTACAAGAGATATAATTCAAACAAATTTTTTATTGAATACAAAAAGACACCAACAAACATATTAAAACATTGTTAAAAAATCACAAATGTGATATGACAAACAAACAAACATGTACAACAGCCCATAATGGAGCTTGTAGCCCTAAACCATGTGCATGTGTGCAAAATGACCAACCAAAATTAGCTAATACCCTACGCTAGACAGCATACCATAGAATATCCTCTGTATGAATAAGTGTCCAGGCTGGTACTTATCCTAAAAAATATTCATTGCAAATAACCCACAAAGGAGAGATTCACCAATCATACCTGATACAGCATTATAGCTTACCAGGCTGCCCTGGACCTGAGTGAAATAATACATCAAGCCGGGCAAATGTAAAGACACAAAAGATATATCAGAGTCACAATCAGTGCCTATGGAGACAATCTAGCAATAAAAGGTATACAAATAAGGGCACAAAGGGAAAAGATACCCACAAAACACTGTCAAAGTGCAGCCAGAATGAAGGTGTATAAGGAGCACATGCAGATGGTCGGGCTATCAGAGACCCGACGCGTGTCGCCACTAAACAGTGGCTTCATCAGGGGTGGTCTCCTTGGTGTCTAGTATCCACTCTTATAGTCCACATATCATACACATGAAATATAGCTGTGTCGTTAATCAGAAAAAGCACTAGGAACAGCCTTACCAGGACTTGCTGAAAGTCTACGGAGGCAATGCAAGTGACCAGCTTAATCAGACGCTGCCTGTGTATAGCTTTCTCTCTATTAGCTCGAGTACTGAATTTACTCTATAGCGCAGTCAGATGGCCATATAACATGGACGATGATCACATCGCAGTGCTCGGACTGGCCAGCGGCTCTCTTGACTTGAGCATTGCAGCATGTATATGTATAGGCCTTGCAGAAATCCTTGTCTGTATGAGGTTTGCAGAAATACTTTTCTGAATGGGGGCTTGCAGAAATACTTGTCTGAATGGGGGCTTTCAGAAATACTTGTCTGTATGGGGCTTGCGGAAATATTTGTCTGAATGGGGGCTTGCAGAAATACTTGTCTGGATGGGGCTTGCAGAAATACTTGTCTGGATGGGGGCTTTCAGAAATACTTGTCTGTATGGGGCTTGCGGAAATATTTGTCTGAATGGGGGCTTGCAGAAATACTTGTCTGGATGGGGCTTGCAGAAATACTTGTCTGGATGGGGCTTGCAGAAATACTTGTCTGTATGGGGCTTGCGGAAATATTTGTCTGAATGGGGGCTTGCAGAAATACTTGTCTGAATGGGGGCTTGAAGAAATACTTGTCTGGATGGGGCTTGCAGAAATATTTGCACATGTTGCATAACCAACCTCATTAGAAAAGATATACAAATTTACAGCCATAGAAACTTTAACAAATCTGCTCTATGTGAATTGACCTACAGCAGGGTTTTTCACATTAGGAAAAGTGGTCCCCAAGTAAAAAGATACTGATAAAAAAATATATAGATAATACTCACCCCCCCAAGTCGAGAGACAGCTTACTGCCGCTGCTATTTTTGTATTTTGGATGCAGTGTTGATGTCATGTTGATAACACACATCACCACTGCAGCCAATTGCGGAGTTTGGCGGCTCATACCGTCTAAATCATGGAGGGTGAATATTATCTATATTACTAATTTTACTAACATCTCATCATTTGGGGACCACTTTCCTAAAAAGTGGAAAACCCCTTTAAAGTCTAGGTTGTCTATTGATTTTACTTTTTGGGGCATAGTCAGCCTCTTGTAGTCAATGGCAGACCACAAATCCTCCAGACAGTGATATTACGACACTAAGGAGATAGCACTTTGTTATTGGCGATGTGATTTTATCCTAGAAATCCTAACCCAGTTACACCATTGATAGCATATACTAGCGATATGTCGCTTGTCCGCCCTAGGGTTATGTACACACAATGTCTTTTTCAGGTGGGTTTGCTCCAAAACTCATCTGAAAAAGCAACTAAAAACATTTTAAAAAATTAACTTACGTTATACATTTCTTGCTGTTCATGTTTATTTTTTTGAGCGTCTTAACTGCAGGTTTCCAGACAACAAAAGAAATGAGCTCATTCTTCAGTCAATGGGAAGTCTCAAATGATGCGTGGAAGACGGCGTCTTTTAGGGTGAGTTTCCACGGTCAGGAAACGCTGCGTGTTTGGCGCTGTGCGCTGGCGCAGCGCCAAACACGCAGCGTCCAGATGTTACAGCATAGTGGAGGGGATTTCAAGGAATCCCGTCTCCACCATGCGTAACAATACGCAGGTGGCAAACCTGCGTAAACGGACATGCGGCGCGTCTTTTTAGACCGCAGCATGTCCTCGCGTATTGCGGCGACGGTGCGTCGCCGCAACAGAATTAACACAGGGCTATGCAGCCCTGCGCTCTTTCCGGAGGTGTTCCGGAGGTGTCCTGAACACCTCCGGAAAGATCGCGCGTCATAAAGGGGGCGGGGCTTAGACGGAGCGGAATTTCCGCTCCGTCCAAAGCGCTATGGTTCCGGACCGTGGAACCATAGCCTTAGATTGATTTTTCCAGCATTTTTTAATTTTTTTTTTTTTTTTTAAAGATCAACACCTCACAAACGATGGGAAAAAAAACAACACATTGAAAAAGGACACAGGTAACAACTAAATTGAACTAAATATGCTTCAGGAAAAAATCTCCAGCATTTCCTGAAGCGTCTTTAACCCCTTAACCCCCAAGGGTGGTTTGCACGTTAATGACCGGGCCAATTTTTACAATTCTGACCACTGTCTCTTTATGAGGTTATAACTCTGGAACGCTTCAACGGATCTTCGCGATTCTGAGATTGTTTTCTCGTGACATATTGTACTTCACTTAGTGGTAAAATTTCTTCTATATACCTTGCGTTTATTTTTGAAAAAAAACGCAAATATGGCGAAAATTTTGAAAATTTTGCAATTTTCAAACTTTGAATTTTTATTCCCTTAAAACAGAGAAATATGTCACACAAAATAGTTAAGAAATAACATTTCCCACATGTCTACTTTACATCAGCACAATTTTGGAACCAAATTTTTTTTTTCTTAGGAAATTATAAGGGTTAAAAGTTGACCAGCGATTTCTCATTTTTACAACAAAATTTACAAAGCCATTTTTTTTAGGGACCACCTCATATTCGAAGTCACTTTGAGGGGTCTATATAGCAGAAAATACCCAAAAGTGACACCATTCTAAAAACTGCACCCCTCAAGCATGGGCGTACCCAGGATCAAAACTAGGGGGGGGCAAGCCAATGTCACATCTTATACAGGTTACATCATATACACTGTACATTATCCTGCATATTAGGTATGGAACGTTAGAACTGTTGTATATTGTATAATACAGCAGTGTATGCGACACTACGCTGTATATACCATATATTATACATGGCACACTCACCTCTATACAAAGAATAAGAGGCATTATAACCTGTATATGAAAAGTATAATACAGAAGTGTATATACACTCTATATACCGCACACGATGTGTATGACCTGTATACACCATATACTACACTCTATATACCGCACACGATGTGTATGACCTGTATACACCATATACTACACTTTATATACCGCACACGATGTGTATGACCTGTATACACCATATACTACACTCTATATACCGCACACGATGTGTATGACCCTGTATACACCATATACTACACTCTATATACCGCACACGATGTGTATGACCCTGTATACACCATATACTACACTCTTATTTTGAAGTAAAAAAAATAAAAATAAACAGGAACAAACACAATACTTAAAATAAAGAATAAGTAAAGTTAAAAATCAACAAACTTACTGGTATTTCAGTGGGAACTATGGGCCTGCTTTTGGCTAATGAGATGGTCAATGTTCGGTTCCATATTTGTCACAAGTGAAGCAATTTTTCTCTTTCTTGATATCATTATTTCCTAGGGATTCCAAATTGCTATTAGTAAAATACCAATATATATACAGCGCTACAAAAACAATATACCAGCAATAAAACTGCCCACACAGAGACATACAGCCTGCACTGCCCATCATTGCAGCCTTGCCAATCCATATCATTTCATCCTCATCAATGCACATAGTGGCGCAACTCCGCTTTTAGCTCAGGCTCAGACTGGTGTGGTGCCAAAGTCCCTAATAGGCAGGCTAATGTCCCAATAGGCAGCATGCCAATGAGATGTCCCCAATAGGCAGCATAGGTCCCCAATAGCACAAGGGCCAATAGCGCTAGTCCCCAATAGGCAGGTAAATGTCCCGATAGGCAGCATAGGTCCCCAATAGGCAGCATAGGTCCCTAATACGCAGCATATGTCCTCAATAGGCAGCATAATCCACCATAAGCAGCATAGTAGTCCCCAGTAGGCAGCATAATCCCGCATAAGCAGCATAGTCCCCAATAGCCAGCATAATCCCCCAATAGCCAGCATTATCCCCCTATAGCCAGCATAATCCCCCAATAGCCAGCATAATCCCCCAATAGCCAGCATAATCCCCCAATAGCCAGCATAATCACCTATAGCCAGCATAATCACCTATAGCCAGCATAATCACCTATAGCCAGCATAATCACCCTATAGCCAGCATAATCCCCCTATAGCCAGCATAATCCCCCAATAGCCAGCATAATCACCCAATAGCCAGCATAATCACCTAATAGCCAGCATAATCCCCCTATAGCCAGCATAATCCCCCAATAGCCAGCATAATCACCTAATAGCCAGCATAATCACCTAATAGCAGCATAATCCCCCTATAGCCAGCATAATCCCCCAATAGCCAGCATAATCCCCCAATAGCCAGCATAATCCCCCAATAGCCAGCATAATTCCCCTATAGCCAGCATAATCCCCCAATAGCCAGCATAATCACCTATAGCCAGCATAATCCCCCTATAGCCAGCATAATCCCCCATAGCCAGCATAATCCCCCTATAGCCAGCATAATCCCCCAATAGCCAGCATAATCCCCCTATAGCCAGCATAATCCCCCTATAACCAGCAGAATCCCCTATAGCCAGCAGAATCCCCCTATAGCCAGCAGAATCCCCCATAGCCAGCATAATCACCTATAGCCAGCATAATCCCCCTATAGCCAGCATACTCCCCCTATAGCCAGCATAATCCCCCTATAGCCAGCATAATCCCCCAATAGCCAGCATAATCCCCCTATAGCCAGCATAATCCCCCTATAGTCAGCATAATCCCCCTATAGCCAGCATAATCCCCCATAGCCAGCATAATCCCCCTATAGCCAGCATAATCCCCCAATAGCCAGCATAATCCCCCTATAGCCAGCATAATCCCCCTATAGCCAGCATAATCCCCCTATAGCCAGCAGAATCCCCCTATAGCCAGCAGAATCCCCCATAGCCAGCATAATCACCTATAGCCAGCATAATCCCCCTATAGCCAGCATAATCCCCCTATAGCCAGCATACTCCCCCTATAGCCAGCATAATCCCCCTATAGCCAGCATAATCCCCCTATAGCCAGCATAATCCCCCTATAGCCAGCATAATCACCCTATAGCCAGTATAATCCCCCACAGGCCGGGCCCGGCGTAAAAAAAAAAAAAAAAGCCAGTACTCACCTATCTCCCCCGCTGCTCTGAAGAAGCGCGCTCTGGACTCCGTCTTCTCCTGAGTCCTGGCACAGGCGGCGTGATGTCATCAGGGCGCGCAGGCGGCGTGATGACGATCACGTCGCCTGTGCTGCATATGGAAGGCCGCAAGGTCTTCCTAACTCAGCACATTGCGCCCGCGATTAAAGGGCCCGCCGCCCGCCGGCAATGAACTGTCAGTTCAATGTCGGCGGGGCCGACGGGCCGGATCATGCACCGTGCGCCCCTGCTTCTAGGGGGAGGCACTTGCCCCCCCTGCCCCACGGTGGGTACGCCCATGCCCTCAAGGTACTCAAAACCACATTCAAGAAGTTTATTAACCCTTCAGGTGCTTCACAGGAGCTGAAGCAACGTGGAAGGAAAAAATTAATATTCAACTTTTTAGCCACAAAAATGATCTATTACAAACTTTTTTTTTATTTTCACAAGGGTAAAAGAAGCAAATGGACAGATAAAGTTGTTGTGCAATTTCTCCTGAGTACGCCAATAGCCAATATGTGGAGGAAAACCACTGTTTGGGCACACGGCAGAGCTCGTAAGGGAAAGAGCGCCGTTTGACTTTTTCAAACTAAAATTGGCTGGAATTGAGATTGGACGCCATGTCGTGTTTGGAGAGCCCCAGATGCGCCTAAACAGTGGAAACCCCGGACAAGTGACACCATTTTGGAAACTAGACCCCCTAAGGAACTTATCTAGATCTGTTGTGAGCACTTTGAACCCCCAAGTGTTTCACAAAAGTTTATAATGCCTGGGTCTGAAAAATAAAAAAAACAATTTTCCACAAAAATGATTTTTTAGTCCCAAATTTTAGATTTTTCCCAAGGAAATTGGACCCCAAAAGTTGTTGTCCAATTTGTCCTGAGTACGCTGATACCCCATATGTGGGGGGAAACTGTTTGGGCGCACGACAGGGCTTGGAAAGGAAGTAGTAACGTTTTGGAATGCAGACGTTGATGGGGGTCATGTTCCGTTTGCAGTGCCCCAGATGTGCCTAAACAGTGGAAACCCCCACAAGTGACCCCATTTTGGAAACTAGACCCCCTAAGGAGCTTATCTAGATCTTTGGTGAGCACTTTGAACCCCCAAGTGCTTCACACAAGTTTATAATGCCCGAGCATGAAAATAAAAAATCCTATTTTTTTCCCACAAAAATTATCTTTTAGTCACTAATTTTTTATTTTCCCAAGGGTAACAGGAGAAATTGGACCACAAAAGTTGATGTCCAATTTGTCCTGAGTACGCTGATACCCCATATTTGGGGGGGAACCACTGTTTGGGCGCACAGCAGAGCTCGGAATGGAAGGAGCACTATTTGACTTTTTCCAAACAAAATTGGCTGGAATTGAGATTGGACGCCATGTTGCATTTGGAGAGCCTCTGATGTGCCTAAACAGTGGAAACCCCCCACAAGTGACCCCATTTGGGAAACTAGAACCCCTAAGGAACTTATCTAGATCTTTGGTGAGCAATTTGAACCCCAAAGTGCTTCACACAAGTTTATAACGTAGAGCCGTAAAATTAAAAAATCATATTTTTTCCACAAAAATGATCTTTTCACCCAAATTTTTATTTTCCCAAGGGTAACAAGACTCCAAAAGTTATTGTGCAATTTGTCCTGAGTACGCTGATACCCCATATGTGGGGGTAAACCACTGTTTAGGTGCATGGCAGAGTTTGGAAGGGAAGGAGCGCCGTTCGACTTTTTCAACACAGAATTGGCTGGATGCCATGTTGTGTTTGGAGAGCTCCTGATCTGCCTAAACAGTGGAAACCCCAACAAATGACACCATTTTGGAAACTAGACCCCTCAAGGAACTTATCTAGATGTGTGGTGAGCACTTAAAACCCCGAAATGCTTCACAGAAGTTTATAACGTACAGCTGTAAAATAAAAATCTTTTCTTTTTTTTTTACAAAAATGATTTTTTCGTCCCCAATATTTTATTTTCACAAGGGTAACAGGAGAAATTGGACCCCAAAAGTTGTTGTCCAATTTGTCCTGAGTACGCTGATACCCAATATGTGGGAGTAAACTACTGTATGGGCGCACGTCGAGGCTCGGAAGGGAAGTAGTGACGTTTTGGATTGCAGACTTTGATGGAATGGTTCTGGGGCGTCATGTCGCATTTGGAGAGCCCCTGATGCGCCTAAACAGTGGAAACCCCCCACAAGTGACCCCATTTTGGAAAATAGACCCCACAAGGAACTTATCTAGATGTGTGGTGAGCGCTATGAAGCCCCAAGTGCTTCACAGAAGTTTATAACGTACAGTCGTAAAAACAAAAAAATCATTTTTTTTTAAAAAATGATATTTTTACCCCCAGTTTTTTATTTTCCCAAGAGTAACAGAAGAAATAGGACAAATTGCACAATAACTCTTGGGGTCCAGAGTACGCTGATACCCCATATGCGGGGGTAAACTACTGTTTGGGCGCATGGCAGAGCTCAGAAGTGAAGGAGCACCGTTTGACTTTTTCAATGCAGAATTGGCTGGAATTGAGATCAGACGCCATGTCACATTTGGAGAGCCCCTGATGTGCCTAAACAGCGGAAACCCCCCAATTCTAACTCCAACCCTAACCCCAATACACCCCTAACCCTAGTCCCAACCCTAACCACAAACCTAACCCTAACACACCCATAACCCTAATCCCAACCCTAACCCTAATCCTAACTTTAGCGCCAACCCTAACCCTAACTTTAGCCGCAACCCTAACCCTAATGGGAAAATGGAAATAAATACTTTTTTTTAATTTTATTATTTTTCCCTAACTAAGGGGGTGATAAAGGGGGGTTTGATTTACTATTTATAGCGGGTTTTTATGATTGACAGCTGTCACGCTAAAAGACGCTTTTTATAGCAAAAAATAGTTTTTGCATCACCACATTTTGAGAGCTATAATTTTTGTATATTTTGGCCCACAGAGTCATGTGAGGTCTTATTTTTTGCGGGACGAGGTGACATTTTTATTGGTACCATTTTTGAGCATGTGACTTTTTTGATCGCTTTTTATTTCGATTTTTGGGAGGTTAGAATGAACAAAAATCAGCAATTCATGAATTTCTTTTGGGGGAGGCGTTTATACCGTTCCACGTGTGGTAAAATTGATAAAGCAGTTTTATTCTTCGGGTCAGTACGATTACGGCGATATCTCATTTATGTCATTTTTTTATGTTTTGGCGCTTTTATACAATAAAAACAATTTTATATAAAAAAATTATTATTTTTGCATCGCTTTATTCTGCGAGCTGTAACTTTTTTATTTTTTCGCTGATGATGCTGTATAGCGGCTCTTTTTTTGCGGGACAAGATGACGTTTTCAGCGGTACCATGCTTATTTATATACGTCTTTTTGATCGCGTGTTATTCCACTTTTTGTTTGGCGGTATGATGATAAAGCATTGATTTTTTGCTTTGTTTTTTTTTTTTTAAGAGGTTCACTAAAGGGGTTATCTAGTGGGACAGTTTTATAGGGGGGGTTGTTACGGACGCGGCGATACCAAATATGTGCACTTTTATTGTTTTGTTTTTTTTATTTACAGGAAAAAATTAATTTATTGGGGAATATTTTATTTTTTTTTTATGATTTTTTTAAACAATTTTTGTTTTTATTTTTTTAACTTTTTTACTGTGTCCCAGGGTGGGACATCACTGTATTTTAGCAGATCGCTGGTGTGACAGTGTGCACAGCACTCTGTCACACCAGCGATCGCTCTGGCATCGCTGCAGGCTTCTCAGTGCCTGCTCTCAGCAGGCACTGAGGAAGCCGCCTCCCTGCAGGACCCGGATGGACCCCAGCGACATCTTGGATCCGGGGTCCTGCAGGGAGGAAGGACCCTCGGAACAGCGCGACACATCGCGCTTTCCTGAGGGTCTCAGGGGGGTGCGCATGTTTGATCGCGGTGTGCCAGGGGTTAATGTGCCGGGAGCGGTCCATGACCGCTCCTGACAGATAGTGCCGGGTGTCAGCTGTGATAATCAGCTGACACCCGGCCGCGATCGGCTGCGCTTCCCCTGGGAGCGCGTCCGATCGCACGAGACGTACGATCCCGCCATGGTCATACGGGCCCAGGTACCATGGACGGGATAGTACGTCTGATGGCAGTAAGGGGTTAAAAAAAAAATTGGCACAAAATGTGGGCACATACACTAAGACAATATCTTTAAGCTGCATTCACACACGGCATTTTGCCGCTATTGAGCTGAGTTTTGTTATCATTTTAATGGTTTTTTTTTATTCCAGCGGTCCAATGGTATTTTATTGTCTCTTTTCAGAATTTTCTTTTTTACTTTTAAATAAAATGGCATTAACTTCCAAGATTTTTTTTTACAAACACTTATGGTGGCATCTTTTAAGCTGTTATTATATATTTTTATGCAGTGTTTAATGTCCTGTAGAGAATCTTTCTCAAAAACCATCATACACGGAGCCTGCCATGTTTTGAAAAAAAATGCCAATGAACTACTGTACAGCTAAAAAAGCAAAGAAAGACCAAGATGTTCCAAAGAAAAAAAAATATTTAGACTTGAGAGTCCTCAGTGGTTGATACCTTTTAATGGCTAACTGAAAAGATGGTAACAAATTGCAAGCTTTCGAGACTACGCAGGTCTCTTCATCAGGCAAAGACTGATGAAGTCTTTAGTCTTTGCCTGATGAAGAGACCTGAGTAGTCTCGAAAGCTTGCAATTTGTTACCATCTTTTCAGTTAGCCATTAAAAGGTATCAACCACTGAGGACTCTCAAGTCTAAATATTTTTCTATCTACTGGCTAACACGGTACGAAGATACACATCTTTCCTATACCAAAGAAAAAATGCATTGTACATAGTGCGTTTGGTTTTTGACTAAAATCTAACATTTTACTTCACATAAAAAAAGTTAAAAATGCTATAAAATCCCATAAAAAAAGTGTTTTTCTGAAAAATGTTGCCTGTGAATCCACAATAAGGCCTCATTTACACATCAGTATCTGGTCAGTATTTTTCATCAGTTTTTATATGTCAAAACAAGGAGTGGAACTTAGGCCGGGATCACACATGCGAGGAAATCGTCCGATGCTCGCATGTGAAATCCCAGCTCTGGCGCCGGCACTCGGAAGTGGAGCGAGCGGCTGCATATGAATACATGCAGCTGTGCACTCCACTCCCGAGTGCCGGCGCCAGAGCTGGGATTTCACATGCGAGCATCGGACGATTTCCTCGCATGTGTGATCCCGGCCTTACAGAGAAAAAGTATAATAGAAAGATTGACACCTGTTCTTTGTTTTGGAGACACTCCTGGTTTTGGCATACAAATACTGATCAAATACTGATGTGTGAATAAGGCCGTAGTCAGACACAACGTATTAAAAATCGATCCGATTTTCACAGCCGAGAATCGCAGAAATGTTCCCTGCACAGTGATCCGTATATAATCCATTTTCAATGCGAGGATGCGATTTCCTCGCATCTAAGTATCCGTGTGTCATCCGTATGCATTCCGTACGGCATGCGTATGCCGTGATTTTCTCGCACCCTTGCAAAATGGACATTTAACTGATCAATGGGCTGAAATATTCTTAAAAAAAGAAAATATATATATGTATATATATATATATATATATATATAATATATACAGTACAGATCAAAAGTTTGGACACACCTTCTCATTTAAAGATTTTTCTGCATTTTCATGACTATGAAAATTGTACATTCACACTGAAGGCATCAAAACTATGAATTAACACATGTGGAATTATATACCTAACAAAAAAGTGTGTAACAACTGAAATTGTGTCTTATATTCTAGGTTCTT
The DNA here is from genome assembly GCA_033576555.1 of Oophaga sylvatica. Taxonomy (NCBI): domain Eukaryota; kingdom Metazoa; phylum Chordata; class Amphibia; order Anura; family Dendrobatidae; genus Oophaga; species Oophaga sylvatica. The sequence continues at coordinate 190,068,624 of JARQOD010000001.1, forward strand.
CAAAGTAGCCACCTTTTGAAGAACTTCCAACAATCTTGAAGGAGTTCCCAGGGATGCTTAGCACTTGTTGGCCCTTTTGCCTTCACTCTGCGGTCCAGCTCACCGCAAACCATCTCGATTGGGTTCAGGTCTGGTGACTGTGGAGGCCAGGTCATCTGGTGTAGCACCCCATCACTCTCCTTCTTGGTCAAATAGCCCTTACACAGCCTAGAGGTGTGTTTGGGGTCATTGTCCTGTTGAAAAATAAATGATGGTCCAACTAAACGCAAACCGGATGGAATAGCATGCCGCTGCCAGATGCTGTGGTAGCCATGTTGGTTCAGTATGCCTTCAATTTTGAATAAATCCCCAACAGTGTCACCAGCAAAGCTCCCCCACACCATCACACTTCCTCCTCCATGCTTTACAGTGGGAACCAGGCATGTAGAGTCCATCCGTTCACCTTTTCTGCGTCGCACAAAGACACGGTGGTTGGAACCAAAGATCTCAAATTTAGACTCATCAGACCAAAGCACAGATTTCCACTGGTCTAATGTCCATTCCTCGTGTTCTTTAGTCCAAACAAGTCTCTTCTGCTTGTTGCCTGTCCTTAGCAGTGGTTTCCTAGCAGCTATTTTACCATAAAGGCCAGCTGCCCAAAGTCTCCTCTTAACAGTTGTTGTAGAGATGTGTCTGCTGCTAGAACTCTGTGTGGCATTGACCTGGTCTCTAATCTGAGCTGTTGTTAACCTGCGATTTCTGAGGCTGGTGACTCGGATAAACTTATCCTCAGAAGCAGAGGTGACTCTTGGTCTTCCTTTCCTGAGGCGGTCCTCATGTGAGCCAGTTTCTTTGTAGCGCTTGATGGCTTTTGCAACTGCACTTGGGGACACTTTCAAAGTTTTCCCAATTTTTCGAACTGACTGACCTTCATTTCTTAAAGTAATGATGGACACTCATTTTTCTTTACTTAGCTGCTTTTTTCTTGCCATAATACAAATTCTAACAGTCTATTCAGTAGGACTATCAGCTGTGTATCCACCAGACTTCTGCACAACACAAACACCCCAGGAATTCAGATATCAGCCTAATAGAGGTATGTTCACATAGGCAGGGACCCATACGTTCTGAGAACACCTTGACGTTGGTGTATGGGCAGGCATTATTTGGCCAAATTTTGTGCAAAGCGTCTCATTCATTTTTTTCTAATATTCAAAAGCCATATTGCTATTCATGTTTCATATTTCACATTGACTTGCTTTGGCACGATAGAGTGCAACCTCTTTTTGTATATTGTCTATGGAGGTAGCTGCTCCTGGTTTGCACCTAATTCACACTGGTTTGGATGTGCCAGTCAGTTTTCTTTTACTTCTATGTTAGCTTACTGACCGAGCACTCCGCCCATCACCATGTGGTGATTTTAATTATAGCAGGTTCCTGCTCACCCAGAAAAGGCAAGCTTTACTGACAGAGGTGTCCACATTCACCCAGGAATTCAGATATCAGCCTAATAGAGGTATGTTCACATAGGCAGGGACCCATACGTTCTGAGACCACCTTGACGTTGGTGTATGGGCAGGCATTATTTGGCCAAATTTTGTGCAAAGCGTCTCATTCATTTTTTTCTAATATTCAAAAGCCATATTGCTATTCATGTTTCATATTTCACATTGACTTGCTTTGGCACGATAGAGTGCAACCTTTTTTTGTATATTGTCTATGGAGGTAGCTGCTCCTGGTTTGCACCTAATTCACACTGGTTTGGATGTGCCAGTCAGTTTTCTTTTACTTCTATGTTAGCTTACTGACCGAGCACTCCGCCCATCACCATGTGGTGATTTTAATTATAGCAGGTTCCTGCTCACCCAGAAAAGGCAAGCTTTACTAACAGAGGTGTCCACATTCACCCAGGAATTCAGATATCAGCCTAATAGAGGTATGTTCACATAGGCAGGGACCCATACGTTCTGAGACCACCTTGACGTTGGTGTATGGGCAGGCATTATTTGGCCAAATTTTGTGCAAAGCGTCTCATTCATTTTTTTCTAATATTCAAAAGCCATATTGCTATTCATGTTTCATATTTCACATTGACTTGCTTTGACACGATAGAGTGCAACCTTTTTTTTGTATATTGTCTATGGAGGTAGCTGCTCCTGGTTTGCACCTAATTCACACTGGTTTGGATGTGCCAGTCAGTTTTCTTTTACTTCTATGTTAGCTTACTGACCGAGCACTCCGCCCATCACCATGTGGTGATTTTAATTATAGCAGGTTCCTGCTCACCCAGAAAAGGCAAGCTTTACTAACAGAGGTGTCCACATTCACCCAGGAATTCAGATATCAGCCTAATAGAGGTATGTTCACATAGGCAGGGACTCATACGTTCTGAGACCACCTTGACGTTGGTGTATGTGTGTCGACCCGCCACCACAATTGTGGGTTACCAGGGCAATGGGGTACTCAGAGCCGAGCCCGTAGAAGTCTATGGGGATTTTGTCACAGGTAGCTGTGGCTCGGTCTGTGGCCCTGGCGGTCTGGCGTATGTTGGGGGAATATTTACAGGGGAAAGATTTATATACAGTTCGTGACGCCACCTGTAGTGTTCTGGTAATTAGTACCAGCGCTGCTGTAGATCTCTGAGGGGATGGTGATGCAGCTAGATGTCGGGTCCCCTACAGGTGGGACTGGTCCCTCAAAGTCTATGGGATTTGTGAAGTCGGGTGCGGATAAAGAACACAGTCTCACACGGTCAGCGTCTTTCCATACCTTTACTTGTAAGATGTTCAAGCAGGTCCCAGGGAGGCTGATCCAAGGAGGATGTATTTCGAGATAGCAGCTGGGCAAGTTAGGGGCCTCCTTTACTTCCAATATGACGAGTCCAACTAGCATGAAGCGTAGTTCCCTCCAATAAATCTGGTTCTTCTACCACCATGCATGAAGCTATGGTGATGCTTCGGTCCCAGTAACCGGTTAACAGTGCAGGACTTCCAATCCTAAAGCACTCACAATATCTACCACTGTGCCTTTCGCCTTGCCCGTGCTGGTAGCATAAGCATCCCTCACTTCACAGATATATATATCAGTCAGTTCCTTCTTAGTTCCTTCCAGAGCTTGCTAGCAGAATACCAGTAATACTTTTAGGCAGGAGCACGTCTCTGAACCTCTACCGTCCTCTAGACAGGCGTCTGAATTATCTGCAGCTCACTCCTCTCTCCTGCACAGACTTCTCGCTGACTGACTGTCTCCTCAGACAAACTGAACTGACTGAAGACAGGACACTCTCTGACTGAACACTCCCTGCTGATGTCACAAGCTTATAAACCTGTGGGCGTGTCTAAGTGCATGTTGGAATGAATGTTCATTTAGCATTAAACTGCTATCTCTCCACACATCCTCCAGGGTACTGCGTGTGCCTTCACACACCAGGGCTACACATTCCCCCATGGTAAAAGACAGCACTCCCGGGCTGTGAAATACAAGAAGACAGAAAATTTTGTTTATGCATAACAACAAACATTAACTTCTTCCCATCCGGGAGGTACGAATATCTTGAACGTTGCATTAAACATAGAAAAATACACAAAGTATCAAATAGACATTTTTCATATTAACGGTACAACTACTTTCACTTTTATAAAAACTTATATACATCTTCTCAGCTGCGGTAAACCCTGTCTGGGTCCTACCGTTCTGCACATCTCTTTATTAATTTCTGTTACACTTTCCATCCCGGGGGCTGGAACAATGCGATGATCCCTAGATCTCATGACGAACAGATCATGTGCTGCGATCAGAGTCTGGGTCGCAACAGTCTTTGTATGAACCATCAGGGGCGCAACGGGTATCTCTTTCTCGTGAGACGCCGACTGCGTCTCAATTTGCGTTGCAGGGGGCGATTCAGCTGTAACCGCAGTTTGCGATGTAGATTGGGTCGCCGATTGCGATGCAGAGGTGTACGCAGGGGGCGATGCGGAATAGGACGCACAATGCTGGTGTAATGCAGAGCAGGAAGCAGGTGTGCGCAATGGCTCAATTGAGGACGCACTAACCTGCTGCTGTCACTGCTCCATCTCTTCCCAGTCGCTCTCCATCATTGACGGCTGGGTCCCCGCCGGTGTCCCTACCAGGGATTGATCATCTGCTGCGGCCTCCTGGCCGGGCGGGCGTTCCGGAACTGGCGGTACCTCCTCAACCTCCTTTGCCTCCACCGCTCCATCGGTGGGATCAGGATCGGTACTTTTGGGGGCAGCCTCCGGTTTCTCTTCAGCCTTCCCCAGCAGGGAACTTGGGAATTCAGGAGACGGCATTATGCTTGTAGGAGAGAACACTGCGTCCCTCAGCAGCCGCTGTTTCAGGGCACGCCAGCGTCTCTCTATCTCCTTCATTCCTTTTCGGTGGAGACAGGACCTTCGTCGCAGGCGCTCTGATGTCAGAGCGTTCACTTCCTGTCGCAGGACCTGCCGATGAGTCAGAGCCGGGGGCGGAGCCAGGCAACAGCGCGCTTTTACAGGTACGCCCACCTTCTTCTCCAGCGCCTGAGGGCGCGAATATGGCGGCAAAATGGCGGATTTTAGCGCCAAAAATAGCAAACAGTCTTTTTCACTAAAACAATTCCATAGGCACGCAGGGCTCGCAATTTTGCGAGTTTCGCATCCTGTTCGTGACGCCAAGTTTTTGTGTCGACCCGCCACCACAATTGTGGGTTACCAGGGCAATGGGGTACTCAGAGCCGAGCCCGTAGAAGTCTATGGGGATTTTGTCACAGGTAGCTGTGGCTCGGTCTGTGGCCCTGGCGGTCTGGCGTATGTTGGGGGAATATTTACAGGGGAAAGATTTATATACAGTTCGTGACGCCACCTGTAGTGTTCTGGTAATTAGTACCAGCGCTGCTGTAGATCTCTGAGGGGATGGTGATGCAGCTAGATGTCGGGTCCCCTACAGGTGGGACTGGTCCCTCAAAGTCTATGGGATTTGTGAAGTCGGGTGCGGATAAAGAACACAGTCTCACACGGTCAGCGTCTTTCCATACCTTTACTTGTAAGATGTTCAAGCAGGTCCCAGGGAGGCTGATCCAAGGAGGATGTATTTCGAGATAGCAGCTGGGCAAGTTAGGGGCCTCCTTTACTTCCAATATGACGAGTCCAACTAGCATGAAGCGTAGTTCCCTCCAATAAATCTGGTTCTTCTACCACCATGCATGAAGCTATGGTGATGCTTCGGTCCCAGTAACCGGTTAACAGTGCAGGACTTCCAATCCTAAAGCACTCACAATATCTACCACTGTGCCTTTCGCCTTGCCCGTGCTGGTAGCATAAGCATCCCTCACTTCACAGATATATATATCAGTCAGTTCCTTCTTAGTTCCTTCCAGAGCTTGCTAGCAGAATACCAGTAATACTTTTAGGCAGGAGCACGTCTCTGAACCTCTACCGTCCTCTAGACAGGCGTCTGAATTATCTGCAGCTCACTCCTCTCTCCTGCACAGACTTCTCGCTGACTGACTGTCTCCTCAGACAAACTGAACTGACTGAAGACAGGACACTCTCTGACTGAACACTCCCTGCTGATGTCACAAGCTTATAAACCTGTGGGCGTGTCTAAGTGCATGTTGGAATGAATGTTCATTTAGCATTAAACTGCTATCTCTCCACACATCCTCCAGGGTACTGCGTGTGCCTTCACACACCAGGGCTACACATATGGGCAGGCATTATTTGGCCAAATTTTGTGCAAAGCGTCTCATTCATTTTTTTCTAATATTCAAAAGCCATATTGCTATTCATGTTTCATATTTCACATTGACTTGCTTTGGCACGATAGAGTGCAACCTTTTTTTGTATATTGTCTATGGAGGTAGCTGCTCCTGGTTTGCACCTAATTCACACTGGTTTGGATGTGCCAGTCAGTTTTCTTTTACTATTCAGTAGGACTATCAGCTGTGTATCCACCAGACTTCTGCACAACACAACTGATGGTCCCAACCCCATTTATAAGGCCAGAAATCAGACTTATTAAACCTGACAGGGCACACCAGTGAAGTGAAAACCATTTCCGGTGACTACCTCTTGAAGCTCATCAAGAGAATGCCAAGAGTGTGCAAAGCAGTCATCAAAGCAAAAGGTGGCTACTATGAAGAACCTAGAATAAAAGACATAATTTCAGTTGTTTCACACTTTTTTGTTAAGTATATAATTCCACATGTGTTAATTCATAGTTTTGATGCCTTCAGTGTGAATTTACAATTTTCATAGTCATGAAAATACAGAAAAATCTTTAAATGAGGTGTGTCCAAACTTTTGGTCTGTACTGTATATATCGGTAAAGCCACTAAAGGAGACTCAAGGTCTCCAAAAATTCAATATAAACAACAAAAAAAAGGCAGCAACACTCACCTGCCCAGATCTCAGAACAAATGCACTACAGGATGCAGCCAGCCCATGAAGCAAGATGTTAGCAGCACAGGTGCAAAATACCAGATTAAACGGCCACTCTCCACATACCCATCCAAGGAGGGGGTGACTGCCCAGTATACAATTGCACAATAGAAGCCCGCTTAGGGTGCCGTTCACACAAGGATACTGCACAGTGTCTGGTTCACAGCCTATTAGTCACGCCCCTACTATTCGACTAGGCGGGCTGGCCAGTACACTCTCAATGCGCACCAGTGTGAGCACCCCTCATGCGAGACCAGACGTGCCTGGGCCTGGCTGCACCCTGAAAAATAAAGTGCAAAAAATACAAAAATAGTGGGGTATTAGTTAATATTTTGGCCAAAATACATAAGCTTGTAACCTGCGCCAAAGGTCCCCACGCTTACAAGTCCTACTCTACACCATCCAGCAAAGCCACTAAAGGAGACTCAAGGTCTCCAAAATTTCAATATAAACAGCAAAAAAAAAGGCAGCAACACTCACCTGCCCAGATCTCAGAACAAATGTACTACAGGATGCAGCCAGCCCATGAAGCAAGATGTTAGCAGCACAGGTGCAAAATACCAGATTAAACAGCCACTCTCCACATACCCATCCAAGGAGGGGTGACTGCCCAGTATACAACTGCACAATAGAAGCCCGCATAGGGTGCCGTTCACACAAGGATACTGCACAGTGTCTGGTTCACAGCCTATTAGTCACGCCCCTACTATTCGACTAGGCGGGCTGGCCAGTACACTCTCAATGCGCACCAGTGTGAGCACCCCTCATGCGAGACCAGACGTGCCTGGGCCTGGCTGCACCCTGAAAAATAAAGTGCAAAAAATACAAAAATAGTGGGGTATTAGCTATATTTTGGCCAAAATACGTAAGCTTGTAACCTGCGCCAAAGGTCCCCACGCTTACAAGTCCATGCTCGGCGACCATCAAACTTAACTGAACTGGAATTGTTTTCTAAAGAGGAATGGTCAAAAATACCTTCATCCAGGATCCAGGAACTCATTAACCCCTTCATGACCCAGCCTATTTTGACCTTAAAGACCTTGCCATTTTTTGCAATTCTGACCAGTGTCCCTTTATGAGGTAATAACTCAGGAACGCTTCAACGGATCCTAGCGATTCTGAGACTGTTTTTTCGTGACATATTGGGCTTCATGTTAGTGGTAAATTTAGGTCGATAATTTTTGCGTTTATTTGTGAAAAAAATGGAAATTTGGCGAAAATTCTGAAAATTTTGTAATTTTCAAATTTTTAATTTTTATTCTGTTAAACCAGAGAGTTATGTGACACAAAATAGTTAATAAATAACATTTCCCACATGTCTACTTTACATCAGCACAATTTTGGGAACAACATTTTTTTTTGTTAGGAAGTTATAAGGGTTAAAAGTTGACCAGCGATTTCTCATTTTTACAGCAAAATTTACAAAACCATTTTTTTTAGGGACCACCTCACATTTGAAGTCACTTTGAGGGGTCTATATGGCAGAAAATACCCAAAAGTGACACCATTCTAAAAACTGCACCCCTCAAGCTACTCAAAACTACATTCAAGAAGATTATTAACCTTCAGGTGCTTCACAGGAACTAAAGCAACGTGGAAGGAAAAAATGGACATTTTAATTTTTCCAACAAAAATTTTCTTTTAGCATCAATTTTTTCATTTTTACATGGGCATCAGGATAAAATGGATCCTAAAATTTGTTGGGCAATTTCTCTGAGTACACAGATACCTCATATGTGGTCATAAACCACTGTTTGGGCGCACGGCAGGGCTCAGAAGGGAAGGAGCGCCATTTGACTTTTTGAATGGAAAATATGCTGGAATATTAAGCGGTTGCCATGTCGCATTTGGAGAGTCACTGTGTGCCTAAACATTGGAGCTCCCCCACAAGTGACCCCATTTTGGAAACTAGACCCCCTAAGGAACTTATCTAGATGCATAGTGAGCACTTTGAACCCCCAGGTGCTTCACAAATTGATCCGTAAATAAAAGAAAGTACTTTTTTTTCACAAAAATTTTCTTTAGCCTCAGTTATTTTCATTTTCACATGGGCAACAGTATAAATTGGATCCTAAAATTTGTTGGGCAATTTCTCCTGAGTACACAGATACCTCATATGTGGTCATAAACCACTGTTTGGGCGCACGGCAGGGCTCAGAAGGGAAGGAGCGCCATTTGACTTTTTGAATGGAAAATATGCTGGAATATTTAGCGGTTGCCATGTCGCATTTGGAGAGTCCCTGTGTGCCTAAACATTGGAGCTCCCCCACAAGTGACCCCATTTTGGAAACTAGACCCCCTAAGGAACTTATTTAGATGCATAGTGAGCACTTTGAACCCCCAGGTGCTTCACAAATTGATCCGTAAAAAAAAGAAAGTACTTTTTTTTCACAAAAATTTTCTTTTAGCCTCAGTTTTTTTCATTTTCACATGGGTAACAGTATAAATTGGATCCTAAAATTTGTTGGGCAATTTCTCCTGAGTACACAGATACCTCATATGTGGTCATAAACCACTGTTTGGGCGCACGGCAGGGCTCAGAAGGGAAGGAGCGCCATTTGACTTTTTGAATGGAAAATATGCTGGAATATTTAGCGCTTGCCATGTCGCATTTGGAGAGTCCCTGTGTGCCTAAACATTGGAGCTCCCCACAAGTGACCCCATTTTGGAAACTAGACCCCCTAAGGAACTTATCTAGATGTATAGTGAGCACTTTGAACCCCCAGGTGCTTCACAAATTGATCCGTAAAAAAAGAAAGTACTTTTTTTTCACAAAAATATTCTTTTAGCCTCAGTTTTTTTCATTTTTACATGGGCAACAGTATAAATTGGATCCTAAAATTTGTTGGGCAATTTCTTCTGAGTACACAGATACCTCATATGTGGTCATAAACCACTGTTTGGACGCACGGCAGGGCTCAGAAGGGAAGGAGCGCCATTTGACTTTTTGAATGGAAAATATGCTGGAATATTTAGCGGTTGCCATGTCGCATTTGGAGAGTTCCTGTGTGCCTAAACATTGGAGCTCCCCCACAAGTGACCCAATTTTGGAAACTAGACGCCCTAAGGAACTTATCTAGATGCATAGTGAGCACTTTGAACCCCCAGGTGCTTCACAGAAGTTTATAACGCAGAGCCGTGAAAATAAAAAATCATTTTTTTTTCTCAAAAAATGATTTTTTAGCCCACTATTTTTTATTTTCACAATGGTTACAGGAGAAATTGGACCCCAAAAGTTGTTGTCCAGTTTGTCCTGAATACGCTAGTACCCCATATGTGGGGGGGAACCACTGTTTGGGCACATGTCAGGGCTCGGAAGGGATGTAGTGACGCTTTGAAATGCCGACTTGATGGAATGGTCTGCGGGCATCTTGTTACGTTTGCAGAGCCCCTGATGTGCCTAAACAGTAGAAACTCCCCACAAGTGACCCCATTTTGGAAACTAGACCCTACAAAGAACTTATCTAGATGTGTGGTGAGCACTTTGAACCCCAAGGGCTACACAGAAGTTTATAACGCCCGAGCATGAAAATAAAAAAATCATATTTTTTCCACAATCAGGATCTTTTAGTCCCCAATTTTTTTATTTTCCCAAGGGTAACATGAGAAATTAGACCCCAAAAGTTGTTGTCCAATTTGTCCTGAGTATGCTGATATCCCATATGTGGGAGAAAAGTACTGTATGGGCACACGTCGGGGCTCGGATGGGAAGTAGTGACGTTTTGAAATGCCCACTTGATGGAATGGTCTTCGGGCGTCATGTTACGTTTGCAGAGTCCCTGATGTGCCTAAACAGTAGAAACTCCCCACAAGTGACCCCATTTTGGAAACTAGATCCCCCAAGGAACTCCTATAGATGTGTGATAAGCACTTTGAATCTCCAAGTCCTTCACAGAAGTTTATAACGCAGAGCCGTGAAAATATAAAATCATTTTTTTTCCACAAAAATAATTTTTAGTCCCCAATTTTTTTTTCCCAATGTTAACAGGAGAAATTAGAACCCCCAAAGTTGTTGTGCAATTTTTCCCGAGTACGCTGATACCTCATATGTTGGGATAAACCACTGTTTGGGCATACGTCGGGGCTTGGAATAAAGGGAGCACTGTTTGACTTTTTGAACGCAAAATTTGCAGGAATCAATGGTGGCGCCATGTCGCGTATGGAGACCCCCTGATGTGCCTAAATAGTGGAAACCCCTCAATTCTAACTCCAACCCTAACCCCAACACACCCCTAACCCCAACCCTAACCCCTACACACACCTAACCCTAATACAAACCCTAATCATAACCCTAACCCCAACACACCCCTAACCCTAATCCCAACTCTAACCATAAACCTAACTACAATTCCAACCCTAAGCCTAATTCCAACCCTAACCCAAATTCCAACCCTAACCGTAATTCTAACCTTAACCCTAATGCTAACCCTAGTTCTAACCCTAAGGCTGGGTTCATATTGCGTTTTACCAGCCCGTTCAACACGTAGCGTTGACCGGCTGGTAATGTGTAGCCCTGGTACACAATACCAGGAGGATGAGTGGAGAGGTAACGGTTAAGGGCTCTCCATGATATCACGTACACTTCGGACACACCCAGCAGGGGTGTGGAGGGGAGTGCTGAGTAGTCTGAGTTGAGTTCAGTCAGTGACTCGAAAGAGTTAGGAAGTGCAGTCTTTGTGCAGTTCAGAAAGTGGAGTCCAGTAAAGGTGAGCCAGTTCACCTCAGCCTGGTCAGAGCTGTGCCCCACTAGAGGACGGACTGAGACATCTGTTGAGAGTCTGAGCAAATCGAAGGGCATAGTGGAAGAGAACAGAAAAGTGCCATAGGTATAGGATACCTGCACATTGTTACCGGTCACTGGAGACCGAAGCATCACCATAGCTTCATGCATGGTGGTAGGAAACCCAGAGGCTTACCGGACCTTAGGTAACGGAAAGCAGCCCCTGAAGAGTCAGTACGTAACTGGGGTCAGGGAGAGTGAGAACCTTGAGTCAGTGCACGACAGGAATTGGAACTCAGCTCTCTCAGAAGAAGGCTCCAACCACAAAACTGACCGGGCAGCACAGCTTTGGAAAAGCTGGAGATTATAGAGGGAACTACGCTTCATGCTGGTTGTACTCATCATCATTTGAAAGTAAAGGAGGCCCCTAACTTGCTTAGCCGTTGCCTCAAAGCTCATCCTCCATCAACCCCATCAGCCTCCCTGGGACCTGCCTGAACAACTTGAAGTAAAGGTATGGAAAGACGCTGATGTGTGAGACTGTGTTATTTGATTGCATTCCTGCACTACCCTATCATAACCATCGACCTGAGGGAAGAGTCCCACCTGTAGGGGACCCGACATCTAGCTGCCTCACCATCCCCTCAGAGATCTACAGCAGCGCTGGTACAAATTACCAGAGACTACAGGTGGCGTCACGAACTGTATATATATATCCCCTGTAAATATACCCCCCAACATACGCCTGACCGCCAGGGCCACAGACCGAGCCACCGCTACCTGTGACAATCCCATAGACTTCTACGGGCTCGGCTCTGAGTACCCCATTGCCCTGGAAACCCACAATTGTGGTGCGTGGTCGAGACAGTAACGGTATAGCATAACGCGATCGCGTTATGCTATACCCGCTAGCGCAGATGAATCAGCAGATAATCAGCCGCGGATCCGCAGCAAAATGAGTCGCGGATCAGCAGCAAAATCCGCCGCGGATCAGCAGCAAAATCAGCCGCGGATCAGCAGCAAAATCCGCCGCGGATCCGCAGCAAAATCCGCCGCGGATCAGCAGCAAAATCCGCCTCGGATCAGCAGCAAAATCCGCCGCGGATCAGCAGCAAAATCCGCCGCGGATCAGCAGCAAAATCCACCGCGGATCAGCAGCAAAATCAGCCGCGGATCAGCAGCGAAATCAGCCGCGGATCAGCAGCGATATCTGCCGCGGATCAGCAGCGAAATCCGCCGCGGATAAGCAGCGAAATCCGCCGCGGATCAGCAGCGATATCCGCCGCGGATCAGCAGCGAAATCAGCCGCGGATCAGCAGCGATATCCGCCGCGGATAAGCAGCGAAATCCGCCGCGGATCAGCAGCGAAATCCGCCGCGGATCAGCAGCGAAATCCGCCGCGGATCAGCAGCGAAATCCGCCGCGGATCAGCAGCGAAATCAGCCGCGGATCAGCAGCGAAATCCGCCGCGGATCAGCAGCGAAATCCGCCGTGGATCAGCAGCGAAATCCGCCGCGGATCTGCAGCGAAATCCGCAGCGGATCAGCAGCGAAATCAGCCGCGGATCAGCAGCGATATCCACCGCGGATCAGCAGCGAAATCCGCCGCGGATCCGCAGCGGATCAGCAGCGAAATCAGCCGCGGATCAGCAGCGAAATCAGCCGCGGATCAGCAGCGAAATCAGCCGCGGATCAGCAGCGAAATCAGCCGCGGATCAGCAGCGAAATCCGCCGCGGATCAGCAGCGAAATCAGCCGCGGATCAGCAGCGAAATCAGCCGCGGATCAGCAGCGATATCCGCCGCGGATCAGCAGCGAAATCCGCCGCGGATCCGCAGCGAAATCCGCCGCGGATCAGCAGCGAAATCAGCCGCGGATCAGCAGCGATATCCGCCGCGGATCAGCAGCGAAATCCGCCGCGGATCCGCAGCGGATCAGCAGCGAAATCAGCCGCGGATCAGCAGCGAAATCCGCCGCGGATCAGCAGCGAAATCCGCCGCGGATCAGCAGCGAAATCCGCCGCGGATCCGCAGTGAAATCCGCCGCGGATCCGCAGTGAAATCGGCCTCGGATCAGCAGCGAAATCCGCCGCGGATCAGCCGCGAAATCCGCCGCGGATCACCCACGAATCCGCCGCGGATCAGCAGCGATATCCGCCGCGGATCAGCGCGATATCCGCGCGGATCGCACAAAATCAGCTGCGGATCAGCAGCAAAATCCACTAGGAAAAAAAAAAAAATTCTTTATTTTATTATTTGTCCCTACCTATGACGGGGGGGTTCATTTACTTTTTTTTTATTTTGATCACTGTGACAGTTTATCACAGTGATCAAAATAAATTTTTGTACAATGGAGGGCGCACTGCGCATGCGCCGGCCGGCGGGCGCACTGCGCATGCGCCCGCCATTTTCCAAGATGGCGGCGCCCATGAAGAATCCCGGGCAGCCGCCAAGACGGTTCCAGTGACATCGGTGGACCGGGAGAGGTGAGTAGGGGACGTCGGAAGGTGAGGGGGGGGATCGGAAGGTGAGGGGGGGGTGATCGCAGGAGCAGGGGAGCAGACAGCGATGGCGGTGACCGATCGCTGCCATCTTTCGATGGCGGCGGCCGATCACCGCCGTGACATGGTGTGGGGGGGGTCTGATCGCGGTCTCCAGCCATGGCAGATGCTATTGCAGCATCGGCCATGGCTGGATTGTAATATTTCACCAGTTTCATTGGTGAAATATTACAAATCGCTCTGATTGGCTGTTTCACTTTTAACAGCCAATCAGAGCGATCGTGGCCACGTGGGGGTTAAGCCACCGCCACTGTGGTGATGCGCAAGGGGTCCTGTGCCTGCGGGTCGGATGACCTTTCAGTGATTTCGGTCCCCCGACCCGCAGGAACATGATTTATAGCATGACACCTACGTCGGCGTCATGGGTCGGGATGGCACAGGTTTTCATGACGCCAACGTAGGCGTCATGGGTCGGGAAGGGGTTAAAAGCTAGAGGAAGCGACTAGAGGCTGTTATTTTTGCAAAAGGAGGATCTACTAAATATTAATGTCATTTTTCTGGTGAGGTGCCCATTCTTATGCACCTGTCAAATTTTGTTTGGATGCAGATTGCACATTTTCTGTTAGTACAATAAACCTCATTTCAAGGCAGAAACATTACTGTGTCCAATAGTTATTAGATCTATCAAACTGAAATAGCTGTTGCAAAAACACAATTTTTATAAAACATTAAGCTTAAGATTAATAGGGGTGCCCAAACTTTTTCATATAACTGTATATATATACACTAGATGGAGGCTCGATGATATCGCATAGGGAGGGCGGTAATGTCATGATGGGGGCAGGCTTTGCAGCATTGAGAATCTCTCCCCCATGTGCTCACCCACCTATCCACTCTTTTTCCCCATGTGCTAACTTCTCCCGTCTGTGCTCTCTTCTTTGACCTGACTACCCCATGTGCCTTCTTAGTTAACCTCATACACTTTGAAGTTGTAGACTCGGCGATGTTGTGTGCTGGTTCTCATAGATCATCTTGTGAGCATGGTATTGCTGTTAAGACTGCAGATTTCTGTTTGCGGCGCTGTTTCCTAATGGCATCCTGTGATAATCTAATGACTTTTGCATCAGGGCACTCGTGCTTGACGCCTACGCTTATATGCATTGTTTTTGTCCCAGCGATGCTGTTGCTCTTCAAGTCTCTTTGCCCGTTGTTGTCTTCGACGTTGTGTCTTTGCTGCTTTCCTTTCATTGTCATTGGCGTACTTTTCAGGAGGAGCCATTTTGGCATTATTTGCTTTTTAAAGGTGTTTTCCCACGAATGAAAGTTCATTTTAAAAATTGTCTGTGTCTGACCGTGTACAGAACAGAACATACCACAGCTCCTGGGCAGCGTAGGAAGCAAAAGACAATACTGACATTACAGCAGAAGATCGCAGAGGATACATTTTGTGAAGTAAAATATTGTTTAAAAACAGTCAGTGAAATATTTTACCTCACAAAATGAATCCTCTGTGATCTCCTGCTGTAATGTCAGTATTGTCTTTTGCTTCCTCCCCTGCCCAGGAGTTGTGGTATGCTCCGTACACGGTCAGACACAGACAATTTTTAAAATGAACTTTCATTCGTGGGAAAACCCTTTTAATGTGACCGGCTTCCTCTGCCTATAGACACGTCACGCATCTGCCGCCGGGATCAGCCGAATAACTCACTGCGCCGTATATAGTGTGTGTGGTGCGTACGGCATATGCAGTGTGTGTGTATGTGGTGGTACCGCACAAGAGGCTGGTATACACACACCTTCACCCGTCCCTTAAGACCACCAGAGGGAGCCCTAATAGGAATATAAAAGGTGTTAGAATTCTCCTGTTAGTTTTTTTTTATCTTGCTGGTCACATGACCTTTGTGGCCTATTTAATCCGGCTCCACCCTTCTTGCTTTGCTGGACTTCATTGTAACTTATACTCTTAAGCTAGCCAGGTGCTTTGTTACCTAACTCAGACAGTTTTTGCTTGGTCTTTTGACCTCTATGTTCTTTGTTTTGCTGCTACAACTTCTGTTAGGAGGTGTCCATCTTTTCTCCCAGTCCCTAGTCCTTGTAGGGATCCCTCCCTCACATCTATAGGTCTTCATTCAGACTAGCTGAGGACTTTAGCGGGTCTGATCGCAGGATCAGGTTCCCCGTTACATCGTAGGGATTCAGCTTAGTTCTATTGTAGGGACAGACCTCCCTTCTTTCCTTAGTGCTTGTAGCAGATCATAACAGTAAGTCCAGCCCAAAAATATCTCTAAGGAAAGATTTCCAGTTTTCATCATGGTGTCGATTCAGGATTTGGCTCAACGCCTGCAGGGACTCTCTCTGAAGGTGGCTGAGATCCAGCAACACGTGAGTAGTTGTTCTGGAGCACATTTCGTGGAGCCAAAGGTACGTTTGCCTGATTTATTTTTTGGTGAACAACAAGATTTTTTTCTTTTAAAAATGCTTGCTTGTTGTATTTCCGTTTGAGACCCAGATCCTCTGGTGATGAATCTCAGTGCCTAGGTTTCATAATAGGAAAGATGTGTATCTTCGTACCGTGTTAGCCAGTAGATAGAAAAATATTTAGACTTGAGAGTCCTCAGTGGTTGATACCTTTTAATGGCTAACTGAAAAGATGGTAACAAATTGCAAGCTTTCGAGACTACTCAGGTCTCTTCATCAGGCATAGACTAATACAACATCTGAAGAATCACATATTTATACACAAAATAGCACAGAAAAAATGCAATAGGTAGGACAAGTGACATGAAGCAGAACTGTCATTATGGCAGAGGGATTAACATAAATATGACTAGTTCATAGATAAGGAGTGAAGGTTTTATTACCCTCTGATTGGGGTCTGGTATTGTGTTGTGATGACCCTAAAAGGTCAGGGAGGCAGATTCCTTAATTGTTGTAGAACGACATAAAACTCTGGGATATATTCATCCCAGCACTAAGAGTGTCAAAGGTCATCATAAGTTTATATTCCCAGACTTTTCTATCCTTCTCAGATTTGAAGTTAGATTTTAATACAAGTAATTCCATATCTGTCATGCTATGACCGGGCATACAAAAGTGTTTGGCCACAGGTAAATCCATTCTTTTTTCTCTTATCGTGTGGCGATGAGAATTCATCCTTGTTCTCAGTTTTTGCCCGGTCTCCCCCACATACAGACCCCAGTTGGACATTTAGTACATATAATTAGGTACACCACATTAGATGTGATGCAGCTGAAAGTACCTGGTATCTTGTAGTCCTGATGGGAGTTGGGGATCTTTATCCTGTCCGTGGTCATTATAGATGTACAGGTCTTGCATTTCTTTTGTCTGCAAGGAAAGGTTCCTGCAGCTGTTGGGGAGGACAGGGAGCTTCTGACAATGATGCTTCTTAGATTTGGGGGCTGCCTAAAACATAGTAGTGGGGGGTCTGGAAATATGGATTGTAATCGGGCATCTTTTTGTAGTAAAGGTTGTAGTTTCCGTGCAGCTCCCTTAGCATCTCCAGACTTGGATTGTAGGTGACCACTAGAGGCACCCGGTTATTTTCTTCTTTAGCTTTGTAATGTAGCAGGTGATTCCTTGATATTCTGGTGGCTCTTGTAATTTGGTTTTCAATTGTTCTTGGATGGTAGCCCTGGTTCAAAAAAGTCTTTCTGAGGCGACCAAGGTGTTCATCTCTATCCATGGGGTTGGAACATATACGGTTGTATCTGATGGCTTGGCTGTAGACAATAGAGTTTTTTATGTGTTTAGGATGGAAACTGTCCCATTTAAGATATGTTGGACGGTCGATTGGCTTCTGATACAGGGATGTCTCTATTTCATTGTTCTTTAGCTTAATGGTGGTGTCTAAAAAGTTAATTTCAGTGCTGGAGTAGTTAAGTGTTAAGTTGATGGTGGGATGAAATTGATTGAACTGTTCATGGAACGTCTTTAGCTGTTGTTCAGACTCCGTCCAGATGATTAAAATGTCATCAATGTAGCGGTAGTAGGCCCGAGGCCTGATGGGGCAGGAGGACAAAAATTCGCTTTCAAGCTTGGCCATGAAAGATTTGCATACTGTGGAGCCATTTTACTTCCCATAGCTGTGCCAGTCTCCTGAAGATAGATCTTGTTGAGTCTGAACAACAGCTAAAGACGTTCCATGAACAGTTCAATCAATTTCATCCCACCATCAACTTAACACTTAACTACTCCAGCACTGAAATTAACTTTTTAGACACCACCATTAAGCTAAAGAACAATGAAATAGAGACATCCCTGTATCAGAAGCCAATCGACCGTCCAACATATCTTAAATGGGACAGTTTCCATCCTAAACACATAAAAAACTCTATTGTCTACAGCCAAGCCATCAGATACAACCGTATATGTTCCAACCCATGGATAGAGATGAACACCTTGGTCGCCTCAGAAAGACTTTTTTGAACCAGGGCTACCATCCAAGAACAATTGAAAACCAAATTACAAGAGCCACCAGAATATCAAGGAATCACCTGCTACATTACAAAGCTAAAGAAGAAAATAACCGGGTGCCTCTAGTGGTCACCTACAATCCAAGTCTGGAGATGCTAAGGGGAGCTGCACGGAAACTACAACCTTTACTACAAAAAGATGCCCGATTACAATCCATATTTCCAGACCCCCCACTACTATGTTTTAGGCAGCCCCCAAATCTAAGAAGCATCATTGTCAGAAGCTCCCTGTCCTCCCCAACAGCTGCAGGAACCTTTCCTTGCAGACAAAAGAAATGCAAGACCTGTACATCTATAATGACCACGGACAGGATAAAGATCCCCAACTCCCATCAGGACTACAAGATACCAGGTACTTTCAGCTGCATCACATCTAATGTGGTGTACCTAATTATATGTACTAAATGTCCAACTGGGGGTCTGTATGTGGGGGAGACCGGGCAAAAACTGAGAACAAGGATGAATTCTCATCGCCACACGATAAGAGAAAAAAGAATGGATTTACCTGTGGCCAAACACTTTTGTATGCCCGGTCATAGCATGACAGATATGGAATTACTTGTATTAAAATCTAACTTCAAATCTGAGAAGGATAGAAAAGTCTGGGAATATAAACTTATGATGACCTTTGACACTCTTAGTGCTGGGATGAATATATCCCAGAGTTTTATGTCGTTCTACAACAATTAAGGAATCTGCCTCACTGACCTTTTAGGGTCATCACAACACAATACCAGACCCCAATCAGAGGGTAATAAAACCTTCACTCCTTATCTATGAACTAGTCATATTTATGTTAATCCCTCTGCCATAATGACAGTTCTGCTTCATGTCACTTGTCCTACCTATTGCATTTTTTCTGTGCTATTTTGTGTATAAATATGTGATTCTTCAGATGTTGTATTAGTCTATGCCTGATGAAGAGACCTGAGTAGTCTCGAAAGCTTGCAATTTGTTACCATCTTTTCAGTTAGCCATTAAAAGGTATCAACCACTGAGGACTCTCAAGTCTAAATATTTTTTTAGGTTTCATAATGTCACTTTTGCGCAAAGAACCTCAGGACTGGGCCTTTTCTCTGCAACCTAGTGATCCATGCTTTAGGTCAGTGGATAGTTTTGTTTTTTTCTGCTTTGGGGTTATTATATGACGATCCTGATCGTGTTTCATCAGTTGAGACAGAATTGAGACGTTTGAAACAGGGATCAGGTAATGTGGAAAAATACTGTACTCACTTCCGTCGGTGGTCTACTCAGGTGAGGTGGAACGATTCAGCTTTGAAAAGTTTATTTCTTGCAGGGCTAAGTGAAAGGGTTAAAGATTTGCTGATTGCTTATCCCGTACCTGGTAACTTGCAAGAGGCTATGCAATTAGCCATACGGGTGGATAGGAGACTGCGTGCAAGGGTTAATGAGAGTAAATCCTCTGCCATGTCAGCTCCAAGTCTTGAGAGTTTCTGTTCTGACATTGGAGAGCCGATGGAGATTGGAGCGATGGCATCTCGCTCTCAGGAAAAAGACCGCCGGTTTTCTGAAGGTTTGTGCTTTTATTGCGGCAAATCTGACCATTTCATTAAGAACTGTGTTCTTCGTAAGAACAAAGAAAAAAAAGGTCAGTTTTGCCCGTATAGCCTGTTTAAATTCTAAGGGCATTTTTCTTTCTGCCACTACTACTGCTGCTCAGGAAGAATTAATGGATTTTCGGGTATTTGTCGATTGTGGTTCCACTCTGAATGTGATTGATGGGGAATTCTTGGAAAAACAAATTAAAACCTAAACTTTTGTCATCCCCTATTGGTGTGGTTTCTGTTGATGGTTCTCCCTTGAAGAATGTTACTCACAAGATCTGTGAATTTCCTCTCACTATTAATGGTGTTCACCAAGAGAATTTGGATTTGGTAGTTTTGAATAATTTGCCTTCTCCAGTGATTTTGGGGTTACCCTGGTTAAAATTACACAATACTGTACTGGACTGGTCTACCAATGAGGTTAAGTCCTGGAGCCCCAGGTGTTATGACAGATGTTGTAAAGGGCGTATTGCTGCTGTGCATAAAGGGGAATTACCTGTACCTATTCAGGATTTTTGGAAAGTTTTTTCTGAGAAGGAATCGCAGATTTTGCCCCCTCATAGAGACTATGATTGTACTATTGAATTTGTCCCTGGAGCGACTCTTCCTAAAAGTCGTTTATTTAATTTGACTATTCCTGAAAGAAAGGCTTTGGAGGAGTACATACAGACAAGCTTGGCTGCCGGTCACATTAGACCTTCTAAGTCTACTGTAGCTGTTGGATTTTTTTTTGTTAAAAAATAGGACGGCGGTTTACGTCCTTGTCTGGACTTTCGTGAGATTAATAAAATTGCTGTACACAATCCTTACCCACTGCCATTGATTCCTGATTTGTTTAACCAGTTAGTGGGGGCCAAGTGGTTTTCCAAAATTGATCTTCGGGGGGCATACAATTTGTTGCGCATGAAGGAGGGTGACGAATGGAAGACTGTGTTTAACACTCCTGTGGGGCATTTTGAGAATCTGGTTATGCCTTTTGGTCTTACCAACGCTCCTGCATTTTTTCAGAATCTTATTAATGACATCCTTAGACCTTTGATCGGCAAAAGTGTGGTTCTGTATTTGGATGACATTTTGATTTATTCACCGGATCTGGAGTCTCATTGGCGGAGTGTGCGTGAGGTATTACAGCTGTTAATGGACAATTCGCTTTTTGCTAAAGCTGGAGAAATGTGAGTTCGCTGTACAGAGAATTAGTTTTTTGGGCTACATTATCTCCAGCAAAGGTTTTGAGATGGACCCGGTGAAAGTTCAAGCTGTGCAGGAATTGCCTAGGCTTATTGGTTTGAAATCGTTACAGAGGTTTTTGGGTTTCGCCAATTATTATAGAAAATTCATTAAAAATTTTTCTATTATTGTCAAACCACTGACCGATCTCACCAGGAAAGGTGCTAATGCGGTTCAGTGGACTACTGAGGCCATTGAAGCTTTTGTGTTTTTAAAGGAGAGGTTCAGCTCTGCTCCCATCCTTATGCAGCCTAATGTGACTAAACCGTTTTTGGTTGAGGTTGATGCTTCTTCTGTGGGGGTCGGCGCGGTGTTGTCTCAGGAAGACACGGATGGAGTGCATCCTTGTGCTTTTTTTTCAAAAATTTTTCTGAGACTGAACTGAATTATGATACTGGTAATCGGGAATTATTGGCCATTAAACTCGCATTTGAACACTGGCGGCATCTCTTGGAAGGTGCTGAATTTCCCGTTTAGGTTTTCACGGATCATAAAAATCTGATCTATCTGGATGCTGCCAAACGTAGGAATGCCCATCAGGCTAGATGGGCACTGTTTTTCTCGCGGTTTAATTTTTCTGTCACTTACATCCCAGGTACTAAGAATGTGAAAGCTGATGCTTTGTCTCGTAGTTTTTCTCCCATGATTGGTACTGAGGAGGAGGAGAATATTTTACAAGAAGGGGTTGTGATTGCTGCTTTGGACTCTGTGTTGGAAGATGAGATTCTTAAAGCACAGGAGAATGCCCATCTAACACTCCCCATGGGAGGTTGTTTGTGCCTGGGACCTTTAGGAGAGATTTGTTTGTGGAGTGTCATGAGTCTCGGTTGGCAGGTCATCCTGGAATCTCTGAGACCAAGAGACTTGTGGGTTGCAGTTTTTGGTGGCCGGGATGGCAGAAGGAAGTCATTAAGTGGGTGCGTCAGTGTACTATGTGTGCTAGATCTAAGTCTTCACATACTTCTGCTGCGGGGTTCCTTTGCCCTCTGGAGGTTCCTAGTGCACCTTGGACACATTTGGCTATGGACTTTATTACTGACCTTCCCCCTCTGAGGGTTTCACTGTCATCTGGGTGGTCGTGGACCGTTTTAGCAAGATGTGTCACTTGGTTCCTTTCATCAAACTGCCCTGCGCTAAGACTCTCGCTAAGGCCTTTGTCAAGGAAATTGTCAGACTACATGGTGTTCCTACTGACATTGTTTCTGATAGGGGACCTCAGTTCGTGGCTCGTTTTTGGCGCGCCTTTTGTGACAAGTTGGGAGTTCATTTGTCGTTTTCATCCGGATATCATCCTGAGTCTAATGGCCAGACAGAAAGGAAAAACCAGGATGTTGAGCAGTTCTTGCGTTGTTTTGTGGCAGACAATCAAGAGGGGTGGTCTGAGTTTCTGCCACTTGCTGAATTCGCTCTTAACAACCATACATCCTCTTCTGCTGGTTGTTCGCCTTTTTTTTGTTGTACTGGGAGACATCCGTCGTTTGGGTCATTCTCCAAATTGGTATCGGCCATGCCTGAAGAGGAAAATTTTTCTGGTGATTTGGAGAGAGTTTGGACGGATGTGTGTGGTAATCTTCAGGAGGCTAATAGAAAATCTAAAGGGTACTTTGATAGGAAACGGCAAGAGGTTTTGTTTGCTATTGGTGACATGGTTTGGTTATCATCTAAGAATCTGAGGTTGAGGATTCCTTCTAAAAAATTGGGTCCCAAGTTTGTAGGGCCCTTTAAGGTCCTTCAGGTTGTTAACCAATCGGCGGTTAGGTTGGAGGTTCCTACCTCCTGGAAGATTAATCCGGTGTTTCATGTTTCTCTGTTGAAAAGAGCTTATGTGTCGGAGGGAGACTCCGCTGCCACTGTTTCCCCGGTGGTGGAGGACGGGGAATATGAAATTTCTCGCATCCTAAATTCTAGACGGTATAGAGGGAGTTTGCAGTATCTCGTCGCTTGGAAGGGTTTTGGACCCGAGGATAACTCATGGGTGAGGGCGGATGATGTTTCTGCGTCCAGACTTGTCAGAGCGTTTCACAAGAGGTTTCCGGATAAGCCTGGTCCTAGGGGATCCGGAGGATCTTCTTAGAAGGGGGGGTACTGTTAGAACTCTCCTGTTAGTTTTTTTTTTATCATGCTGGTCACATGACCTTTGTGGCCTATTTAATCCGGCTCCACCCTTCTTGCTTTGCTGGACTTCATTGTAAATTATACTCTTAAGCTAGCCAGGTGCTTTGTTACCTAACTCAGTTTTTGCTTGGTCTTTTGACCTCTATGTTCTATGTTTTGCCTTTTGCTGCTACAACTTCTGTTAGGAGGTGTCCATCTTTTCTCCCAGTCCCTAGTCCTTGTAGGGATCCCTCCCTCACATCTATAGGTCTTCGTTCAGACTAGCTGAGGACTTTAGCGGGTCTGATCGCAGTATCAGGTTCCCCATTACATCGTAGGGATTCAGCTTAGTTCTATTGTAGGGACAGACCTCCCTTCTTTCCTTAGTGCTTGTAGCAGATCATAACAAAAGGAGGGTGAAGCCAGACTCCAGAGCAGACTTGAGAGTAGTGCAGCTCAGCAGAGTTGTGCAAAAGGCAGAAGGCTGCAGTCTGCAGCAGAGTGAGTTTAGCTCAGTAAAGAGCTAGGAGCGTGCCGACGCTCTGAGAGCGGCAGATGAGGCAGCCCACCAACTGCCAATGTGTGTAATCGTGTGAGGGCCCGAGTAGGCCGAAGGCAAGAGGAGAGTAGCAAAGGGGCAGAAGAGCCTAACCAGCTCCCCAGCAAGTATACACTGGACGCCGGGTCCGAGCCTATAGGGATCTCCAAGACCCATTAGGAGAACACCGGAATTCCTGGAGGACTACAAGTCCCAGGAGCACCACAGAGCTAATACGTAACAGGGCCAGGAGGACGGAGTTCAGGCAAGCAGGGCCCTGCAAGCAGGGACACTGTACTTCAAGAGAAGATCCAACCACAAGGTCAGCCGGGTGCAGGACAGAGATTAAGTTAGGCCCAGCTGCAGGCAGGCCAGAAACTCATTACGGAAAGGCAAGGAACAAGGAGGCCTTAAACCTACTTAGTGGGAGAATCTGGATGTGCACCCTTCACCCTACAGTGCTCCGGGATGTGCCTGCAACATCTTCAGTAAAGGTACCAAAGTGACTTGTGTGTGTCCACCTTCTTGCCCCTAACCTGCCGGGTTCCCCTCCGTCCTGCATCCCTACACATCTACCTGCCCTGGAAGGACACAGCCTCATCTGTAGGAGGTCTAACATCTAGCGGCACAACACCATCCCTTCCAGAGGATCTGCACAGCAGCGCTGGTCACCCTGACCAGGTACTACAGGTAGCGTCACGAATCGTCATACAAACATTTATTCCCCTGTAAATATCCCCCATTTATGGTGAGCGCCCAGAGCCACGGACCGAGCTGTGTTGCCGTGACATCCCCCATAGGAGTTAATAGGCTCGGATCCGAGTACCCCCACTGCCCTGGGAGGGGGCTCATCTAACTGGCGTCACGAACAGGATTGCGTGCCCTGCAGTAACGGAGTAACTTGTGCCCGTTGCCACCGGGTACTGTGTGCCTTGCTAAAAGACTGTATATCGTATAGTGGTGAAGATTTCCCGCCATTGCCCGCCATTTACAGCATTACCGCGCGAAAACTAGGAGGCGTAGCTGCAAAAAGCGCGCTGAGTTCTGGACACGCCCCCACCCGCTGACGCAGCGGCAGGTCCTGACAGGGAGCTTCAGTGAATGCTCTGACGTCGGAGCGCCGGCGACGCAGGTCCTGGGCCTGTTGCCTCGATAGTACCGCTGGCACTGCTATATATGCCTGGAGCAAAGTGGCTTCCCCAGTACAGCGGCAAACCAGACACCCTGACAGGGTTCAAGTGAAAAATATGCAGCATACTGGACATGTACTAATGTCAGAGAAGCAGAAAGCTGCAGTGGTAGTGGGATAATTGACTGGCGCTGCGGAGAGAGAAGCAGAAACGTGGTCAGCTGCAGACAAGGAATCGGTGCCCGCAATTTTCCTAAAGTTACAGACTGCATTTGAGGACTGCACCGAAACAGACCTCCGGATGAGGTTCTACCAATGTTCTCAAAGGCCGGAGGACAGCATTCGGGACTACGCCTGCCGACTACAAGGGGCCCTGTGAGCTCTCAGACAGGTTAATCCCATGAGCGTCACCAATGAGAATAAAATGCTCAAAGAACAATTTGTACGGGGACTGAGGTCCCAAGCGGAAAGCAGGACTGTGCGTTGGTGGTCCTTGGATCATCCTGATGCTACTTTTGATGCTCTTAAGGATATGGCTATAAAAGGACTGCGACCCCTGGAAACGCCCGAGATGGCAAACCAGCATCACCCGGGGGAGGCCACTCTAACGCCAGCAGCATCCACCTTTCCCCCGCTGGTTGCTGAAGCCAAAGCGCAGGCAGCGCCCCCTACTGAGCTGGACTGTTTGCGCTCAGAAGTGCGCCAGCTGACCAAAAACCTGGCCACGGTAATGAGTGCCCTGTAACTGCGAACGGAACCAGAGACAGAAGGAAAGATCCTGCTAGCAGACTGCCCTGAGGATGTCCCCTGGATGAACCGGAGGAGAAGGATGACGTCGCCACCCCCAGGAAGGACCAATGACCAGCGCCATCCTCACCGAGTGATCGTCTGCTACCGCTGCCAGAAGGAAGGTCACATTGCACGACAGTGTCCTTTAAACGAGCAAACCCTGGGTCCGAGGGCCAGCACCCAGGAATAGACTCATCAGGCCTCTCTGATTGGAACCGCAGGTTTGTGGGAGGAAGACCATTCCTGTCCATCATACTGGACGGTATCGCAATACCTGCCCTGCTGGACACTGGATCGCAGGTAACCATCATACCTGATATCCTTTATAACAGGTTCTGGTCCATGGACAGTCTCCAACCCCCAAACCTGACTTTGCAGTATACGCCTCTAACGGCCTCCCTCTTGACTTACTGGGGGCTAAAAACGTAGACGTAAAAGTGGGGAGGGTGGAGTTAAAGGACCAGGGACTTATTGTAGTGAAGATTGTTAATGAGGAAAATGGATTGAATGTGGTTTTAGGCACTAACATTATTGGTAACTTTTTGGAGGAGGTTGTGTTTTTACTCCAACAGCTCGCCGATGTTGCCAGACCAAGACAAAAGGGAGCGATCCAGAAGGAGATCCGGGCCCTGATGTGCCAGCAGCAAGTGAAACTGACCGGTGGTGAGATTGGTAATGTATGGGTAACAGACCCGAACCCCATTGTAATACCCCCAATGAGTGAAATGCTTATTTGGTGTAGAGCAGCCATAGGTCTGAGAGGGCAGAGCTACTAAGCAGTAGTAGAACCCCTTTGTTCAGAGCACAGACCTACACTCTTAACTGCCAGAGGTGTAGTAGAGGTGCGTAATGGGAGGATGCCAGTGAGTCTTCTCAACTGGGGAGAAGATTAAGTCAAATTACCACGTTATACCACTGTTGCCAAGTTACATGCTGTAGATAATAACTCTATTCACACGACGGAGCCCTTAACTTCCCCACAACCAGTGGAGGATAACGGCCCGGCAACTAAAGTGGAAGATTGGTGTCAGCAGATCCATGTTGGGACAGACACCACTCCAGCTCACCAGAAACAGGGTACATCGGGTGGTCCAGGAATATGCACAGGTATTCAGCAAACACCCACTTGACTTTGGGAAGATTAAGGGAGTGCAACACCATATCCCCACAGGCAACCATCCTCCCATTAAGGAACGGTACAGGCCTATACCTTCCACACACTACCAGAAAGCCAAGGAGATGTTGCGTGACATGAAAGAGGCAGGGGTGATAAGGGATAGTTGTAGTCCCTGGGACTCTCCTCTAGTTCTAGTCAGGAAAAAGGATGGAAGCATGAGAATGTGTGTAGATTACAGACAAGAAAATCGCATTACACATAAAGATGCATACCCTTTGCCACGTATTGAGGAATCCCTAGCTGCCTTAAAGTCTGTTAATTACTTTTCCACCCTTGACCTCACTAGTGGGTACTGGCAAATAGCTGTGGCTGAGGAGGATCGGGAGAAGACAGCTATCACCACCCCGATGGGACTCTGTGAATTCAACAGAATGCCGTTTGGACTCAGCAGTGCCCCTGGAACGTTCCAGAGAGTGATGGAGTGTTGCCTGGGACATCTCAACTTCGAGACTGTGTTACTGTACCTGGATGACGTAATTGTGTACTCCAAGACGTATGAAGACCACTTGAAGCACCTGGCGGAGGTATTCGAGTCACTGTCCCAGTATGGGAAGAAACTAAAGCCTTCAAAGTGCCACCTGCTCAAACAAAAGGTACAGTACCTGGGACATATCGTCAGCTCAGAGGGAGTAGTGCCAGACCCGAGAAGATCACCGCCATTCAGAAATGGCCGGAGCCTAAGAACATCAAGGAGGTACATCAGTTCCTGGGACTGACAGGATACTACCGGAGGTTTGTAAAGGACTACACTAAGAAAGCAGCGCCTCTGCAAGAACTCCTGGTGGGATAGTCCCTCAAGAGCCGAAATTCTCCATTCCACTAGGGTAAAGAACAGGCTGAGGCATTCAAGGAAATGAAGGAGATCCTGACAGGTGATGAGATCTTAGCCTACCCTGACTACAGCCAACCGTTTCTGCTGTATACTGATGCCAGCAATGAAGGACTGGGAGCTGTCCTAAGTCAGAAGCAAAATGGCCTAAAGAAAGTCATCACCTATGCAAGCAGGAAGCTCCGCCCGACCGAGAGGAACCCCGAGAACTATAGCAGCTTCAAGTTGGAGTTCCTAGCGCTGGTCTGGGTCATCACGGAAAGGTTTAAGCATTACCTAGCCTCCAGCAAGTTCACTGCCTACACTGATAATAACCCCTTGACGCATCTTGAAACAGACAAGCTGGGAGCCATGGAACAACGCTGGATGGCTTGGCTGTCAAACTAATAATTCACAATCAAGTACCGGGCGGGCCGCAAGAGCGCCAACGCTGATGCCCTGTCCAGGATGCCTCACGAGTCAGACACAGAAGAGGAAGTGGATGACCTGGAGGAGATTGAACTATCTGCCTTTCACAGGAATGGGATGATCCACGAGCAACGAGCCTTCAGGAGGCAGTGTGGTAAGACGTTGAATCCTTTACCTCACCACAGCTGGAAGGAGACCCAGGACAGCGATCCGGTTGTCAGCCGTATTAAGGAGCTGATAACTCAAGAAGGTTCCTCCCTGGAGAAGGATGCCTCTCCACAAGCAAGGCAGCTGTGGAATGAGGGAAGCCGGCTGTTCATCAACCGTGAGGAGCTGTGCCGAAGGTACGTCAATCCAAAAACCCATGAGATGGTATGGCAGATAGTAGTCCCCAGGACGGATATCCTGATGGTGCTGGAAGCCTACCACGATCAGGCGGGGCACTTTGGCTGGAAGAAGCTAGAGACTCTGTTGAAGTGTCGTTTCTGCTGGGTGGGAATGCGCAGCTCCATTGAGAGGTGGTGCAAAAACTGTGGACCCTGTGGCCTCAGAAGAAAAGACTACAGCAGCCAGAAGGCACCCCTGCAACCCATCAAGACGACTCGACCCTTGGAGATTGTGGCTCTGGACCAAGTCAAGTTGTCACCCAGCGGGTCAGGATACTCCTATGCCCTGACCATGGTGGATCACTACTCCAGGTTCCTGGTGGTCGCCCCTGTCAAAGATCTGACGGCAGAGACAGCAGCAAAGATGTTCCAAGCGTATTTCTGCAGACCACATGGATATCCTGAGCAGGTGCTAACTAACCAAGGCACAGCCTTCGAGGCCGAATTGTTCAAAGAGTTCTGCCATCTGTACGGATGTAAGAAGATAATAACCACACCGTACCACCCACAAACCAATGGTCTCTGTGAAAAGATGAATCACATCGTCATTGATCTGCTGAAGACCTTACCACTTGAGGAGAGAAATCAGTGGCCTGACCTACTACCTGACCTGGTAGATCTGTACAATCACATACCTGTGAGTTCCACCAATTGCACCCCAGCTTACCTCATGCGGGCAAGACCAGGAAAGCTGCCCATGGATCTGGAGCTTGGTGTTGTAGAACCAGAAGCAGATGTGACTACCGAGGACTGGGATACGACCAGACAGGAACAGTACAGAAAAGTACAGGCCTGCATTGAAGATAGTCTCATTCGGGTGAGAGACAAGCAAGAGACTCACTACAAGTGTGCAGCAGCAGAACCCTTCACACCTGGAGAGGTCATACTGAAAAGAATACTGTGAAAAAAGGAAGATACATGAGCTACTACAGATAAAAGGATGTGAATTATGGCTGTACTTACTTCTATGTTAGATAATGTACTGTTCTTACCGAGATATAGAGTGACTCGGTACAGGATAATCCTGTGATAAAGCAGGAATGTGGTGAGAATGTGTTGAGGGGAGAATAAATGTGCTGTTATGTGAACATAAGGGCGAAAATAGTGGCTGTACTTACTCCTTTGTTAGGTAGAATGGTGCTCACACCGACGCGGCGTCCACCGCTAGTCAGATGTGGATAGGAAGCTAGAATGTAGTTATAAAGGAGAGGAGCGTCACACTATTACGTGGAAACCGGAAGTGAGTTGTAGGAAGTGACATAAGCATTCCAGCAAAGGAACAGTGTGCGTTCCACCAACGCTGTAGCGGTATGATAACATGTTGTGACATCGAGAACAGGAGTAAAAGCTAAAGCAGCTGTAGGTAGTACTAGAGGAAGTGAGAACATAAAAAGATGGGAGCAATAATGAGCAAGAAGGGAATAAATGGAGAAACCAGAGAATAAATGAAAATACAGAGAACAGGGTTGAAAGGATTACGGTAAGTAATATGGATAGAAAATAAGAAATAGAAGATAAAAAGAAAAAAAAAATATTGAAAAAAAAATGAAAAAGAAAAAATGCCAAACAAAAAATAATAAAAATTAAAAATAATAAAGAAAAAAATAAAAATTGAAAAATAGAATTAGACATACAGGTAATTCGGTTCTAGAAACCTTCCACGACAGCATAGGAGGTTGTCTCCATACCCTAATGGGGGACAGGAAGCACAAGAGAGGTTAAAAAGCCCCTCCCACCTCCCTCTCACCAGTGGATTATAACTTACACCATAGCACCGGTTACCTTAACATCCTCAGAATTGTCCAAGAATATAGGGAGGGAAATAGTGCTGTCATGGAAGGTTTCTAGAAACCAAATTACCGGTAAGTCTAATTCTATTTTCTCTAGCAACCTTCCACGACAGCATAGGAGGAATAACAACCTATACTGCACTAGGGGGGGACAACGGCCTGAAGTACTTTGCGGCCGAAGGCTAAGTCACTGTTGGACAAAAGGTCCAACCTATAATGTTTAGTGAAAGTATGAAGCGAAGTCCAAGTTGCAGCCCTGCAGATCTGCTTGGAGGATGCACCTGCCCTTTCAGCCCAAGATACAGATGTAGATCGTGTTGAATGAGCTTTGATGTTAGACGGGGGTGTCATACCCTGCGCTAGGTACGCTTCAGAGATGACTTTCTTAATCCAGTTTGCGATAGTATTTTTGGTCACCTTCCTACCCTTATTTCTACTTGATGAATGAACAAACAAGTTCTGGTCAATCCTCCAGGTTTTAGTAAGGTTTAGGTAATGTAGGACTACCCGCCTTACGTCCAGCCTATGGAACACCTCTTCCCTAGGATTTGCTGGGTTCTGGCAAAAAGAGGTTAGGGTAATTTTTTGAGATCTGTGGAAGTCGGACACTACCTTTGGTAGTAAGTATGGATCCAGGGAAAGAACTATAGAATCGTCCTAGTAGTCAGATATGGTTCTCTAACTGAAAGGGCCTGTAGTTCCCATATACGCCTTGCTGATGTAATTGCGATGAGAAAGGCAGTTTTACACGAGATAAGCTGTAGCGAACATTCTGCTAGAGGTTCAAAGGGCCCTTTTTTAAGTCCTTTAAGCACTATATTCAAATCCCACGGGGGGACCATAGGTTGCCTTTTCGGATGTGACCTGGTAGCTGAGGTCATGAACCTTCTTATCTAGCGGTGGCTAGCCAAGTCCTGATCAAACATCGAGCTTAAGGCTGCCACCTGTACCTTTAGAGTGCTAGGCCTGAGGCCTAATTCAAGCCCCCTCTGTAAGAAGTCCAGGATGCGGGAAACATTGGGGTGCGCTGGGTCAGGAGGAACCGGAAGACACCATGAAGAGAATTTTTTCCACACTATTATATATGGCATTGGTGACCGGTTTCCTCGAATTTTGTAGGGTAGCGATTACTGTATCTGATAGACCTATACTTTTTAGTATTTGGGCCTCATTAACCAGGCAGCTAACTTCAATCCTTGAAGATTTGGGTGATGAAGGGGACCTTGTAGCAGGAGGTCGTCTTCTAGAGGCAAGTGGACTGGACCCTCTACCTGAAGTTGTTATTAAGGCAAACCAGCTCCTTTTTGGCCACATTGGGGCCACTAGTATGGTTGGATTCCGATCCTCTTTGATTTTCTGCAAGGTCATTGCTAAGATAGGAATTGGGGGAAAAACGTATGCCAGCTTGAAGGTCCATCTGTGGGCAAAAGCATCTACCCCCAGAGATCTGTCCCTGGGGTTCAGGGAAAAAAACTTCTTTACTTGGGAATTTTGCCATGATGCCAGGAGATCTACTTCTGGAAGGCCCCACCTGTGCACCAGGGTCTGGAAAATTCTTGCATTCAGACTCTACTCGCCCGGCTGAATATCGTGTCTGCTTAGAAAGTCTGCCTGAAGATTGGAGCTTCCCTTCAGGTGGACTGCTGACGAGAGAGGGTGTTTTTCGGCACAAAAAAAATATTCTTTCTGAGACTCTCTTTAGGCGGCTGAATCTCGTGCCTCCCTGGTGTTTTAGGTGGGCTACCGTAGTCATGTTGTCGGAATACACCCTGACATGCTGACCCTGGACCCGGTCTTTCGCTGCTGGGAGAGCCTCCTCTACAGCCTTTAATACCCTGAGGTTGGAAGATCTTGTACTTACTTCCTGGCTCAATAACCCCTGGTATGGGACCCGGGATACTATGGCTCCCCAGCCCTTCATGCTGGCGTCCGTAGTCACTGAAACAAGAGGGGACTGAACCCAGTTCACGCCTCTGCTCAAGTTTCTGGGGTTCATCCACCATAGCAAGGATGCTTTTACTCTTCCTGTGGTGATAATCCTTTTGTTCAAAGAGCGGTGGTTCCCATTCCAATTTCCCAGGATGTGGGACTGAAGCACTCTGGAGTGAGCCTGTGCCCAGGACACTGAATGTATGCATGATGTCATTGACCCTAAGACCGACATAGCTGACCGAAGGGTTGAGAAGCTCTGTTTTCTGAAGCTCTTTACTTTCGTGATCATGGACACCTGATGATCTTTCGGAAGAAAGGACATCTGCCTTCTTGCATCCAACAGCACCCTTAAGAATCTTCTCTGCGCTGGTTGTATCTGGGATTTCTTTAAATTTGGAATCCACCCCAAGGAGCGAAGAATGTCCAGAGTCTGCTTCACCTGAATTTGTAGGGCCTGATGGGAAGCACCTATTCTCAGCAGGTCGTCCAGGTATGGGACTATACATATGTCCCGACCCCGAATACGGGATACCGCCTCCGCCAGGATCTTGGAGAACACCCTTGGGGCTGATATGGCAAAGGGGAGCACGTTGAACTGATAGTGCCTTGTTTCTGGACCCTCCTGAACCGGAAATCTCAGATATTTCCTGTGGCGTGAATGCACCGAAATGTGGAAGTGCGCATCTTTCAGGTCTATTGTTGCCATGAAAGAGCGAGGGCCTATTAGCGGAATGGCAGTTTTCACTAACTCTATCTTGAACTTGCGGTATGTAATATGCTGATTGAGGACCTTCAAGTTTATTATCCTCGCCTCCCCTGTAGGTTTTTTCACCAGGAATAGCCTGGAGTAATGACCTTCCCCATGTTCTTCCACGAGAACTAGGGAGACAGCGTTTGAGCGAACCAGGTCCTTTATGCCTGCTGTTAGTGTCATCTGATCCTCCCGAAATGGTAGGGAGGAAACCCTCAGACCCCTATGGGGGAAGACTGAAACTCCAGTAGAAGGCCCTCTCTGATGACATTGAAGACCCAAAGTAGCTGGAAATCGACTGCCAAACGTGGATGAAATTCAAGAGCCTCCCCCCACGGGGTCGGAGTCATTTCTCCTGTTGTTGCTGCTGCTGGGGAACAGGGATATTCCTACCCCTTCCCTTTGCATAGCTCCATCTCCCTGTTTTCCCCCTTCCTCTTGCCTGGGGGGCTTGGTTTTGGGGGGCTCGAAAAAAACACTTCCTAGAGGCCTTCTGCTCAGGGAGAGCTTTTTTCTTATCTGTGGCTCTTTCAAGCATTTCATCCAGGGCTGGGCCAAAGACGAAATCACCTTTAAAGGGTATGGGGCAGAGCCTGACTTTAGAGGTAACATCTCCACTCCACGTCTTGAGCCAGAGGGCTCGCCTGGCAGAGTTGGACTGCACCAGAGTTCTGGCGGAGGTACGAATTGTCTCCATAGAAGCATCCGCCAAGTACCCAGTAGCTCTTTGGAGGATGGGAAGTGAGTCGAGGAGTTTGACCCTTGAGGTCCCCTGAGAAATATGATTCTCCAGCTCCTCAAACCGCCTAAAAAGGGACCGTGAGACACATGTAGAGACAATAGCTGATTTCAGTGCAGAATCCAAGGTCTCCCAGGCCTTCCTTAGAAGGCTCTCTATCTTACAATCCATCGGGTCCTTTAACTACGACACATCATAGAATGGAAGGATTGTCTTCTTAACTACCCGAGCTACCTGGACATCTACCCTCGGTATAACCAAATTCCAGGGGACATCTGTTTTTCAGCTTAGGAGAGGAATAACGTTTCTCCGGGTATTCCCATTCCTGCAATATCATATCCCGTATGCTTTTATGTACTGGGATCCCCGTCTGTTTGGCTCCTTCCAACCCTTCAAACATTTTATCCTGAGCTGAATGAGTAACCGGCTCCTCCTCTAGCCCCATAGTGGCCTGAACCGCACTGACCAGCTCCTCCACATATTCCGAAGAAAAAACATATCTCCTGGCTTTAGAGCTTCCATGGGCTACTGATTCTTCCCATCTTTCAGAGCCCGAATCATATGACTCTTCTGACTCGGACCCTGAGTCCAACTGAAACCTATGCTTTTTTGTCGGAGAAGGGCCTAGTGATGAAGCCGGAGGCGGCAGCGGGTGGGGCGTGCAAAGGCAGCTAGAGAAGACTGGACCTCCTGCTTGACTAGGCTGCGAATCTCGTCATTAAGGAGGGGTGCTCTGCCTTGATCACACCATCCGTGCATGCCTGACATAATTTTTTCCTCCATGATTTGGGGAGTCTCGTGTTGCAGATTCCACATTTAATTGGTTTAGTGGTGCTTTTATGGGAAGGCTATTCTCCCTATAAAATAAGGAGAGAAGCACCTTTTTAGAAGCAATTCCCCTTACTACCACCATTAGGACCCACCCAATTGAACACTCACTGTGACTGGGGCTGGGCTCTGCAGATGCAGGGCAGGAAGCACTATCCATGCTGACAGAAGATCACCTTACCTGTCGGCGTCTTCCGGCAGGGTTATATCGGGATAAACACGCCCACAGCGTCATCAAAATTCCCCCCCCCTCTTCTCCCTGGGTCCAGAACAGGCCCTGTAACTTAGGCATGCTCCATGCACTTGTAGCGGTCACCCCAACCTCGGCCGGAAGTCCTCTGCGCTCCACTGGAACGCATACCCCGGAAGTGACCTTGCCAGAGGAGCCACTTCCGGGACGCCGACACCGCGCACGCACGGGGGAGAAGGGGGAGGCCGGAGGGCTGCGGGAGGCCTCCGGCCGGGGACCACTGCCCCGCCTTACCCCAGAAGGGGCGCAGGTGGGCCAGGAAGGTCCCGAATTCCTGCAGGAAGACAGGAGCAGCACGGAGGAGGGGAGGCAGAACCACCAACCACCACTGCCCGGCACATACAAAATCCTGAAGTAACTGCAGCAGCCGGCCACGCAGCATACCCCTAACCTCTCCATGCCCCATGGGGGACAGGAAAAACCCTGGTGAGAGGGAGGTGGGAGGGGCTTTTTAACCTCTCTTGTGCTTCCTGTCCCCCATTAGGGTATGGAGACAACTTCCTATGCTGTCGTGGAAGGTTGCTAGAGAAAATAACATTGAATGAAATGCAAAATTGATGGAAGAATAATGAATCAAAATGAATTGTGAGAAAACATTTTTATTCAGAAAAAGGAAAAACCATATAAGGGAGTGCAGTCGAGTGGGGAAGGAGGAGGAGGAGTAGTCCAAGAGTGAGAAGAAGAGGAGGTGCTCAATACAGATGGCTCTGCAAAAAAAGAATGCAATCAATTAAAAAATCCTACAACAGCAGAGGATTGTAATAGACAATGGAAAGGAGATAATCTGCAAACAAAACCTGTTCAATATACAAATGAACAAAACGATTTGCAGCTATACATAACATGGTCATTAAGCAGAGCACGTACGAATAATTCTCTCAAATGGGGGACAAATGGGGACAATGATCAAGAGTATAAAGTAATGTAAATTCAGAGAAACGCAAAAGATCATACTCCCTATGAGCCCATTCATGAATCCAAAATGCTTCGCGTTTTTTTAGCATACGGATTCGGTCACCTCCACGTCTCGGAACTGGAACATGTTCTATTACTTGGAATTTTAATTGGGAAACTTGATGGCCTGCTGTCAAAAAGTGGTGTGGGACAGGAAGTAGCATATTTCTACATCTTATTGTCGACTTGTGTTTGGAGACACGGTCTTTGATTGCCTGTGTAGTTTCACCAATATAAAGTAATCCGCAGGGGCACTTGATGAGATATATAACGAAGGTGGAATTGCAAGTGAAATAGTCTAATATTGTATTTTTTACCAGAATGGGGATGATGAATGATGTTACCTTTAACCCCTTCATGACCCAGCCTATTTTGACCTTAAAGACCTTGCCATTTTTTGCAATTCTGACCAGTGTCCCTTTATGAGGTAATAACTCAGGAACGCTTCAACAGATCCTAGCGATTCTGAGAATGTTTTTTCGTGACATATTGGGCTTCATGGTAGAGGTAAATTTAGGTCAATAATTTTTGCGTTTATTTGTAAAAAAATGGAAATTTGGTGAAAATTTTGAAAATGTCGCAATTTTCAAATTTTTAATTTTTATTCTGTTAAACCAGAGAGTTATGTGACACAAAATAGTTAATAAATAACATTCCCCACATGTCTACTTTACATCAGCACAATTTTGGAAACAATTTTTTTTGTTAGGAAGTTATAAGGGTTAAAAGTTGACCAGCGATTTCTCATTTTTACAACAAAATTTACAAAACCATTTTTTTAACGGACCACCTCACATTTGAAGTCACTTTGAGAGGTCTATATGGCAGAAAATACCCAAAAGTGACACCATTATAAAAACTGCACCCTCAAGCTACTCAAAACTACATTCAAGAACATTATTAACCCTTCAGGTGCTTCACATGAACTAAAGCAACTTTGAAGGAAAAAATGGACATTTTAATTTTTCCAACAAAAATTTTCTTTTAGCATCAATTTTTTCATTTTCACATGGGCAATAGGATAAAATAGATCCTAAAATTTGTTGGGCAATTTCTCCTGAGTACACATATACCTCATATGTGGTCATAAAACACTGTTTGGGCGCACGGCAGGGCCCAGAAGGGAAGGAGCGCCATTTGACTTTTTGAATGGAAAATTAGCTCTACATGTGACACCATTTTGGAAACTAGACCCCTTATGGAACTTATCTAGATGTATTGTGAGTAGAGTTGAGCGATACTTTCCGATATCCAAAAGTATCGGAATCGGAATGGTATCGCCGATACCCAAAAAATATCGGCGATACCCGATACCGATACCGGAAATCCAATGTAAGTCTATGGGAGCAAAATATCGGAATTAAAAAAACCCCATTCTTGCCTTGTTGGTTAATTGTACATGAAGGAAAACAACAAAGAGTAATGTAGAATGTATTGGGGAAGGTTGAGGAGACATTAAAGACATAGATGTTTAACCCAATCAAATGGAATAGCATAAATATTTTTTTTTTAAAGATGTTCGGATTGACGAAGAAATTGACAATGTTGTTAACGTTTTTTCTATTTTGGCAAATATGTATATTTCACAACTTCCATGCTCTTCACCTTTTTAACTTTTGACACACTTTCTCCTTCATAATCTTCAGCAGCATCATCTTTTT
The DNA here is from genome assembly GCA_033576555.1 of Oophaga sylvatica. NCBI lineage: Eukaryota > Metazoa > Chordata > Amphibia > Anura > Dendrobatidae > Oophaga > Oophaga sylvatica. Next base: position 190,105,798 of record JARQOD010000001.1, read on the forward strand.
CATCAAATTATTCTTCATCTTCACCTTCTTTATCTTCTTCTTAAACTTCTTGCTATTCATCTTTTTGTTAACATTACTCATATTCTTCTTATTCAACTATTATTCTTCTTCATATTGTACTTCATCTTCTTCATCATATTCTTATTTGTGACAGAGATTCCTGTACTTGTAATCTGTCATAGTATGAATTTTTCATCCTTCCGTTCTTGCTGTCACAAAAGATTTAAATTACAACAGTATTTGTCCATGTTCAGTTTAGCCTGCAGCAGCAGGCATTTTCCAGGGGCACCACGAGGAGGAACGGACTCACCCCCATACACTGCTTAGTCTTCTTCTGCTTATAATTTAGAGCATATATTTTGCTCTTCATTTTGGTCTTATACTTCATGTTCTTCTGCTTTTTGATCTTCTGCTTATTGTTCTTAAGTCTCTTGTTCTGTATCTTGTAGTTTGTCTTAACCTTCTTAGTCCTGTTGGGTAATCTTTTATTTCTTCTTTGTGATGGTGTTTAGGTTGGTTGGCTTGATGCTCGTCGTCCTTGTGGTCGTCATCTTCTTCGGGGTGGTCATCAGGGTCGTCGTCTTCATTGTTGGAGATCCAGAGTGATTACCCAAAAAAACATTTAAAAAATCTTCAATTTGTAAATGTAGCAGAAGGTACAAGAGCCAATGCAAGTAACGAGGACCAGCTGACTGTGCTGGAACCCAGAGGGGCAGCAGAAGGAAAAGAGCCAATGGCACAACCGAGGACCAGCTGACGTTACTAGGACACGGTTACTAAGCAGGAGGTACCTGTGCTCCAAAGCACTACCAAGGACCAGCAGACGTTGCTGGAACTCGGATACCGAGATGGAGGCACCTAGGCCAAAGGCACTGCGGAGAACCAGTTGACGGTACTGGAACCCGGACGGGTAGCAGAAGGTACAAGAGCCAATGCAAGTAACGAGGACCAGCTGACTGTGCTGGAACCCGGAGGGGCAGCAGAAGGAAAAGAGCCAATGGCACAACCGAGGACCAGCTGACGTTACTGGGACACGGTTACTAAGCAGGAGGTACCTGTGCTCCAAAGCACTACCAAGGACCAGCAGACGTCGCTGGAACTCGGATACCGAGATGGAGGCACCTAGGCCAAAGGCACTGCGGAGAACCAGTTGACGGTACTGGAACCCGGACGGGTAGCAGAAGGTACAAGAGCCAATGCAAGTAACGAGGACCAGCTGACTGTGCTGGAACCCGGAGGGGCAGCAGAAGGAAAAGAGCCAATGGCACAACCGAGGACCAGCTGACGTTACTGGGACACGGTTACTAAGCAGGAGGTACCTGTGCTCCAAAGCACTACCAAGGACCAGCAGACGTTGCTGGAACTCGGATACCGAGATGGAGGCACCTAGGCCAAAGGCACTGCGGAGAACCAGCTGACGGTACTGGAACCCGGACGGATAGCAGAAGGTACCCATGTAAATTTAAGTTGACAGGCCGCGAGCCGGCCGCAGTTACCGAATCACACAGTACTACAGTGAGTGATTGTCCTATTGTCACAACGGAAACAGCCTTTATTTGCATATCCCGCAGCACACATAGGAAGCACCTAAACTCCAGGCACCATAGAGTCGGCTAACCCGACCGCAACATGACAGGACAACTTATTGGAGGCTAAGTGACGTTTACACTGACAGGAAACAGATGGCGTGCTGTAACCAGTCTGGGCAGGAGTACCCGTGCCAATGACACTTCCGAGCAACAACTGGCGGTGTTGTAGCCCAGGTATGAGAAGAGAACCGGTTGGAGGCAGCAGGACTTTTTGCCGTTCACACAGCAGGGGAACAGCTGACATTACTGAACCCCAGTAACACAGGAGCAAGTGTTAACTGTGCTAACAGCACTTCCAGGCAACAACTGGCGGTGTTGGAGCCCAGGGATGAGAAGACAACAGGGTGGAGGCAGCAGGACTTTTTGCCGTTCACACAGCAGGGGAACAGCTGACATTACTGAACCCCAGTAACACAGGAGCAAGTGTTGACTGTGCTAACAGCACTTCCGAGCAACAACTGGTGGTGTTGGAGCCCAGGGATGAGAAGACAACAGGGTGGAGGCAGCAGGACTGTTTGCCGTTCACACAGCAGGGGAACAGCTGACATTACTGAACCCCAGTAACACAGGAGCAAGTGTTGACTGTGCTAACAGCACTTCCAGGCAACAACTGGCGGTGTTGGAGCCCAGGGATGAGAAGACAACAGGGTGGAGGCAGCAGGACTGTTTGCCGTTCACACAGCAGGGGAACAGCTGACATTACTGAACCCCAGTAACACAGGAGCAAGTGTTGACTGTGCTAACAGCACTTCCAGGCAACAACTGGCGGTGTTGGAGCCCAGGGATGAGAAGACAACAGGGTGGAGGCAGCAGGACTGTTTGCCGTACACACAGCAGGGGAACAGCTGACATTACTGAACCCCAGTAACACAGGAGCAAGTGTTGACTGTGCTAACAGCACTTCCAGGCAACAACTGGCGGTGTTGGAGCCCAGGGATGAGAAGACAACAGGGTGGAGGCAGCAGGACTGTTTGCCGTACACACAGCAGGGGAACAGCTGACATTACTGAACCCCAGTAACACAGGAGCAAGTGTTGACTGTGCTAACAGCACTTCCAGGCAACAACTGGCGGTGTTGGAGCCCAGGGATGAGAAGACAACAGGGTGGAGGCAGCAGGACTTTTTGCTGTTCACACAGCAGGGGAACAGCTGACATTACTGAACCCCAGTAACACAGGAGCAAGTGTTGACTGTGCTAACAGCACTTCCGAGCAACAACTGGCGGTGTTGGAGCCCAGGGATGAGAAGACAAAGGGTGGAGGCAGCAGGACTGTTTGCCGTTCACACAGCAGGGGAACAGCTGACATTACTGAACCCCAGTAACACAGGAGCAAATGTTGACTGTGCTAACAGCATGTCAGGATCCCGTCTGGGTTGGAGCCGATGTTACTGCAAACACTAGGGGAAGCAGAGGCAGGTAACGTAGTCAGGTGGCAGCCGGAGGTCGGTACACAGGAAAGGCAGTTCGGTAGCAGAGGAGCAGGCAGATAACGTAGTCAGGTGGCAGGCTGAGGTCAGTTCACAGGAGAGCAGTGTTTGTAGCAGAGGAGCAGGCAGGTAATGTAGTCAGGTGGCAGCCGGAGGTCGGTACACAGGAAAGGCAGTGTTTGTAGCAGAGGAGCAGGCAGATAACGTAGTCAGGTGGCAGCCGGAGGTCGGTACACAGGAAAGGCAGTTCGGTAGCAGAGGAGCAGGCAGATAACGTAGTCAGGTGGCAGGCCGAGGTCAGTTCACAGGAGAGCAGTGTTTGTAGTAGCAGGAACAGCAGGAGAAAGAGCTTGACTAAAGGCTGGAAGCACAATAATCTCGCAATGACACACCCACAGGGCCAGGTTTATATAGGGTGTGTAATTGGCAATCAGAGGCCCAATCAAGAGAGCACTAGGTGTAGCCAATCAGGAAGAACAGTCAATGGTATCTGGGTTCAGCAAGGAACTTTGCAGCCAGCAGAATAGCTCAGATGGTAGAGCTGCTGGCCAGTGGACAAGAGGTACTGGGCTCGACTCCTGACAGTACTCCCCTCCTTCCAGGATGGCCTCTGGACATCTCAGGAGCTGGCTTATCCGGGTACCTCTGATGAAAGGCTCTTGTTAGTCTAGGAGCATGGACGTTGTCCCTTGGTTCCCATGAATTTTCCTCTGGTCCGTAACCCTTCCACTGCACCAGATACTGCAGTTTACCTCTGAATTTTCGGGAGTCCAGAATCTTATCCACAATGTATTCTTCTTCACCACGGATCCTTTCTGGTGAAGGAGGTGGCTGAATTCTTCCTGGAAACGGGTTTTCACAGAAGGGTTTGAGCAAGGATATGTGAAACACTGGATGAATCTTTAGATTGTTGGGAAGTTTTAAACGAAAAGCAACCTGGTTAATTTTTGCAGAAATTTGAAAAGGTCCAATGAATTTCTGACCCAATTTGGAGGATGGCACATGTGTCTTAAGGTTTTTAGTGGACAGCCAAACTTTGTCTCCAACCTGAAGAGCAGGGGGCACTCTCCGATGTTTATCTGCTGCTTCCTTATATTCTTCCTGGGTCTTGAGCAATATCTCTGATAATTCCTTCTGGGATTCCTGTAATTTTGTAAGCCTGTCATTAACAGCAGGAATGGGAGTGTTCACTGGCAGATTAGGGATAAATACTGGATGTACTCCATAATTAGCAAAAAATGGGGTTTGAGATGTAGCGCTATGTATGGAGTTGTTGTAGGCAAACTCTGCTGTTGGTAAATAGTCCACCCAGTCATCCTGAAGATAGGAAATGAAGCAACGGAGGTATTGCTCCAAAGTCTGGTTCGTTCTCTCCGTCTGGCCATTGGACTGAGGATGGAAAGCGGTAGAAAGATTCACCGTGACTCCCAAGGCTGTACAGAAACTCTTCCAAAATTTTGACGTAAACTGAACGCCTCTGTCAGACACCACGCTGTCAGGAATTCCATGTAACCTGAATACCTCTTTGATCATCAGTTCTGCAGTTTTTTCAGCAGTAGGAATTCCTTCAGTTGGAATAAAGTGGGCCATTTTTGTGAGTCGGTCCACTATGACAAGGATGACGGTCATCTGTTTGGAAGGGGGTAGTTCCACAATAAAATCCATGGAAATAGATCCCCAAGGCCTGGATGGAACTGGGAGTGGTTGCAAGAGTCCTAGAGGAGACGATCGTGGGTCTTGTTTCGTGCGCATGTTAAACATATTTCCTCACATCCTTCCTACAATTAGGCCACCAAAAGAAACGAAGTAGTAAGTCTTGTGTTTTTGCAACTCCAGGATGTCCTGCCAGTTTAGAATCATGGACACTTTTGAGGACTTCAAGCCGAGAAGATTCAGGTACATATATTTGGTGTTTCTGCATCCAAAACCCCTCTTTGAATGAAAGATTGACGTCTTCCGAAGGATGGTTAAGGAAAGAGTCCTCTTGATATCCATCTTTAATTCTATTACCTAGTCCTCTAGAGTGCAATATTCCCAAAAAATTTTTAGGGCCTAGAATTGTATCATCATTACTAGACCTTTCCTGAGGTTCCGAACACCTCCTGGACAGGGCGTCAGCCTTGCCATTTCTTGAACCAGGCCGGTAAGAGATTATAAAATTGAATCTTGAGAAAAATAAGGCCCATCGTGCTTGTCTTGCAGACAATCTTTTTGCTGTACGGAGGAATTCAAGATTCTTGTGGTCCATGAGGACAGTCACAGGGTGATTGGCACCTTCCAGAAGATGTCTCCACTCGGAGAAGGCAACTTTAATGGCTAACAGTTCTTTATTACCAATGTCGTAGTTCTTTTCTGCAGATGACATGGTGTGGGAAAGAAACGCACATGGGTGAAGTTGCATCTTGTCCCCAACTCGCTGAGACAGAATGGCTCCCACTGCAGAGTCCGAGGCGTCCACTTCAACAGTAAATGGCAATTCAGGATTTGGGTGTACTAACAATAGAGCAGACGTAAAAAGAGTTTTCAACTTGTCAAAAGCCTCCTGTGCCTCCGGAGACCAGAAAAATGCTTTGGTCTTTTTTGTTAGTGTAGTAATTGGTAGTATGATCCGTGAAAAGTTCTTTATAAATTTTCGGTAAAAATTTGCAAATCCTATGAAACGCTGGACGTCTTTTAAATTTCTTGGAACAGGCCAGTCCACTACAGCATTGATTTTGCCGGGATCCATGCTCAGACCTTCTGGGGAGATGATATATCCCAGAAATTGGATACTGGTTTGTTCAAACTCACATTTTTCAAGTTTAATGTAGAGATGGTTCTCCTGTAGTCGTTCCAAGACTAACTGGACGTGCCTGCGATGCTCTTCCAAGGTGTCTGAAAATATAAGAATGTCATCGAGATAAGCCACAACGAATTGGTCCAAGAAATCTCGAAATACATCATTAATAAAATGTTGAAAGGTGGCTGGGGCATTGCTAAGGCCAAAGGTCATAACAAGAGATTCAAAATGTCCATATCTCGTTCTGAAGGCGGTCTTCCACTCATCTCCTGGGCGAATCCGTATGAGGTTGTAAGCCCCTCTAAGATCCAGCTTCGTAAAGATTTTCGCAGAACGGAGTCTCTCAAATAGTTCAGGAATCAAGGGTAGCGGGTAGCGATTCTTGACAGTGATATTATTCATCTCTCTGTAGTCAATACATGGCCGCAGAGTGGAGTCTTTCTTTTCAACAAAGAACAGGGGTGCCCCAGCTGGAGATGTGGAAGGTCGAATAAAGCCTTTCTCTAAATTTTCATCCAGGAACTTTCTTAATACCTTCAATTCAGGTTCGGAAAGATTGTAAATCCGTCCAAATGGAATGGTTGCTCCTGGCAGCAATTCAATGGGACAGTCGTAAGGACGGTGAGGAGGTAATTGATCTGCTTTCTTCTTACTGCAGACATCAGAGAACTGCTGATATTGAGGTGGTAGTTTCTCTTCCTTCTCATGCGAAATCTCAGAGATTTGGACTTGTTGGAGAACAGGGGGTTCCTTATGACAATTATTCTTACAGTAGTCAGATGGAAAGGTGATGGTCCTTGATGCCCAGTTGATAGAAGGGTTATGGACTGAAAACCAGGGGATCCCTAGAATAACTGGAAATTTCGGAGATGAAATAAGGTGGAAACTGACAGCTTCATGATGATCCGGGTCGATACAAATCTCCAGTTCGATTGTCTCATGCGTGACAGGTCCAGAAGACAAAGGTGATCCATCCACAGTTTCCATTTCAATTGGTGTGGATTTGGTCCTACTGGAAATATTATTATCACGTGTAAATTTTAAGTCCATAAAATTTCCTCCTGCTCCCGAATCCAACAGGGCAGAGCATTGTATTTTTTGGGTGCCCATTACAACCTGAATGGGGATTACAAAATGAGATTATGTGGTATGTATTTTGTCTATTTCTGGCGTTTGTAACGGGTCTGGGAGGCGGAACCTCTGAGCTATTATACAAGGGGGCGTTCCTTGTAAAGGAGCGGGTGGCGCCCGGGGAAGACGGACAGGAAGTCACGGCAAGTGACCGGGGCAGTCTCTGGATAGACAGGCAGGTAGTCACGGCAAGTGACCGGGGCAGTCTCTGGATGGACAGGTAGGGAGTCACGGCAAGTGACCGGGGCAGTCTCTGGATAGACAGGCAGGTAGTCACGGCAAGTGACCGGGGCAGTCTCTGGATGAACAGGTAGGGAGTCACGGCAAGTGACCGGGGCAGTCTCTGGATAGACAGGCAGGTAGTCACGGCAAGTGACCGGGGCAGTCTCTGGATGGACAGGTATATACGACCTGAGATGGTTGAGCCTCCTGGTAGGCTAGCAGGCAGAAGACAGATGAGCGCCCCCAAGTGAGCAGGCGAGAGTCTCTGGAATAGCCGATGGTCACCGCCTGTGACGACCGAACCTCCAGGTAGGCTAGCAGGCAGATGGCAGATGAGCGCCCCCAAGTGAGCAGGCGAGAGTCTCTGGAATAGCCGAAGATCACTGCACGTGACGGCTGAACCTCCAGGTAGGCTAGCAGACTGGCAACCGGTGAAACTCAGCAGATAAACGGACAGGCTGGTCCATAGACAGACTGGCAGGTGATGGCAGGCAGACTGTCGGATGATGAAGCCTCCAGGTAGGCTAGCGGACAGGTAGCAGACAGCAAACTGGCAGGAAACAGGCAGGTAACTGGCAACGGAACCTGAGGGCTGAAGCAGAGTAGTGAACAGTGCAACAACATTGCTCGGGCACCTCCATTAAGGAGGGAGTGCTTTATATAGGGTGGAGTCCACCGGCATTGGCCGGGGACCTTTTTGAAAGATGCGCGCGGCCCCTTTAAGAGCGGGGGAGTGCGCGGGCGCACGCCCTAAGTCCAGAGGCAGGGAAGGAGCGCGCAGCCCCAGCAGGGCGGGAGGAGGACGCCGAGCGTGGGTAAGAGGAGCGACGTCCCTGCTTGGCAGAGGACGGGGATGCTGACGCCGAGGAACAGCGTCCCTGCCTGGCAGAGGACAGGGACGCTGACGGCGGCGCTACAGCGTTACTGATGAGATAGTCTGCAAGATGGAATCCGACTGCTGAGAAAGGTCCGTATTGCTGGCAGACCTGTTGTTGGTAAAGGCTATAGTCCTTTTGTTAGGACAGTTGATGGTATAGTGTCCAGGGTCCCCACAATAGAGGCAGAGATGTTCTGCACGTCGCCTCTCCTTCTCCTGTGCAGAGAGTGGTCTTCAGATGACGTCGATCTGCATCGGTTCAGACACGCCTTGCGTCTTTTCTTGGTGGTCTGATGCTGAAAATGAGAAGCCAGGGCTATTCCCAAGTGCTCGCAGTCTCTCCTTTCTCCTTTCAGTAAGTCTCTGGTCAATCCGGATACATAGTTGAATAAAGTCCTCCAACTGGTCAGGGGTCTCAACCCTGGCAAGCTCGTCTTTCACTGGTTCTGATAACCCTCGTCGAAATTGACTTCTCTGGGCCGCTGGATTCCAGGTGGTGTCGGCCACCCAGCGACGGAACTCCGATGTATATTCCGCAACAGAGCGACGTCCTTGGCGCAAATTATGTAATTTGGTTTCTGCTGTGGCACAGCGGTTTGGGTCATCAAAAACTTGATTCATAGCTGCGATGAAAGCTTCCAGGTCATTAAGGAGGGCATAGTCCTTTTCTACATAAGGTGAAGCCCAAGCAAGAGCTTCATCCGTCAGGAGATTTATCATGAAAAAAACTTTCTTCCTCTCACTGGTAAAGGGAGCAGGTTGCATCTGGAAGTATATGCAGCATTGATTGAGGAATCCTCGGTACTGCTTGCGATCCCCACTGAACTTCGCAGGCAGCGGCAGCCGCGCGTTTGATTCGGACCCTGAATTGCGCACGTCCAGTAGTTGTTTTTGTAGCTCAATTACTTCCTGTTGTATCGCCGTGAAATCAGTTTGTAACTTGGCATATTTTCCTTGAGAGTCAGTACAAAAACTTTGAAGCTCCGTAACTTGCCGCCTCAGGGTGTTCACAGCGGACTCCATTTTGGCGCGAGATTATTCTGTCAGGATCCCGTCTGGGTTGGAGCCGATGTTACTGCAAACACTAGGGGAAGCAGAGGCAGGTAACGTAGTCAGGTGGCAGCCGGAGGTCGGTACACAGGAAAGGCAGTTCGGTAGCAGAGGAGCAGGCAGATAACGTAGTCAGGTGGCAGGCTGAGGTCAGTTCACAGGAGAGCAGTGTTTGTAGCAGAGGAGCAGGCAGGTAACGTAGTCAGGTGGCAGCCGGAGGTCGGTACACAGGAAAGGCAGTGTTTGTAGCAGAGGAGCAGGCAGATAATGTAGTCAGGTGGCAGCCGGAGGTCGGTACACAGGAAAGGCAGTTCGGTAGCAGAGGAGCAGGCAGATAACGTAGTCAGGTGGCAGGCCGAGGTCAGTTCACAGGAGAGCAGTGTTTGTAGCAGCAGGAACAGCAGGAGAAAGAGCTTGACTAAAGGCTGGAAGCACAATAATCTCGCAATGACACACCCACAGGGCCAGGTTTATATAGGGTGTGTAATTGGCAATCAGAGGCCCAATCAAGAGAGCACTAGGTGTAGCCAATCAGGAAGAACAGTCAATGGTATCTGGGTTCAGCAAGGAACTTTGCAGCCAGCAGAATAGCTCAGATGGTAGAGCTGCTGGCCAGTGGACAAGAGGTACTGGGTTCGACTCCTGACACAGCACTTCCAGGCAACAACTGGCGGTGTTGGAGCCCAGGGATGAGAAGACAACAGGGTGGAGGCAGCAGGACTTTTTGCCATACACACAGCAGGGGAACAGCTGACATTACTGAACCCCAGTAACACAGGAGCAAGTGTTGACTGTGCTAACAGCACTTCCAGGCAACAACTGGCGGTGTTGGAGCCCAGGGATGAGAAGACAACAGGGTGGAGGCAGCAGGACTGTTTGCCGTTCACACAGCAGGGGAACAGCTGACATTACTGAACCCCAGTAACACAGGAGCAAGTGTTGACTGTGCTAACAGCACTTCCAGGCAACAACTGGCGGTGTTGGAGCCCAGGGATGAGAAGACAACAGGGTGGAGGCAGCAGGACTTTTTGCCGTTCACACAGCAGGGGAACAGCTGACATTACTGAACCCCAGTAACACAGGAGCAAGTGTTGACTGTGCTAACAGCACTTCCAGGCAACAACTGGCGGTGTTGGAGCCCAGGGATGAGAAGACAACAGGGTGGAGGCAGCAGGACTGTTTGCCGTACACACAGCAGGGGAACAGCTGACATTACTGAACCCAGTAACACAGGAGCAAGTGTTTTCTGTGCTAACAGCACTTCCGAGCAACAACTGGCGGTGTTGGAGCCCAGGGATGAGAAGACAACAGGGTGGAGGCAGCAGGACTGTTTGCCATACACACAGCAGGGGAACAGCTGACATTACTGAACCCCAGTAACACAGGAGCAAGTGTTGACTGTGCTAACAGCACTTCCGAGCAACAACTGGCGGTGTTGGAGCCCAGGGATGAGAAGACAACAGGGTGGAGGCAGCAGGACTGTTTGCTGTACACACAGCAGGGGAACAGCTGACATTACTGAACCCCAATAACACAGGAGCAAGTGTTGACTGTGCTAACAGCACTTCCAGGCAACAACTGGCGGTGTTGGAGCCCAGGGATGAGAAGACAACAGGGTGGAGGCAGCAGGACTGTTTGCCATACACACAGCAGGGGAACAGCTGACATTACTGAACCCCAGTAACACAGGAGCAAGTGTTGACTGTGCTAACAGCACTTCCGAGCAACAACTGGCGGTGTTGGAGCCCAGGGTCAAGGAGGATGTTTAAATACTAGATCAAGTATTTTTCTTGTTACGTGTCAATTAAAAATGTCTATACTCCAAACAAGAGAAATATAACCTTTAGTACCATAAGATGATGATTTTACTTTAAAAAATATATGTAAATTAATAATTTACAAACATAAACGCATACATTAACATGTTGAAAAGCAATGCAAACCACAATAAAAATAGGTTAAATAATCTGCTATACGGTTTTAAATAAAAGCATACAAGTACATATCAGAATCCATTAATGATGGATAAGTAACAGTATGTACACCATTTTTATTGTATAGACAATGAATGGCTGACTTAAAAACATAATCAGCATTACAAGTTATCTGTGACATTCATAAGACTTTACATTTGCTGAATAATATCACTAAAAAGTTTTTAAAAATATCTAAAATTTCCATCATGTAATACTGATAATATGTGCCAATCATTTATATTAACAAACAAAACCTTTAAAAAGTGCAAAGTGAAAACAGCTATTTATGCCTGACTGTGGACTTGTAAGCATGACAACGGATAGATAAGGTATATATAGATGAGACTGCATAGCCACAGATGGTGAATGGCGATGTAATACTGTACCTCAATAAAGTGTGCGTTACTACTACATACTTTTTTTTATATCGCTTTATAAACAGGGTACGTGCATGTATGCTTGCGCCTTTGTTTGGACGCACAGACTGGCTTCCTGCTGTGACGCGTTGGGTATTGGAGCGTCTGTGCGTCTTATGACGCAGACTAACATTCACGGTGCGCATCGTTCATCATCGCAAGCGTACCGACAACACAAAGGCGTTGTCATGACTGCTTTACTCAGTAAACATGCACCTATGATGAAACATACACGCATGTGCCCTATTACATAACAAGCTACAAGAAAAACGCGTGTGAGGTGTGACACAGCTGTTTTGTTAAGGTACAGTATTATATCGACATTGTACAGGTGTCGCTATTCAGTCTGATAAATAGATATCATTCACCTATTCCATCAGTTGTCGTTCTTTCAGCAGCACTTACAGGTATATATTTTGCTATTGTGACTATGCACTATTGACTTTAACAAGGTAATGCATGATTTTTTTTACCGATTATCATGTTTACATGAAGGACCTTTATGATATGGGCTGTTAAATTTCTAATTAAATATGTATTTTTAAAAATGACACAAATATAAGTAATGTTGAAGAGGACTATTCCTACATGCATTGTTTGCACAATATTACAGGTGTACATCACGCCCCTTAATCAACATTGGATTATTATATTTACTTGTATGCTTTTATTTAAAAGCCAAGAACACTGAAGTCTAACCTTCGCACTGCAGCTGTTGTCAAAGTTCAACCCACATTATGCACTTCCAACATTGAGTCATGATGTGAGTTGGATTTGTCTAAGCTATGGAGTGACAAGGTTGACCATCAGTATCCTATAGCATAAGTAGGCTTTTGTGTTAGCATTTGTTTTCGACATGTGCATATCTGAAATAATATGTCACAATTATTTTGTTACAGATTTGTGACAAAGAGTAATCATTTAATGGTTTTAAAGCTGATGTTTCAATTGTTTACAGCTTAGAAATCAGGGTGTAGCCTCATATCTATGTGTAGCACTAGACACTTTGACATGTCATGTTTTTTTCACCATGTGTAGGTAGCTAGCAGTAATTTTTGCCGGACACACAGCAGGGGAACAGCAGGCGTTACTGAACCCCACAAACACATCAGCGATTGTTTTCATCTGTGCATCTAACACTTCTGAGCAGCAACTGGCGGTGTTGAAGCCCAGGGTCAAGGAGGGTTTTGAAATAAAATATTGAGTTATTGCCTTGTTACGTGGCCATTGCAAATGTATGTACTTCAAACAAGAATAAATGAAGTTTTACTAGGACAATAAAATGATGAATTTCAATTCCAAGAATAGAAAAATATTTATACTTGAGAGTCCTCAGTGGTTGATACCGTTTAATGGCTAACTGAAAAGATGGTAACAAATTCCAAGCTTTCGAGACTACTCAGGTCTCTTCATCAGGCTAAGAGTAAAACAAAAAATGAAGAATCACATATTTCTACACACAACAGGACACAGGAATAGTGCAATAGGTAAGACAAGTGACGTGAAGCAGAACTGTCATTATGGCAGAGGGATGATCATAAATATTGGAACAGTTCATAGATAAGGAGAGAAAGTTTTATTGCCCTCTGATTGGGGTCTGGTGTTCTGTTTTGATGCCCCTAGAAGGTCAGAGACGCAGATTCCTTAATTGATATAGAATGACATGAATCATTCACACAGTAGTGGGGGGTCGCCTCAGAAAGACTTTTTGAACCAGGGATACCATCCAAGAACAATTGAAAACCAAATTTCAAGAGCCAACAGAATATCAAGGAATCACCTGCTACATTACAAAGGTAAAGAAGAAAATAACCGGGTGCCTCTAGTGGTCACCTACAATCTAAATCTGGAGGTGCTAAGGGGAGCTACACGGAAACTACAACCTTTACTACAAAAAGATGCCGATATTACAATCCATATTTCCAGACCCCCACTACTGTGTTTTAGGCAGCCCCCAAATGTAAGAAGCATCATTGTCAGAAGCTCCCTGTCCTCCCCAACAGCTGCAGGAACCTTTCCTTGCAACAATAAGAAATGTAAAACCTGTGCATCTATAATGACCACGGACAAGATAAAGATCCCCAACTCCCATCACAACTACAAGATCCCAGCTACTTTCAGCTGCATCACATCTAATGTGGTGTACCTAATTATATGTACTAAATGTCCAAATGGGGGTCTGTATGTGGGGGAGACCGGCCAAAAACTGAGAACAAGGATAAATTATCATCGCCACACAATAAGAGAAAAAATAATGGATTTACCTGTGGCAAAAAACATTGGTATGCCCGGTCATATCATGATGGATATGGAATTACTGGTATTAAAATGTAACTTCAAATCTGAGAAAGATAGAAAGGTTTCGGAATATAATCTCATCATGACCTTTGACACTCAGTGCTGTAATGAATAGATCACACGGATTCATGTCATTCTATATCAATTAAGGAATCTGCGTCTCTGACCTTCCAGGGGCATGAAAACACAAAACCAGACCCCAATCAGAGGACAATAAAACTTTCTATCCTTATCTAGGAACTGTTCCAATATTTATGTTCATCCCTCTGGCATAATGACAGTTCTGCTGCACGTCACTTGTCTTACCTATTGCACTATTCCTGTGTCCTGTTGTGTATAGAAATATGTGATTCTTCATTTTTTGTTTTAGTCTTTGCCTGATGAAGAGACGTGAGTAGCCTCGAAAGCTTGCAATTTGTTACCATCTTTTCAGTTATCCATTAAAAGGTATCAACCACTGAGGACTCTCAAGTCTAAATATTTTTCTATCTACTGGCTAAGACGGTACGAAGATACACATCTTTCCTAATTTCAAGAATAAAAATAAAGACCCTGCAAATATAAACGCATATATGCACATGGCAACAAGAAATGGAACAACACACCACCCAAAAATTAGTTTACAAAATATAGTGTTGTAAATTTAAGAATAAAAGTCCATTTTTGTATTTATGAATAATGCTTAAGGAACGCTATGTTAAACCATAACATAGTGAAGACAATGGATTTTGTAATAGTCACTCATCATCATCATTGCAATTTATATGTGACAGTCACAGACATTTCAATTATTTAAGTTAATAAAATCGTTACTTTGTACAGCATGTATGACATGTCCAGCATGGACTCATCAATGTGATGACGCAATAATGTACGATAAAAAATAACCATTTAAAAAAACATTATGCATTGTCACAATTTAAGTGTGTGCCTGCAAGTGTAGGTGAAACAAAGGCTACGGATAGCAAAGGTATATTCTATGTCTGTATCAGACAGTGGACAGCCTCTGATGGGTAATGACGATGTTATACTGTACGTCAATAAAGTCTGCGGCTGCAATCATGCATTTTTTGCTTGTACAGTGTTGAAGAGGGTAAAAGCATGTCTGGTTGCGCAAGGCTTTATCCGTCAACACTACCTTCCTACTGTCACGCGTAGGGTAGGGTAGCGTGTGTCTATTAGATGACTCTCTATAAAATGTGACCTTACGCAGCGTTATTCTGCCCTAGGGACGCCAAAAATACGACAGCAGTAATCATTTACTGTCTAATACTCCACCTATGACCAACAAAAAAAGCACGTTCCCTCTTTAACAATCTACAAGACTAACAAGCATAATGGTTGACGCTGACTTTATTGAGGTACAGTATTACATCGACATTGTCCATGAGTAACTATGCACTGTGATACCTATATACCATTATTAATTTATATCTGTTGTGGTTGTTTCAACAGCACTTGCAGGTATAACTACCTATTGTCAGTATGCATGATGCACTTTCTAGATGTAATAATTTATTATTGCACATTATTACCAGGTTTAGATGCTGGCCATTTCATATATGGTGTGTGAAGTTACAGTTGGCATCAGTATGTGTATTTTATAATGTCTGTCATAAATATAACTCGTGATGATGATGATGAGGATGTTTATCATTCGTACATCTATTGACTGCATTATCTTACAGGTACAGATAAAGTTCCTTAAAAAGCATTAATTGATAAGTATGAAATGTACTTTTATGCATTAATTTCAAAAAGTGAACACTATGTTTTAGTTTTTGTTACCATTTCTAATAGACATGTGCAGATATGCGCTGTGATGACAAATTATTATCTGTCCATATTTGTTATAAAAATTTATCATTCTAGGCCTGGAAAACTTCACAATTTCCTGTTTTAAGCATAACAATCAGGGTGACGGCTCTTCCCTATTTGGAGCATGTTCGACATGGGTTTTTCTGTGCATGTGTAGGGAACAGGAGACTTCTTGCCGGACACACAGCAAGGGAACAGCTGGCGTTACTGAACCCCACTAACACTATAGCTTGTGTATTGGTCTGTGGACCCGACACTTCTGAGCAGCAACTGGCAGTGTTGTAGCCCAGGGAGTAGAGTTCAGGTGGTAGAAAGATGAACATAACAGGAGACATGGATAACGTTGCGAACCAGTTATTTAATCTGAAAACGGACAGACAAATTCAGGCGAGATCCATGCCTTGTTCATTTTCAGAAAAGTAAGCCGGTCTACATTATCGGAGGATAGTCGCATGCGACGGTCTGTTAGTACACCACCTGCGGCACTAAAGACGCGCTCCGATAATACACTGGCAGCAGGGCAAGCCAGCACCTCCAATGCCTACTGGCTAAGCTCTGGCCATGTATCCAGCTTAGAGACCCAAAACTTGAATGGGGAAGAGCCATCTGGGAGTACACTGAGAGGGAAAGACATGTAGTCTGTCACCATCTTACGGAAACGTTGCCTCCTGCTGACTGGAGCCGTCTCGGATGGTGTAGACATTTGTGGCGCTGCCACAAAACTTTGCCACATTTGGAACATACTGGTCTTGCCCTGTGCAGAGGCGCTGCTTGTGCTCCCTCTTGTTGCAGAGCTGTCTCCACTGCCTCGACGCACAGAGCTGCTTTGTAAAGCAGTAGCAGCAGCAGTGCTCTCGGCTGGAATGGAGAACATTATGGATTGCACCAGTGTGTCTTGGTACTCCCGCATTTTACGCTCCCGGTTCAACGGTGTGATGAGGCTTTGCAAGTTGTCCCGGTAGCGAGGGTCTAGGAGGGTGTACACCCAATAATCAGACGTGGTGAGAATGTGGGCGATGCGGCGGTCGTTTCTCAGGCACTGCAGCATGAAATCAACCATGTGCTGCAGACTCCCAACTGGCCAAGAAACGCTGTCCCCTGCAAGAGGCGTCATCTCTGCCTGCTCTGCATCACCCCACCCTCGCTCTACATACTGACTAGAGCGTTGTGTACCTCCCTCTGGAGCGATGTCTTCCTCCTCCATTGACTCCTCCTCATCCTCCTCACAAAGTGAGCCCTGCCCAGCCCTTTGTGAGGAACCACGTTGAGCTGACTGTCCAGAAGGTGATGGAATTTGTGACTCCTCATCCTCCACCTCTTCCAAAACCTCATCCCTTAGTGCTTGCAGTGTTTTTTGAAGCAGGTAGATAAGGGGGACAGTCAGGCTGACTAGTGCATCATCTGCACTCGCCATCCGCGTTGACTCATCAAACGCACGCAAAACGTGGCAGATGTCCTTCATAGGGGCCCACGGCCCACTCAGTAGTGGTGAAGTGTGAACGGCGCAAATTGCGAGTTGATTGCGCCTGATGCAGCTGATACTCCATTACTGCTGGCTGCTGTTCACACAACCGCTCCAACATATGTAACGTGGAATTCCACCTGGTGGGTACGTCACATATGATGCGATGTTCAGGAAGGCGAAATCTGCGTTGCAGAGCTGCAATGCGCGATCTGGCCATGCTGGAACGTCGCAAGTGAGCGCACTCTAGGCGGACCTTGTGCAGCAGTGCATCAAGATACGGATAGTCCCTCAAAAAACTCTGCACGACCAAGTTGAGCACATGTGCCAGACATGGTATGTGAGTGAGGTTGCCAAGGCCCAGAGCTGCCACCAGATTTCGGCCATTGTCACACACTACCAAGCCTGTCTGGAGATTCGCTGGCAAAAACCACACGTCGCTCTCCTGCTTGATGGCATTCCAGAGCTCCTGCGCTGTGTGGCTTCGATTCCCCATGGAAATTAATTTCAGGACGGCCTGTTGACGTTTGGCCACGGCTGTGCTCATATCGGTCGCAACAGGTAAGCGTTCACGGGTCCATGTGGAGGTAGACCGTGACGGCTCCTGCAGCGATGATTCTGAGGAACTGGAGTAGGAGGAGGAGTCAATGTGGACAGACTGGATTCCTGCAATCCTTGGAGTTGGCAGAACACGTACAGCGCCACTCGCAAGATCTGTACCCGGCTCCACAACATTGACCCAATGGGCAGTGAGGGAAAGGTATCGTCCCTGGCCATGGGTACTGGTCCACGCATCGGTGGTCAGGTGGACCTTGCTACTGACGGCGTTTAGTAGCGCATGTTTAATTTTTCCCTCAACATGCTTTTGCAGACCAGGGACGGCTTGCCTGCTGAAATAAAATCGGCTGGGCACATTGTATTGTGGGACTGCCAATGCCATTAAGTTACGGAAACTGTCAGTCTCCACCAGCCTGAATGACAGCATTTCAAGGGACAGGAGTTTTGCAATGCCAGCATTCAGAGCCTGTGCTCGTGGATGGTTTGCCGAGTATGGCCGTCTTTTATCCCATGCCTGTGCTACCGATGGCTGTTTTGTGGCCTGGGAGTGTGAGGATGACAGGGAACTTGCAGCTGTGGGTGGAATAACACTGGGTCTCTGGACAACAGTGACAGAGGTTCTTCCATGGCGATCCTGTGAGGAAGCCGAACCAGCTGTGTGTGAGCTGGAGGAAGAGGCTCCAACACGAGCTGAAGATGTAGGTGCTGCTGTAGGTTGGTCTACATCTCCAGTGTCTCTTTGTAACTCAACCACGTGCTTTGACCGCACATGTTTCCACATATTTGTGGTATTAAGGTTACTGACACTTTTACCTCTTTTTACTTTTTGATTACACAGCTTGCATTTGACATAGCAAATATCATCTGCAAGTGTGTCAAAAAAAGACCACGCAGTGCAAGTCCTGGGAGCGCCCGTTTTGGCTGTTGGAAGAGAACTGCTACGAACGGGTGCCAAACTGGAGGCTACAGGCAACCGAGTCTGCAGCCTACCTCTCCCTACTGTTTGGACCGTTGGGGCAATCTCTTCCTCAGAGCTGCTCCCACCACCTTCCTGTTCCTCACGCCATGTTGGGTCTTGGACCTCATCATCTCCAGTACCCTCTTCCAACACCTGCTGCTGTTGGGTGGTCTGGCCAGCACCATGCTCAACAGAAACTGGCACCTGAGTCTCATCATCATCAGATGCGTTCTGCGGTGTGCTGACCATCGGCACTGGCTCACCCGCCTCTTCAGATTCAGAGAGACACAGCTGTTGCGCATCACTGCATACTCCCTCTTCTTCACATTCCAGAATGCTGCTTGGCTGGGCCCCTGTTTGCAAGCCAACAGATTCTGAGAACAGAAGCAGAGACTCAGCTGGCTCCTTTACAGAGCTCTCTGACTGCCTGGGCAATTTGGCAGGCGGTGAAGAGACAGATGGTTGTTCAACAGTGCTGTGGTCCTGAGAGGAGGTGGAAGCAATTGAAGTCGATGCATTGGCTGCCATCCAACCAACAACGGCTTCAATTTGTTCTTCCCGCAGCAGGGGGCTACGCCGAGCTCCTACAAAAGTGCGCATAAAGGAACGCTCACGGGGAAAACTGGTGGATGCTGTGTCACTGGGGGCGGCAGCAGCCACAGAATCCCCACGTCCTCTCCCTGCTGAAACTCCACGCCCACGACCATGTGCCTTACTCCCTGCCTTCTTCATCTTGGTAGATTGATAAAGAAAGTCAGAAAAGTTATAAGGCCTAAGTGTGGTTATTCCTCAGAGACTGCAGTGAACACTGCAGACAACTGTTCACTAGCTGTGAAAGGCCCCTTTGTGTACTTCTATAGTGTTTGCAACCAATGTATTGTATACGGATGGAAGCGCGTCACACTAATAGATTATATTTTTTGAAAATAGAATGGAGCAGCACCAATTAGAGAGAAATGTGAAGGATGAGGCAGTGACACACGCTCAGCAGACTACAACCAGCAGTGGTTGAAGAACTAACTGTAGCGTAATCTGCACTCAAAAAATGAAAAGCTCACAGACTACAGTGAACACTGCAGACAACTGTTCAGTAGCTGTAAAAGGCCCCTTTGTGTACTTCTATAGTGTTTGCAACCAATGTATTGTATACGGATTGAAGCGCGTCACACTAATAGATTATATTTTTTGAAAATAGAATGGAGCAGCACCAATTAGAGAAAAATGTGAAGGATGAAGCAGTGACACACGCTCAGCAGACTACAACCAGCAGTGGTTGAAGAACTAACTGGAGCGTAATCTGCACTCAAAAAATGAAAAGCTCACAGACTACAGTGAACACTGCACACAACTGTTCATTAGCTGTAAAAGGCCCCTTTGTGTACTTCTATAGTGTTTGCAACCAATGTATTGTATACGGATGGAAGCGCGTCACACTAATAGATTATATTTTTTGAAAATAGAATGGAGCAGCACCAATTAGAGAAAAATGTGAAGGATGAGGCAGTGACACACGCTCAGCAGACTACAACCAGCAGTGGTTGAAGAACTAACTGGAGCGTAATCTGCACTCAAAAAATGAAAAGCTCACAGACTACAGTGAACACTGCAGACAACTGTTCAGTAGCTGTAAAAGGCCCCTTTGTGTACTTCTATAGTGTTTGCAACCAATGTATTGTATACGGATGGAAGCGCGTCACACTAATAGATTATATTTTTGAAAATAGAATGGAGCAGCACCAATTAGAGAAAAATGTGAAGGATGAGGCAGTGACACACGCTCAGCAGACTACAACCAGCAGTAGTTGAAGAACTAACTGTAGCGTAATCTGCACTCAAAAAATGAAAAGCTCACAGACTACAGTGAACACTGCAGACAACTGTTCAGTAGCTGTAAAAGGCCCCTTTGTGTACTTCTATAGTGTTTGCAACCAATGTATTGTATACGGATGGAAGCGCGTCACACTAATAGATTATATTTTTTGAAAATAGAATGGAGCAGCACCAATTAGAGAAAAATGTGAAGGTTGAGGCAGTGACACACGCTCAGCAGACTACAACCAGCAGTGGTTGAAGAACTAACTGGAGCGTAATCTGCACTCAAAAAATGAAAAGCTCACAGACTACAGTGAACACTGCACACAACTGTTCAGTACCTGTAAAAGGCCCCTTTGTGTACTTCTATAGTGTTTGCAACCAATGTATTGTATACGGATGGAAGCGCGTCACACTAATAGATTATATTTTTTGAAAATAGAATGGAGCAGCACCAATTAGAGAAAAATGTGAAGGATGAGGCAGTGACACACGCTCAGCAGACTACAACCAGCAGTGGTTGAAGAACTAACTGTAGCGTAATCTGTACTCAAAAAATGAAAAGCTCACAGACTACAGTGAACACTGCAGACAACTGTTCAGTAGCTGTAAAAGGCCCCTTTGTGTACTTCTATAGTGTTTGCAACCAATGTATTGTATACGGATGGAAGCGCGTCACACTAATAGATTATATTTTTTGAAAATAGAATGGAGCAGCACCAATTAGAGAAAAATGTGAAGGATGAGGCAGTGACACACGCTCAGCAGACTACAACCAGCAGTGGTTGAAGAACTAACTGGAGCGTAATCTGCACTCAAAAAATGAAAAACTCACAGACTACAGTGAACACTGCACACAACTGTTCACTAATCACTAGCTGTGAAAGGCTCCTTTCTGTACTTCTATAGTGTTTGCAACCAATGTATTGTATACGGATGGAAGCACGTCACACTAATAGATCACTGTTAATTTCAATTGAATGGAGCTGCACCAATTCCACAAAATAAAATAAAAAAAAGAATCAGTGAGTGACACGTGCAGATGCCTACAAACAGCGGTGGATGCAGAGCAAACAGCAGCGTCACCTGCACTCACACACACACCTTGCACAGAGCTGTTAAAACAACACTGCAAGGCAAAAGGAAGCTTTACACAGCGGTTGGTAAACTAGCCTGCCTAAAGCACAGTACACAAAATCGCAATCTCTAACTGTCCCTCAGAGTCAGCAGAGCAGCGTTCTGTCCCTAACTGAGTTCACAGCACAGTGACGCTAAAATGGCGGTGGCGCCTTTTATAGTGCATTCTGACATCATTTCAGCAGCCATGCCATTAGTTAAGATGACCGCAGCATTACAGGATGTGCCCACACTTCGTAGGATTCCTCATTGGCTGACTAAAATCACACTGCCTCTCAAAGAATTATGGGAACTTCCGATTCCGGTATACGATATAGGAAAAATATCGGAACTAAGTATCGGAATTCCGATACAGCGAATATCGGCCGATACCCGATACTTGCGGTATCGGAATGCTCAACACTAATTGTGAGCACTCTGAACCCCAAAGTGCTTCACAGAAGTTTATAACGTAGAGCAGTGAAAATAAAAAAATAATTTTTTCCTCAAAAATCATTTTTTAGCCCGCTATTTTTTATTTTCACAAAGTTAACAGGAGAAATTGGACCACAAAAGTTGTTGTGCAATTTGTCCTGAGTACACCAATACCCCATATGTGGGGGGGAACCACTGTTTTGGCGCATGGGAGAGCTCAGATAGGAAGGAGCGCCATTTTGGAATGCAGAATTGATGGAATGATCTGCGGGCGTCATGTTGCGTTTGCAGAGCCCCTGATGTGCCTAAACAGTAGAAACCCCCCACAAGTGACCCCATTTTGGAAACTAGACTCCCCAAGGAGCTTATCTAGATGTGTAGTGAGCACTTTAAGCCCCCAAGTGCTTCACAGAAGTTTATAAACGCAGAGCAGTGAAAATGTAAAAATCATTTTTGTTCCTCAAAAATCATTTTTTAGCCAGCTATTTTTTGTTTTCCCAAGGGTAACAGGATAAATTGGACCCCAAAAGTTGTTGTCCAGTTTTTCCTGAGTACACTAGTGCCCCATATGTGGGGGGAACCATTGTTTGGGCGCACGGCAGGGCTCAGAAGGGAAGGAGCGCCATTTGACTTTTTTAATGGAAAATTAGCTCCAATCGTTAGCGGACACCTTGTCGTGTTTGGAGAGCCCCTGTGTGCCTAAACTTTGGAGCTCCCCTACAAATGACCCCATTTTGGAAACTAGACCCCCTAAGGAACTTATCTAGATGCACAGTGAGCACTTTGAACCCCAGGTGCTTCACAGAAGTTTATAGCGCAGAGCCGTGAAAATAAAAAATCATATTTTATTTTCACAATGGTTACAGGAGAAATTGGACCCGAAAGTTGTTGTCCAGTTTGTCCTGAGTACGCTGGTACCCCATATGTGGGGGGAAACCACTGTTTGGGCACACGTCAGGGCTCGGAAGGGATGTAGTGACGCTTTGAAATGCCGACTTGATGGAATGGTCTGCGGGAGTCATGTTACGTTTGCAGAGCCCATCATGTGCCTAAACAGTAGAAACCCCCCCAAGTGACCCCATTTTGGAAACTAGATCCCCCAAGGAACTCCTCTAGATGTGTGGTGAGCACTTTGAATCTCCAAGTTCTTCACAGAAGTTTATAACGCAGAGCCGTGAAAATAAAAAATATTTTTTTTTCTACAAACATGATCTTTTAGTCCCCAGTTTTTTTTTCCCCAAGGGTAACAGAAGAAATTAGACCCCCAAAGTTGTGAATTTTTTTCTGAGTACGCTGATACCCCATATGTGTGGGTAAACCACTGTTTGGGAACACGTCGGGGCTCGGAATAAAGGGAGCACTGTTTGACTTTTTGAACGCAAAATTTGCAGGAATCAATGGTGGTGCCATGACGCGTTTGGAGACCCCCTGATATGCCTAAATAGTGGAAACCCCTCAATTCTAACTCCAACCCTAACCCCAACACACCCCTAACCACAACCCTAACCCCTACACACCCCTAACCCTAATCCAAACTATAACCATAACCCTTTCCCAACACACCCCTAACCCTAATCCCAACCCTAACCATAACCAGAACCCTAACCCTAATTCCAACCCTAACGCTAATTCTAACCGTAACCCTAATTCCAACCCTAACTCAAATTCCAACCCTAATTCTAACCGTAACCCTAATTCTAAACCTAACCCTAATTCTAACCCTAATGCTAAGGCTAGGTTCACATTACGTTTTACCAGCCCGTTCAACACATAGCGTTGATGGGCTGGTAAAAGTATAGCATAACGCGATCGCGTTATGCTATACCCACTAGCGCAGATGAATCAGCAGATGATTCATCTGTGCTAGCGGTGAGGGAGCCCAGATGCTGCAGCCCGCGCCAAAGGCTCCGTCACTGAATGACGGCACTTTGCGAACGCATGCCACTTTACGGCATGCGTTGCGATGCGCCCGCAAATGGAGGTGAATGGCAGCGTTAACGGACTGTGTTACACTTCGTTATACCGCGGTGTAACGCAGTCCGTCTAACGGACTGCCATAACGCAATATGAACCCAGCCTAACCCTAATGCTAACCCTAACTGTAATTCTAACCCTAATAGAAAAAAATATATATATATTTTCTTTATTTTATTTTTTATCCCTACCTATGGGAGTGATAAAGGGGGCTTTTATTTACTTTTTTTTTTATTTTGATCACTGTGAGAGTTTATCACAGTGATCAAAATAAATGTATTGAATCTGCAGGACGGCGGGCGCACTACGCATGCGCCCGCCATTTTCCATGTGCCCATGAAGAGGGGGGAGCGGACCAGAGCGGAGGGGAGCAGATAGTGACGGCGGTGACCGATCGCCGCCATCAATCGGTGGCGACGGCCGATCACCGCCGTCACTCGGTGTGGGGGGGGGGGTCGGATCTCGGTCTCCACCCATGGCAGATGCTATTGCAGCATCGGCCATGGCTGGATTTTAATATTTCACCAAATTTCATTGGTGAAATATTACAAATCGCTGTGATTGGCTGTTTCACTTTTAACAGCCAATCAGAGCGATCGTAGCCACATGGGGGTTAAGCCAACGCCCCTGTGGTGAAGTACAAAGGGTCTTGTGCCTGCGGGTCAGGTGACCTTTCAGTGACCTCGGTCACCCGGCCCGCAGGAACGCGATCCTTTCATGACACAGGGAATGCGTCACAGGTTGGATTGGCACAGACTTTTATGACGCATACGCTGTGTCACAGGTCGGAAGCACATTACTGCATTGATTGCAGTGTAAGCACGGGAATGTGCCCATTTTGGGGTTCTGAAGAAATTGTTATGTTCGGGAAGGTATGGAGGGGGCCAAAATCAGCCCTCACCAAGGAATCACGAAGGTTAGTGGCACGTTTATAACAGGGAAGAAAATGGCTATGAAATTCCGGAACATTAGGATATGCGGTTTGTAGGAGATTCCAGTGTCGTTTAATAGTGCTGTGAAGAATATGTACAAACGGGTGATACGTATGAACAAAAGGGATACGTTTATCAATGCTGGATCTAGGATATGGACGAATTCAGTAGCTTCGGTAAGAAATGCTGGGGGATAACCGTGTTCCCTAAATTTGTTGTGCATCTCATTGATCCTCAAAGAGGAAAGGGTGGGATCAGACACGATCCGCTGTACCCTTTGAAATTGAAATTGTGGGATCGATTTCTTTATAGCCAGAGGATGAAGACTGTTAAAGTGTAAGAGACTATTTCGATCTGTAGTGTGAGACAGTGAGGGTATGTGTGTTGAATGGGTGTACATTTCACCTAGGTACTTTGCTGACGGGTATGGGGGAATGTATGGCTTTGTAAGCCTAGTGGTAGAGAAAGGTCACTACACCTTACATTCATTGCACACTTGCAGCTCAGGCCTGAAACTACTCAGGTGTTAATTAGGAGACCAGAAGTAGGTGTCTGAGAACACAGACAAGGAGCTCGCTTAGTCTGGACACAGGAGGGGTCCAGGCACAAGAAGGTGTCTCCAGGAGTATGAGCTATCTCAGTCTGGGTGCTCGATGTACCCCGGACACAGGAGTAGTCTCAGTGAGAATCCATGCGGATAGCTGCTGAATAGGAGAGGAGCTCGCTTAGTCTGGACAAGGAGTCCAGGCACAAGAAGCAGTCTCCAGGAGTATGAGCTGTCTCAGTCTGGGTGCTCGATGTACCCCGGACACAGGAGTAGTCTCTGTGAGAATCCATGCGGATAGCTGCTGAATAGGAGGGGAGCTCTCTCAAGTCTGGACGTTGAAGGTACCTTCAGACACAAGGAGGAGACTCTGTGAACCTCCATGCTGGTAAATGCTGAACATATGTGTTGTTTTGGCCCCGGCTGTTAGAGTCGGGACCCGGATAGATAGGGAAATCTATCTAAGTGTAATTAGTGGCTAGACAAGCCCAGGTCTTCTGTTTATGATTTGTTTTATGTCTTGTTTGCTTTTGACTTTAAATAAAACTGGTTGCGGCCAGTTGCACCAGTACTGCTGTGAATGAACTGTTTCCGTGCCACTCTGTCTACCCGGACGGCGATCCCAGAGCTATATCCCCTGAAAAGCTTACAGTAGGTTTCAAATAGAGGTCAGTGGTGAGATTACCTAAATCATCCTTGATGACCAGAGTATCAAGGAAATTAACCTATTTAACTCTACGGGTGATGGTGAAAGATAGTTCAGGCCAAGTTGAATTCAAGTTAGAAAAGAAGGAATAAAAAGTATCCACCGTGACGTTCCAAACACAAAAAATATTGTCGATATAGTGTTTCCATAGAAGACTAAATTTATCACTAACATGAAGCCCAATATGTCATGAAAAAACAATCTCAGAATCGCTAGGATCTGTTGAAGCGGAAGCGTTCCTGAGTTATTACCTCATAAAGGGACACTGGGCAGAATTGCAAAAAATGGCCAGATCATTAAGGCCAAAATAGGTTGGGTCATGAAGGGGTTAAAGACAGTTTTACTCTGAAATGTGATAGCATTGCAGAGTCAACAAACATGGCTGAGATCACGCAGCATATGCCTGATACATGCTGCCCGTGGTTCGGTTAGCATGTATCTGCTGTAAGGTTCCCTTTAAAGCACCACTCCAGCATTTTTGTTCAGCGATGGAGTGGTGCTTTATAGCTAAGGTCCCTGCCCCTACTTTTATACACACCCTCCAGTGTCTTCACCTTTTTTCGGTCCTACTCTGGTCTCATGGAGCCATCTTGTCACAACTTCTAACTGGCTGGAAGTTAAAAGTTAGGTCACAAGCTCTCAGTGTAAGGCTTTGAGACCCAGAACAAGGCTCTCAAAGACTGGTATTGAGTTGTGACCACCGGCTTGCTCTATGACACATTGAAGTAGACGGCAGGTCAGAAACTGCAGGAGACAGATGGGAGCGGCGGTGATAAAAGATAAAGGCGCCGAAAGGGGAGTACGACAGGGGCAGGGGACTTAGATTTGAAGCATCATTCCAGTGGTAAAATATAAACAAAAAACGCCAGAGTCATGCTTTTGAGAGGATTTCTTTCGATGAGGTATACTTTTATGATCTGTGATTGTTTCTGCTACGACATTTGGCAGCAGTATATGAGACAATTGGAAGCAATTATCCTGATACATATATTAGGATGGGTTGATGCATTTTTAATGTTTTTATAAACACATAGGGACCCAGCTGAAAGTCTGACCTAGTTTTTTTTTGTTGTTGTGGTTTAAACAAAGCAATGGCTGAGAACATGTATAAATGATCATCATCTATCTAAAGGACAAATGACAAGTGATCTAAGTATGCAAATTCATGATGTTTTCAAGTAATGGAAGAGGTTTTGTATAATGGGAAAGCTATGCTTATAGCTTGAGAAGGGTTTGTGTATATTTAAGGAGCAGCAGAACTACTTGAAGCACATAAATGGCACCTGTTGATTCAGAAAGTGGTCAAGCATGGTATAAATACCTACTCCTATCTGTCTAACCTTTATTCTAATGCAAAAACCTGTTCTGCGAATATAACATAGATAGAACTAACAAAAGCAGGCTCATATGTCAGCCCAGCTCATGAATGGCAGGCACCTGATGTCACATACGACTATGACCTGTTTTTATTCATACTAGGTGGGCTGCAGTATGGCTCCATAAGAGAGGCATATATTAACACTAAAATGAGACTCAATTTGCACAGAACAAATCAAATAAATAATTTCCAAAGATTTATTTATGGGAATCATATAATAGTCTTAGGCCAAATTTAGACATCAGTTAAACATGTTCCGTGTATGTGTAAGGAGGCCAAGGTGGTAGTCGTGGTGAGAAGCTGCTGTGTCGCCACACCCTGGCTTCCCAAAAAGGAAACACAAAGTCCAGACTGTTCTGTACCAAATAGAGCACTCACAATAGATTCCAGGGTTCCTTCGGATTCTGCAATCCCAGCTCCAGATTCCTGGCTCACATAGACAACTCCAGACTCCATACTCAACAATTCAACTTTACTTGGAAACCGCGTTCTCAATACAGACATAGCACCGTTCACATACATGGGCCTTCCTTGAACTCTCCCTGTCTTCTTGGATACAGCTTCCATCCTGAAGGCACTTGTATCCCTGTCCCTTCTGACAATCTCTGTCTCTTCTGACAATCTCTGTCCCTTCTGACAATCCCTGTCTCGCCAGACAATCTCTGTCCCTTCTACAGCATCCGTGCCCCTACACAGGGCCGGCTACAGGGTTTTGTGGGCCCTGGGCGAAAGAGTCTCAATGGGCCCCTTTAACACAGACCACGATTCATGATGCACAGATACGGCAGAGAAATATGGGTATAGTACAGTGCCAAATACTTCACTTCTTACATTACATGACTGATACCTATTGTAAATTCTACAATAGCTCAGTAACCGCCGAATTCTCACAGCGCACAGTACAGACTGGATAGTACAGTCCTCCATACAATATTATGGGCACCACATAGTCTCCCCCTCATCACCCATATAATACCCATGCAGGATGTCACCCCCCCATCCCCCATATAATGCTCCATACAGAAAACTGGACCCAATATAATGCTCCATACAGGATACTGGTCCCCATATAATGCTCCATACAAAATATGGAGCTCTCCTCTACACTGCACTGCACTCTGCACTGTTACGGCTCAGGAGAGGCCGTATCACCTCCATCATGGCCTTCTCCCCATCACCTCCATCAATGCCTTCTCCCCATCACCTCCATCAATGCCTTATCCCCATCACCTCCATCAATGCCTTCTCCCCATCACCCCCATCATTGCTTTCTCCACATCACCCTCATCATTGCCTTCTCCCCATCACCTCCATCAATGCCTTCTCCCCATCACTTCCATCATGGCCTTCTCCCCATCACCTCCATCAATGCCTTCTCCCCATCACCTCCATCAATGCCTTCTCCCCATCACCCCCATCATTGCCTTCTCCCCATCACCTCCATCAATGCCTTCTCCCCATCACCTCCATCAATGCCTTCTCCCCATCACCTCCATCAATGCCTTCTCCCCATCACCTCCATAATGGCCTTCTCCCCATCATTGCCCTCTCCTCCACCTACACACACACACACACAGACACACACAGCAACATTCACTTGTCTGCACATTCACACACACACATGCGCGCGCGCACACATACACACACACACACACCTCACCTGTCTGGCGTCCGCACCGCAGGCATTCCCGCAGCATCACCGGCGCCCACGCTTTCTCTCTCTGCCACAGCCGGCCGCTGAATGATGACATCATTCAGCGGCGCTGCTGAGAGAGGAAGCAGGATAAGGAGAAAGGCAAGATGCTTTCTTCCGTGGCCTCACATTACTTATTGGAACATCATTCAAGGACTGGAGGCACAAAAGCTATGGGACTAGAATCTGTCATACTTGATATTAGGGGTGGAAATGTCACTCTTGATCTACTCAGGTGTGAATCTAAGTGGATTTTCAACCTCAAGAGCCTCACCCCGGCAGGCCTAAATGAAGACCTTCTATTTACTGGTTTTTATAAGCAAACATGACTTATGTTCTCTACATCATATTATAGGTTTATAGACAGCATACCATACTTTAGGCTTAGGAATGTTTTTGGCGTGTATATGGGGATATCCAGCACTCTATGCACATGGTCCTGGCTATTAGGGTTTTATTATGTATGTTTTCTTTACTCTGAATAAAACAAATATCTATTGTAAGCTTACCCTTGGTCTATTATAATGCTTGGTACACTTGATGTGCTCAAATGTTTAGCCTCTTTGTAACATTCTTCTTTAGTCTATCTGCGCACCCTAATCATTTGACGATACGGGTTTGCGCATTTGAAGTATAGGGGTATATATTGGATGGTGCAGCCTGACAGCCTTGCTTTCCTAGGTAGACATTGACGGGGTCTATAGAAAGGTGATACCACATGCCTTCTTCTCTGTGCAATAGTAGTTCTGGTTTAAACTCTTGCCTCAATACGATCATTTTTAAATCGTGATTTGGCCCCTAGCTTTAAGCACCATGTTCCAATCCTTTGGGGGAGGGTGCTCTTCTTTGTTGCAGCTCATTCAATTTGATCTGATTCTGTACTTACACATGGGCTACTATGACCATTGTTAGCCCTTGTGGATTTGATTGACTAATGGTTTATAAGAATACGGGCTCTGGGTGGGTTCATGACAGAGGGGCTCCTCTGACATGGGCACACCCAGTGGCATTATGTGTTCTGTCAGCACGTTAAGTGCTTCCACCTTTTACAATTAGTGGTTTATACATTCTTGGTAGTATGTTCTCTCTATACCATTCATGTGGTTGTATTCATTATAGGTGGTAGAGTTAAGCGATACTTTCCGATATCCAAAAGTATCGGAATCGGAATGGTATCGCCGATACCATTAAAATATTGGCGATACCCGATACCGATACCGGAAATCCAATGTAAGTCTATGGGAACAAAATATCGTAACTAAAAAAAACTCTTTCTTTCCTTGTAAACACTAAATATACACACATAGAATACATATATATATATATATATATATATATATTTTAATATACATGTCATTGTGACATATATATATATATATACATATATTTATAGTTTATACACTTCTATATAGTAAAATAGCCTCTGATTCAATTGCCGGGTAAAGCCGGCTTTTGTGAAAAGACAGAAGCACCCGACATGAAATGACACTTGGTTTACATAGAGTTAACCATGTCTTTTCATGTAGTTTGATATCTGATTTGCACAAACAATTACATGAGTGTAAGTGTGCAAAATTTCACACCTGTAGAGGTTAATTAAAGGTATAAATTCGTTGTAAAAAAAACAGACTTTTTTGCTACGAATTTACACCTTTAATTAACCCCTACAGGTGTGAAATTTTGCACACTTACACTCATGTAATTGTTTGTGCAAATCAGATATCAAACTACATGAAAAGACATGGTTAACTCTATGTAAACCA
This sequence comes from Oophaga sylvatica, assembly GCA_033576555.1. NCBI lineage: Eukaryota > Metazoa > Chordata > Amphibia > Anura > Dendrobatidae > Oophaga > Oophaga sylvatica. Next base: position 190,136,713 of record JARQOD010000001.1, read on the forward strand.
AGTGTCATTTCATGTCGGGTTCTGCATTTTCACAAAAGCCGGCAATTGAATTAGCGGCTATTATACTATGTAGAAGTGTATGAACTATAAATATATATATATATATATATGTGTCACAAACTCAATGACATGTATATATATATATATATGAGGTGTAAAATTGCTGAAAAAAAATGCGTGGGCTCCCGCCCTATTTTCGCAACCAGACAGACAAAGCCAGTGAGTGGGGGCAGATAATAATAGCCCAGAGAGGGACCATTATTTTTGGCCCCCCCCGGCTACTAACATCTGCCCCCAGACACCCCAGAAAGGGCAAATCTCTAATTAGATTTGCCCTTTCTGGCACTTTGCCCGTCTATTCCCATTGCCCTGTAGCGGTGGCGAATGGGTTAATAAGGGGTTAAAATGACCTTGCAATTGAAAGGTCACTTTAAGCCAGGTTAATAATTGAGAGCTGTCAATTAGACAACTATCAATTATTAATCCTATTGTATGAAAGAAAAATCAAACACACACACTTTAATAAAAAAGAAGTTTAATGAAATAATCACACAGTTTTTGACCATATTTTATTTACCTGCTAAAACCATTTCCTGTAATAAAAATAAAATAATAAAGCAAAATTATTCTTACCTATCCCATGCACAGTCAGGTCCCACGGTGTAATCCTTCAGAAAGGGTTAATGTTTACTGCAGGGACCGCAGCTAATGCTGCAGCCTCACAGTAAACCCCCAAATGAATGAGCTCCTCTCCTGGCTGACAGGAGAGGAAGTGGAAAGCTTAATTGATTGCTTTCCACTTTCACTTCAGGTCAGCCAGGGACACCATCAGTGACGTCAGAGGGAACTGATTAACAAAAATAGGGGTTCCCTTCGAAAAAAAAATGGCGTGGGGTCCCCCCTATTTTTGTTAACCAGCCAGATGAAGCAGACAGCTGAGGCCTGGATTTTCAGGCTGTTAAGGAGCCAAGATCCATGGACCTTGCCAGCCTGATAATACCAGGCCACAGCAGTCTGCATATCTTGGCTGATTAACAAAAATAGGGGATCCCCTCGAAAAAAATTAGCGTGGGGTCCCCCCTATTTTTGTTAACCAGCCAGATGAAGCAGACCGCTGAGGCCTGGATTTTCAGGCTGTTAATGAGCCAATATCCATGGACCTTGCCAGCCTGATAATACCAGGCCACAGCAGTCTGCATATCTTGGCTGATTAACAAAAATAGGGGATCACCTCGAAAAAAATTAGCGTGGGGTCCCCCCTATTTTTGTTAACCAGCCAGATGAAGCAGACCGCTGAGGCCTGGTTTTTCAGGCTGGTAAGGATCCAATATCCATGGACCTTGCAAGCCTGATAATACCAGGCCACAGCAGTCTGCTTAGCTTGGCTGGTTAACAAAAATAGGGGATCCCCTCGAAAAAAAAACGGCGTGGGGATCCCCCCTATTTTTGTTAACCAGCCAAGTAAAATGCAGACTGCTGCGGCCTGGTATTAAAAGACTGTCAAGGCCCATGGATTTTGGCCCTCAACAGCCTGATAATACCAGGCTACAGCAGCCCCACATTTGGCGCATCAAAAGATGTGCCAATTGTGGCACTTTACCCGGCTCTTCCCACTTGCCCTGTAGCGGTGGCAAGCGGGGTAATAAGGGGTTAATGTCACCGTTGATTGCACGGTGACAATAAGCCCGGTTAATAATGGAGAGGCGTCAATAAGACACCGATCCATTATTAATCCCAAAGTTTTTAAATGTTTAAAAAAAAGACACAGCAAGAAAAAAGTCTTTTAATGAAATAAAAGAGACAACACAGTTTTCATTTCTTTTATTACACTCTCATTCCTGCGACGCCATCGATCTCCTGTAAAAAAAGAAAAAAAACAAACCAACAGTATACCACCTTTCCGACGCAGTCCATAGTAACGAGTGTCCCACGACGATCCAGCTCTGCTACATCGGAATGCCAGGCAGAGCCTGACATCCCGGCGCAGCACAGCTGATTACCTGCTTCTCCGGCGGTGACGTCATCGGACTGCTTTACGGCCGCGATTACCCAGCAGTCACTGCAGTTATCGCGAGAAACTGCATGTGACCGCCGGGGAGAAGAGGATGGCGGCCATCAAGCAGTCCGGGATGTGACCGCCGGAGATCTTCTGCCGGGTAAGTGCCGCTGACTCCTGACAGACCCGACCGACGGACACTGACAGTGACAGTGACATTCCGATTCCGGTATCCGATATGACGAAAATATCGGTACTCGGAATCGGAATTCCGATACAGCCAATATCGGCCGATACCCGATATTTGCAGTATCGTATCGCTCAACACTAATAGGTGGCCAATATCTGAGGTGTTATATCTTTATATGTGCTCTTTAGCCCATTTGGATAAATACACTATCTTATAGGCCACTATGTGCATCATATCAACTAAGTCATATGCTTTTATGTATATAGATGCACAACTTCAACTAAATAATACGCGTTTATATATATGGGATCATCTGGCATTAGTCTCAAGTTCAGTGTATGATTATTATTTGATTATTGCTATTGTGGGGTTTACAAGGGATTTCTATCCTATGATGCCCCTTAGATCTTTTACACATCTGGTGTTCTTACATCTTATATACAATGCAAAAAATTCGATTTTTTTTGTTGTATATATTTCTGTGATATACTTTGTATATACAGATTGAGTGATTGTTTATGAGTCTCAAGATATGGAGCCTCTTTTTTCTACTGCATATGTGATACTATTTATGGCGTGTCATCTTTTGTAGCACTTGTCAATGCATGTGCAAGTGACATTACCCCACAATATGGCGTTGTGCCAATTATACTCTCATTACTCAGACCAGTGTCTGATACCTTATGGCGTGTCATCTTGTGTAGCACTTGTCAGTGCATGTGCAAGTGACATTGCCCTATAACATGGCGTTGTGCCAATTATACTGTACACTCATTACTCAGACTAGTGCCTGATACCTTATAGGCTATATGTTGTCTCTCTCTCTCTCTATATATATCCATTATGGAGTTTTGTGAGTTAAATATCCTTAAGCATTTGTATGACATTTCTAATAAGGACTAATGTATATTATGGTGTCGCATATGTGGACTCTAAACTGATGCTTGAATGAATCTGTTATGTGTTGGAACCACCTCCACTGTGAGTAGCATACAGCACATCACTATGTGTTGTCTTGGATGTATTGCACATTCGGCGTCTTTGTGTATATCTGACTATTAACGGGAGCTGGGTATAAAGACAGCGATGTGTTTAGCGTCTCCTAGTTACGGACTGTCGGTTCGTTCACTAGGTGTAAGGTTCTTTGTCTCTGTTGACATGTTCCTTGAAACTCAGTTTTCCGTCGGCCATTTTGCTTTCTGTCTTTCTGCAGCTCTTGCCCTCAGTTAATATGGAGTTTCCAGTTTTCATGTTCCCGCCCTGATTCTTCCCTCTTGCTTCTTAAGCAGCCTCAGCTGAACAATCAGTGCTCCTGAATCAAGCCTCAGTCAGTCTGTGACCTGACTTCTGGAAACCTTGGACTTGTACTCCAGCTATTCCCTACTGAGGAACCTTGGAACACTTTTGGACTCTGGAAACCTGCTGTTTGGTGAATCCATGTTTGCAGAGGAAGTACAGTACAGAGAAGAGATCCTGAACCTGCTTTGGAGATTTATTGTAGTGCTTGAAGTTACTCTGGCCTGCTGTGTCTCCTGTCGCTGTTCCTGCAAACTGTGTGAACTTTTCAGCATGCTTGTATGAAGCAATACAAGTCATTTCATATCAACCTGTGTCTCCTGTGTTTTCCTCGCACCCAAGCACAAGACGCTATAGGAACTGTACACTATACATGACAAGATTCAGGAGCCAATGTTTAGTGTCTGCTGGGTCTGGGAAAGCCGTGTCTGCTGTGACTGTGGATATCAGATGTCCGTTTAATACCTTATGTGATGACAGTGGTTGTGACTTCTCACAACCATTCCAGGTGAGCGCATTCCCTTAAAATTTTACTCTGGAGTGTTACCACAGGTAAACACTATTGTTTTTTGTTTTTTTTTTTCTTTCCTCTTCTCCTTCCAGCACTTCTGCCTTAAAAGATCTGGAAGATGGAGGCCCGCATAAAGGAACTTTGCGGAGTGACTGATACAATCCTTTCAGATGTACAGACTTTAAAAACCCGTTTTGCAAGCCTACAGGACCTCACTAATCATAATTTGCAAGTGTTTGGACAGACTACCCAGGAATTGCGAGCCAGGATTGAGGCTCTAGAGGAACGAGCCCAGGCTCCTGCCATAACCCCGATTTCTGGGATCCCCAAATTACCTCCTTTTCGTTTTGGCGGTGAACGTGAGAAATTCAGGGGATTTATTAATCAATGCAATTTATTTTTCTCTGCACATGCTTCACAATTTCCCACTGAACGATCCAAAGTGCTTACTATAATCATGTTGCTTACCAATAAGGCTTTGATGTGGGCAAACCCTCTGATTGAGACTGAGGATGATTGTTTGAATCACCTTGATGCTTTTATTTCAGCCATGGGGCAGGTGTTTGATGACCCCAATCGAGGTGCAACAGCTGAAGCAGCCATGTTAACTTTGCGCCAAGGTAAGCGTTCAGTAGCCGAATATGCCCTGGATTTCAGGAGATGGGCTCTTGATACCACTTGGGACACTTCCGCTAAAAAATCTATTTTTCGGAAAGGGTTGTCTCCACTGATTAAGGATGAACTTGCTCGTGCCGACCCTTCCACTGCGTTAGGTGACTTTATTAACTATTGTATCCGTATTGATGCTCGTCTGACTGAACGCAGACAAGAGAGATGGTTCGAAAATAATCGCACTAACCTTTTACTACCTCCCTCCTCAGCTAAGGAACCTTTGAGTAGGATCACAAGGGAACCAGAACCTGAACCCATGCAGGTGGACTCTTTACAAAGACGGGTTATGATGCACGCAAAGAACATCGTATAAAGGAAAATCTATGTTTCTACTGTGGTAAGTCAGGGCACTTCATTATAAACTGCCCCAGCCGTTCTCGTAAGACTACTGCAGCAGTCATTCACTGTGAGTGTTGCGAGAGGAGCTCTGTCATGTCCGAGCCTCAGGCTCCAGAGAGATCTGCTGCAAGAGATCTTGATTTCTCGGACTTAAACTCTGTTAGTTCTGGGGACGATGACGGTATAAACGCTGCAATTTTTCAAGTTTCCTCAGCGGTGTCCCAGCTGAGTTGTAAAAGAAACAATTCTCATTGCTTCCTTTCCATCAAACTCTGGGTTGACTCAGTCTGTGTGTCTAGCTCTGCTATGATCGACTCAGGAGCAAGTGGAAATTTTATGGATATCTCCTTTGCTCTGAAACAGGGGATACGTTCAGTGAAGAAGGCTACTCCAGTACAGATAGAGACTGTGGATGGCTCTCTACTGACTTCTGGACCAGTGGATCAAGAAACAGAGCCTTTGAGGGTCCTTATGGGTAAAGATCATCAGGAGAAAATGTCTTTTTTGCTTATCTCTTCTCCCCACTTTCCCATTATTCTAGGGCTACCATGGCTGCAGGCGCAGAATCCTACGATTAACTGGGAGACTGTTGTGAATGGGTTTGAGATGAGTTCTGAGCAGAGGCTCCCTCTGGTGGTTACAAGCGGTACTAGTGAGGATTGTGAGGACTGGGAATCAGGTGTTACTGATTGGTCTTATATAAGGGAGTCATTTTCCCATAAGGGTTGCCGGTGATCAATTGTTCTGGTCTGAATCCTTCTTTCCAGTTTCCCTTGTAGCCTGCTGTGTCGTGTCTGCATCTCCTGCTATCAGATAAGACAATTTCTTATTTTGTGTTTTTGCTATTTTTTTGCATTTTGTCCTGCACTTCTGTGGGGGCCTTCTGGGTCCCCTCCGGGGGCTTTTGCCCTCTCAGTTTAGTCCAGCCACTGTGTTTTGTACTTTTGCTTTTTCCAGTTTTTATTCAGTGGCTGCTGTTTTGATTTTTTTTTTACACCAGAGAACTAATTTAGTTGGTAGAGGTCGTGTGATCTCAGGTTATTTTGAAATTAGTAGAGTTGGTGTTTTTTCAGGGTTTTCTGAGATTGCAGTAAGTACCCTTCCTGTCCTTGTCTATTTAGATAGTTTGGGCCCCAGCGTTTGCTCATACTATTTTCTTTCTGTGTCAGTATTTCCTCTTGTCTAACCGCCATTACATGTTTGGGGGCTTTCTATTATCTTTGGGGTTCTGCTCCGGGGCAGATAGCTTTCCTATTTCTATCTTTAGGTGTAGTTAGTTTCTCAGGCTGTGACGAGGCGTCTAGGACCAACGTAGGAACGCTCCACGGCTGCCTCTAGTTGCGGTGGTTAGTCAGGGTACTGCAATCTCATAGATTCCAACTGCTCTGGTGTATTTCCTTTTTACCTGCACTCCTCAGCTACCGTAACATAACAGTATCACCGGCCATAAAAATTGTATGGTACTCACAGAAGGGAAAAAATATTTTGAAGGAAGAAAAGTTGTCAGAGATATTTTTCTGTTTGTTGCATTTTTTTTTTTTTTCCCTCTGTATCTCTGGGTGCTGGGGAGGATCTTTTCTCCCAATGGAGTTTGCACAGTTGTCTGGCCGTGTGGATCAGTTTGCCACTGAGGTTCAGAGTATTGCTGCATATCTTGCTAGGTTGCCTGTTGTGGAACCTAGGATCCCCATGCCAGATTTGTTTTTAGGGGATCGAGCTAAGTTTCAGAATTTCAAAAATAATTGTAAATTGTTTCTTGCCTTAAAATCTAAGTCCTCAGGAAACGCAGCGCAGCAGGTTCAAATTATCATCTCTCTCCTGCGCGGCGATCCTCAGGATTGGGCTTTTTCCCTGATACCTGGGGATCCTGTTTTGAGTGATGTTGATGCATTTTTTCAGGCCTTGGGGTTATTGTACGATGAGCCTAATGTCACTGATCAAGCTGAAAAAGCCTTGTTGGCATTAAATCAGGGGCTTGATGACGCTGAGTTATACTGTCAGAGATTCCGTAGGTGGGCAGTCCTGACCAAATGGAATGACGACGCTTTGGCGGCCCTTTTCCGGAAGGGTCTGTCGGATAATGTAAAGGATGTTATGGTGGGATTCCCTGTCCCCTCTGGTCTCAATGATTCTATGTCATTAGCGATTCAAATTGACAGACGTTTGCGTGAGCGGAGAAGTATGCGTGGAGTGGTGTTGCCTTGTGAGCCAGCTGCTGAGCCCATGCAGTGTGATGGAGTGGTGTCTGGGGCACAGCGTCATGATTTTCGAAAGCGCAATGGGTTATGTTTCTACTGTGGTGATGCCTCTCATGCTATTTCAGTCTGCCCTAAGCGGGGAAGACATTTTGAACGCTCAGTTATCTTGGGTAGTGTTCAGACTAAGTTTTTATTAACTGTCACTCTGATATGCTCTCTGTCCTCATTTTCTGCTCAGGCTTTCGTTGATTCTGGAGCAGCTATTAACCTGATGGATTATGATTTTGCTAAACGTTGTGGGTTTCCCTTGATACCCCTACAGAAGTCTATTCCTTTACTGGGGATCGATTCTACCCCTTTGGCTGAGAATAAACCCCAGTTTTCTACTCAGGTGATAATGAGGGTTGAACCTGATCACCAGGAGTGCTGCAAATTTTTGGTTCTATATAATCTGCATGACATTATAGTGCTGGGTTTCCCTTGGTTACAGTCTCATAATCCTGTTTTGGACTGGAAATCTGTGTCTGTAACCAGTTGGGGCTGCCAATGTGTTAATACCAACACTCCTGTTTTTTCTGCCTCCCCCCAGGCTCAGGATGTTCCTGACTTTTTGTTTGATTTTTCTGATGTGTTTAGCGAAAGTAAATCTGCATCCTTGCCTCCCCATAGGAGCTATGACTGCGCTATTGAATTAGTGCCAGGTAGTAAATTCCCTAAAGGTCGCCTTTTTAACTTGTCTGTACCTGAACATGACGCTATGCGGTCTTATATCAAGGAATCATTGGAGAAGGGTCATATCAGACCATCCTCTTCACCCTTAGGTGCCGGTTTTTTCTTTGTGGCCAAAAAAGATGGTTCATTAAGGCCGTGTATTGATTATCGTCTCTTGAACAATATTACTGTGAAATATCAATACCCGTTACCCTTGATTTCTGACCTGTTTTCCAGGGTGAAAAACGCTACTTGGTTTACCAAGCTTGACCTCAGGGGGGCGTATAACCTTATTCGCATTAAGCACGGGGATGAATGGAAGACGGCATTTAACACCCCTGAAGGGCATTTTGAGTACCTTGTGATGCCCTTTGGGCTCACTAATGCTCCTTCCGTCTTCCAGTCCTTCATGAATGACATTTTCAGGGATTTTGTGGACAAGTTTCTGATTGTTTATTTGGATGATATCTTGATTTTTTCTAATGACTGGGACTCTCATGTGAAACATGTTCGAACTGTATTCCAGATTTTGAGAGAGAATGCTCTGTATGTGAAGGGATCAAAGTGTCTTTTTGGCGTACAGAAGATCTCATTTCTGGGATTCATTTTGTCCCCATCTGTTATTGAAATGGACCCGGTCAAGGTTCAGGCCATCTGTGATTGGGTCCAACCTACTTCATTAAAGGCTCTTCAGAGATTTTTGGGTTTTGCCAATTTTTATCGTAAATTTATTGGTAATTTCTCGGTTATTGTTAAACCATTAACTGATTTGACCAGAAAGGGTTCTGATGTGGTGAATTGGCCTCCTGAGGCAGTCTCTGCGTTTCAGGAACTTAAGCAGAGATTCACTTCTGCTCCTGTTCTACGGCAGCCTGATGTTTCTCTGCCATTTCAGGTGGAGGTTGATGCCTCTGAAATTGGGGCAGGTGCCGTTTTGTCCCAAAAAGATCCAGAGACCTCTAAATGTAACCCTTGTGCCTTTTTCTCTCGAAATTTTTCTCCTACTGAACGTAATTATGACGTGGGTAATCGGGAGTTATTGGCCATGAAGTGGGCTTTTGAAGAGTGGAGACATTGGCTGGAGGGAGCCAAACATCAGGTGGTGGTCCTTACGGACCATAAGAATCTGGTCTATCTGGAATCTGCCAAGCGACTCAATCCTAGACAGGCCAGGTGGGCCTTGTTTTTCACACGTTTTAATTTTGTGGTTTCCTTTCTTCCTGGCACTAAGAATGTTAAGGCGGATGCCCTCTCGAGGAGTTTCCTTGCGGACTCTCCTGAGCTATCTGATCCCTCTGTTATTTTGAAGGAGGGTGTAGTTCTTTCCGCCATCTCGCCCAATTTGAGACTTGCTCTGGAGGGGTGTCAGGAGGATAGGCCCGAGCGCTGCCCTGTTGGAAAATTGTTTGTCCCGGACCAATGGAAAAAGAGTGTGATGTCTGAGATTCATTGTTCCGCATTGGCTGGGCATCCCGGAATTTTTGGTACCAGAGACTTGGTTAGTCGGTCCTTTTGGTGGTCTACCTTGTCTCGCGATGTCAGGGAATTTGTGCAGTCCTGCGGGACTTGCTCTCGCTCCAAGCCTTGCTCTCGCTCTAGTGGTTTGTTGATGCCATTGCCTGTGCCCAAGAGACCATGGACCCATATCTCTATGGATTTCATTTCCGATCTTCCTGTTTCTCAGAGAATGACCACCATCTGGGTAATTTGTGATAGGTTTTCCAAAATGATACATCTTGTGCCATTACCTAAGTTGCCTTCCTCCTCTGAATTGGTGCCGTTGTTCCTTCAGCACGTGGTTCGTTTACACGGCATTCCTGAGAACATTGTGTCTGACAGAGGAGTCCAGGTTGTTTCCAGATTTTGGAGGACTTTTTGTTCTAAACTGGGTGTTCAATTGTCTTTCTCCTCGGCATTTCATCCTCAGACCAATGGTCAAACTGAGAGAACAAACCAGACATTGGAGACTTATCTAAGATGCTTTGTGTCTGCTGATCAGGATGACTGGGTCTCTTTTCTGCCTTTGGCTGAGTTTGCTCTTAATAATAGGGCTAGCTCTGCCACTTTGATGTCTCCGTTTTTCTGTAATTCTGGGTTTCACCCTCGATTTTCTTCAGGACAGACGGAGGCTTCTGTCTGTCCAGGTGTTGACTCTGTTGTTGAGCGTATGCAGCAGATTTGGGACCAGGTAGTGGAGAGGTTGTCCCTCTCTCAGGAGAAGGCCCAGCGGTTTGCTAACCGGCATAGGACTGATGGTCCTCGGTTTAAAGTGGGGGACTTGGTCTGGTTGTCCTCAAATAATATTCCTATGAGAGTAGCATCTCCTAAATTTAAGCCTAGGTTCATTGGACCTTATAAGATCATGGAGATTATTAATCCTGTTTCTTTTCGTTTGCTTCTTCCAGGGACATTTAAGATCCATAACGTGTTCCACAAGTCCTTGTTGAAGAGGTTTGTTGAGCCAGTGGTTCCTGCTGCTGTGCCTCCTGACCCTGTTTTGGTTGAGGGCAATCTGGAGTATGTGGTTGAGAAAATATTGGATTCTCGTTTTTCTAGACGAAGACTCCAGTATTTGGTTAAATGGAGAGGTTATGGTCAGGAAGACAATTCTTGGGTGTTTGCTTCGGACATCCATGCTAGGAGACTTATCCGTGCGTATCATAGAACTCATCCTGACCGACCTGGTTGCTCAAATGAGGGTTCGGTGACCCCTCCTCAAGGGGGGGGTACTGTTGTGAATGGGTTTGAGATGAGTTCTGAGCAGAGGCTCCCTCTGGTGGTTACAAGCGGTACTAGTGAGGATTGTGAGGACTGGGAATCAGGTGTTACTGATTGGTCTTATATAAGGGAGTCATTTTCCCATCAGGGTTGCCGGTGATCAATTGTTCTGGTCTGAATCCTTCTTTCCAGTTTCCCTTGTAGCCTGCTGTGTCGTGTCTGCATCTCCTGCTATCAGATAAGACAATTTCTTATTTTGTGTTTTTGCTATTTTTTTGCATTTTGTCCTGCACTTCTGTGGGGGCCTTCTGGGTCCCCTCCGGGGGCTTTTGCCCTCTCAGTTTAGTCCAGCCACTGTGTTTTGTACTTTTGCTTTTTCCAGTTTTTTTTCAGTGGCTGCTGTTTTGATTTTTTTTTTACACCAGAGAACTAATTTAGTTGGTAGAGGTCGTGTGATCTCAGGTTATTTTGAAATTAGTAGAGTTGGTGTTTTTTCAGGGTTTTCTGAGATTGCAGTAAGTACCCTTCCTGTCCTTTTCTATTTAGATAGTTTGGGCCCCAGCGTTTGCTCATACTATTTTCTTTCTGTGTCAGTATTTCCTCTTGTCTAACCGCCATTACATGTTTGGGGGCTTTCTATTATCTTTGGGGTTCTGCTCCGGGGCAGATAGCTTTCCTATTTCTATCTTTAGGTGTAGTTAGTTTCTCAGGCTGTGACGAGGCGTCTAGGACCAACGTAGGAACGCTCCACGGCTGCCTCTAGTTGCGGTGGTTAGTCAGGGTACTGCAATCTCATAGATTCCAACTGCTCTGGTGTATTTCCTTTTTTACCTGCACTCCTCAGCTACCGTAACATAACAGGAGACCAAGGAATTACACTTTCCGGAGAAACAGATGAGTCAAGGAGTTTCAGCTTGCTCTGTTCCTAAAGGAACCATGTCAGTCCCTGAACTACCAGCTGTATACCAGGACTATGTGGATTTATGTGACAAGAAGAACGCTGATCAGCTTCCTCCTCACCGTCCATATGATTGTCCAATTGAATTATTGCCTGGAGCCGAGATACCTTTTGGTAAGATCTACCCCCTAGCGGGGCCCGAGCTAAAAGCTTTGAAGGATTATATAGACGAAAATTTAGCCAAGGGCTTCATACGCCCCTCTTCATCTCCCGCAGGTGCACCCATCTTCTTTGTGAAGAAGAAAGATGGATCTCTGAGACCCTGCATAGACTATAGGGAACTCAATAAGGTTACTATTAGAAACCGTTATCCATTGCCTTTAATCCCTGAGTTGTTGGAGAGAGTGCGGCATGCCAAAATTTTCTCTAAACTGGATCTCCGTGGGCCTATAACTTGGTCCGTATTAGACCTGGGGATGAATGGAAGACTGCTTTCAGGTCACGCTATGGACACTTTGAATATCTAGTTATGCCTTTTGGTCTGAGTACCGCCCCAGCCACTTTCCAACACTTCGTGAATGATATCTTCAGGGATCTCCTAGATACATTTGTGGTGATTTATCTGGATGATATTCTAATTTTTTCTAACTCCACAGAGGAACATCATGGACATGTGAGAATGGTCTTAGAACGCCTAAGACAAAACCATCTCTACATCAAACTTGAAAAATGTGAATTCCATAGGACCGAAATTCAATTTCTGGGGTATGTACTATCTACGCAAGGGATTAGTATGGATGGAAGCAAGACCCAAGCCATCAAGGATTGGCCAATTCCTAGAAATGTGAAGGAGGTGCAGCGTTTCATCGGGTTTGCCAACTTCTATAGACGTTTCATTAAGAATTTTTCTGAGGTAGTGTCACCTATCACCCAACTTACCCGGAAACAGTCTAGGTTCTCCTGGACCCCGCAAGCTCAGGAAGCATTTTCCTGTTTAAAGGATAAATTTACCACGCACCTATCTTAGTACATCCCAACCCCGAGCTTGGCTTCATAATAGAGGTGGATGCTTCAGACTGTGCCGTTGGAGCTATACTCTCTCAGAGAACAGGTGAGAAGAATGTCTTGCATCCCTGTGCCTTCTTTTCCCAGCAGTTGTCTTCGGCTGAGAGGAACTACGATGTGGGCAATAGAGAATTGTTGGCCATTATTGCCGCCTTCAAGGAATGGAGACACCTTCTTCAGGGAGCTGCACAGCAAATAGTCGTCCTGACAGACCATCGTAACCTTGAATTTATCAGGTCGGCTAAGTGCCTGACTCCTCGCCAGGCTCGCTGGAATCTTTTCCTAAACCAATTTAATTTTGTCATTTCTTATAGACCAGGATCGCGCAATGGAAAGGCTGATGCACTCTCTAGGATTCATTCAGCAGAGACACGTCCACTTACTCCTCCTAAGCTATTCTTCCTGACTCTAGATTCCTGGGAGTGATTCATAATCAAGACCTACTTAAGGACATCAAGGAAGCATACCATGCAGATTCTTTGTTGGCTCAACCCTCAAGGGACGTAAGTCTTGTCTTTAAGAATGGTGTGTGGATTCAGGGACAACGTCTGTATATACCTGAAACAGTCAGATTGAGAGTATTGCAACTCATCCACGATTCCAAGATAGCCGGGTATAGGGGAATTCTAAAGACACAAGAATTTCTTTCTCGTTTCTTTTGGTGGCCCACTTACAGGAAAGATGTCTTAAACTATGTCACTTCATGTGAAGTCTGTGCAAGATGCAAAACACCTCGCTCCTCACCAACTGGTCTGTTGCAACCTCTTCCCACCCCGTCCCGCCCGTGGGGATCCATTTCTATGGACTTCATTGTGGAGTTACCAACCTCTCAAGGGAAGAACACCATTCTAGTGGTGGTTGACCGTCTAACAAAGGCAGCTCATTTTATCCCTTGTGTCGGCTTACCCACTGCAAAACAGACATCAGACTTGATGATTAAGAATGTGTTTCGCTTACATGGAGTACCGGATGAGGTCATTTCGGATCGAGGGTGCAATTCACTTCAAGGTTTTGGCAAAATTTCTGTGCAGCATTGGACATTAAAGTAAACCTTTCTTCTGCTTTTCATCCCCAGACTAATGGACAGACAGAACGAACCAATCAGACCCTGGAGCAGTATCTCTGCTGTTTTATCTGCCACCTACAGGATGATTGGGTGGATCTACTTCCACTGGCTGAGTTCTCTTATAACAACTCTCAGAGCGCCTCCACTAAGCAGTCTCCTTTTTACTCCAATCTAGGTTATCATCCTAACATTCTTCCTCGATTTCCCATAGATACGCCCTTGCCGGCAGTGGCTGAAAGAATCACTTCTTTACAAAAGAATATGGATCTTCTAAAGGAAAATCTAGAATTGGCTCAGGAAAGGTACAAGAAAGCAGCAGATAAATTTCGTAAACCTGCACCAGCTTTCAAGGTAGGAGATTTGGTCTGGCTGTCAACCAGAAATCTTAAATTAAAGATTCCATCGTCTAAATTGGGACATAAGTACATTGGACCTTATAAGATCAATAAGATTATAAGTGCTGTTGCTTGTCGTCTTCAACTGCCCAGAACTATGAGAATCCACCCTGTCTTTCATGTATCCCTACTAAAGGCTGCAACATCCAATACGTTTCCTGGACGTTCTTCTCCTTGCCCTGACCCAGTGCTGGTCGATGGTCAGGAAGAATTTATGGTGGAAAGGATTCTAGATTCCAGGTTGTACAGAAATCAGTTGCAATATTTGATTAAATGGCAGGGCTACCCAGTGGAGGACAACTCATGGGAACCAGTCAATAATGTAAATGCTCCTCGCCTGCTCCGCCAGTTTCATCAGAGGTACCCTGACAAGCCTGGTCTGAGGTCATCCGGAGGTTGTCCCTAAGGGGGGAGTAATGTAAGGTTCTTTGTCTCTGTTGACATGTTCCTTGAAACTCAGTTTTCCGTCGGCCATTTTGCTTTCTGTCTTTCTGCAGCTCTTGCCCTCAGTTAATATGGAGTTTCCAGTTTTCATGTTCCCGCCCTGATTCTTCCCTCTTGCTTCTTAAGCAGCCTCAGCTGAACAATCAGTGCTCCTGAATCAAGCCTCAGTCAGTCTGTGACCTGACTTCTGGAAACCTTGGACTTGTACTCCAGCTATTCCCTACTGAGGAACCTTGGAACACTTTTGGACTCTGGAAACCTGCTGTTTGGTGAATCCATGTTTGCAGAGGAAGTACGGTACAGAGAAGAGATCCTGAACCTGCTTTGGAGATTTATTGTAGTGCTTGAAGTTACTCTGGCCTGCTGTGTCTCCTGTCGCTGTTCCTGCAAACTGTGTGAACTTTTCAGCATGCTTGTATGAAGCAATACAAGTCATTTCATATCAACCTGTGTCTCCTGTGTTTTCCTCGCACCCAAGCACAAGACGCTATAGGAACTGTACACTATACATGACACTAGGGCACGTGTTTCTGACGATCTGATGATGCTCATTTTGGCGCATGCGCATTGATCTGGGACACAGCTGGCATCTAATCATGTGGTTACCAGCACCATCGCTATCAGGACATAGCAGTTCGTGGTAAGGCTGTTTCTTGTGCGTCTCTCAGCAGCGACACAGCTGCATTATATCTACTCATTTGTAGAGTGGGTATTTATTGGACCTCAGGCACCAAAGAGATCACCCCTGACGAAGCCACTGTTTAGTGGCGACACGCGTCGGGTCTCCCATAGCCCGACCATGTGCATGTGTGCCTGGATGCCTTCGCTTCTACAGTCATGGACAAAAGTTTTGAGAATGACACAAATATTAATTTTTACAAAGTCTACTGCTTCACTTTTTCTAATGGCAATTTGCATATACTCCAGAATGTTATAAAGAGTGATCAGCTTAACAGCAATTACTTGCAAAGTCAATATTTGGCTAGAAAATGAACTTTATCCCCCAAAACACATTTCAACATCATTGCAGCCCTGCCTTAAAAGGACCAGCTAACCTCTTTTCAGTGATTGCTCAATTAACACAGGTGTGGGTGTTGATGAGGACATGGCTGGAGATCAATCTGTCATGATTAAGTAAGAATGACACCACTGGACACTTTAAAAGGAGGCTGGTGCTTAGCATCATTGTTTCTCTTCTGTTAACCATGGTTATCTCTAAAGAAACACGTGCAGTCATCATTGCAATGCACAAAAATGACCTAACAGGGAAGAGGATCGCAGCTAGAAAGATTGCACCTCAGTCAACAATCTATCGCATCATCAAGAACTTCAAGGAGAGAGGTTCCATTGTTGCCAAAAAGGCTTCAGGGCGCCCAAGAAAGACCAGCAAGCGCCAGGACCGTCTCTTAAAAGTGTTTCAGCTGCGGGATCGGGCTACCAGCAGTGCAGAGCTTGCTCAGGAATGGCAGCAGGCAGGTGTGAGTGCATCTGCATGCACTGTGAGGCGGAGTCTCTTGGAGCAAGGCCTGGTCTCAAGGAGGGCAGCAAAAAAGCCACTTCTCTCCAGAAAAAACATCATGGACAGACTGATATTCTGCAAAAGGTACAGGCAGTGGACTGCTGAGGACTGGGGTAAAGTTATTTTCTCTGATGAATCCCCTTTTCGATTGTTTGGGACATCAGGAAAACGCCTCATTCGGAGAAGACAAGGTGAGCGCTACCACCAGTCTTGTCTCATGCCAACTGTTAAGCATCCTGAAACCATTCATGTGTGGGG
>JARQOD010000001.1:190153088-190207370 GCA_033576555.1 Oophaga sylvatica
CCAGGATTTTCCCCAACACCAAACCCCCCTTTCCCCGGAACCTTCCAGGCAGCCCTTTGCGGGAACACACTCTCCACTGTTCAGCCAGACTTCCGGGACTCCCCAAGTCTCCAACCCAATCTCCCCTCCATGTCCCAAAAAACTGTTTTCATCCCTTGTAGCCACCCCCCAACCCAAAAGGCATGAAGCCATGGTTGGTCCCCTGTTCATGACCTCATCAAGGTCCTTCACAACACATACAATCCCCAGTATGTAACTTTCCCTTCTCCCACCCCCAAGTGGGCGGTGTATGGGGGGGTTAGCAAGTCCCACCCCAGCTCACAAGCTAACCCTGTGGGTTTTCCCCTTTTTAAAAATTTAAACAAAAACTCTTATGGGACAAACAAGTCCCGGGAAACAACATTAAGACCTACAGCACCGAATAGCTCTGCGACACATTCTTTTCCCTTTACACCTACCCGGGATTTGGTTTTCCCATCCATCTCATGCCTCCATTTCATTAAATTTTAGCAATTATACGCGCCCCCCAGGTGCCACATTAGGGCACTACACCCCGGGGGGGTTTTTTTTCCCTTCCCCGTTTTGGTAAAATTTTTATTTAAAACGTTTTATTCTTCGGGTCCCGTACGTTACGGGGTTTCCTCATTTATATTTTTTTTTTTTGTTTTGGGGACTTTTATAAAAATAAAATATTTTTTAAAAAAAAAAATTTTTTTGCATCCTTTTTTTTTGGAGCTTTTTTTTTTATTTTTTGGTGATGGGGCTTATGGGGCTTGTTTTTTGCGGGGGGGAAAAAATGAAATTTTTAGGGTTTCCAGTTATTTAAATCCGGGCTTTTTGGCGTGTTATTCCCCCTTTTTGTTTGGCGGGATGAGGGTAAAGCATTGTTTTTTTTTGTTTTTTTTAAGGGGTTTTTACTAAAAGGGGGTTTAATTTGTGGGACATTTTTTAGGGGGGGTTGTTACGGGCCCCGGGCGATACCAAATATGTGTACTTTTTTATTGTTTTTTTATTTACAAAAGAAAAGAATTTTTTTGGGGAAATTTTTTTATTTTTTTTTTTTTTTTAAAAATTTTTTTTACCTTTTTTTTTTTTTTAAACTTTTTTACATTGTCCCAGTATGGGACATTACCATATAAAGTCAGATCGCTGATCTGACACTTTGCACTGCACTGTGTCTGTAAAGGGTCAGAGCAGGATCAGAGCAGGAACGCAGGATGCAGTGACAGAACGCAGGCAATAGAGCAAGGGTTAACAGGTTTATTTACAGGAGAATACTCCACGCAGGGAGGTAAAAGGTGGAACAGTATAAATGGCAATGGGTTTTGCAAGGTGAAGTACAATGGCACAATTATCGGCAGTTAAGTAGCAAGCGTATAAGGAAGTCCCAAAACTGCAGCTCCTGCTGCAAACTCAATGGCGTCAGCAACGGCCGACGCAGTGTCCTTAAATGGGGTTCAAAAAAACAACAATACCTCCCGTCTTCTGGTGACAGTGGTCAGTCTCCGGTACCTTCCACTGCCCCTAGTCCATATACCGTGGTGGCTGAACAACGATGAGGGCCACGGTACTGTCTAAGCCCGACATGACTCCTGCACAACTCTCCTGATAGTCTCGGTCAAGCGGGCCCAAAGTGGCTGGCGGTAAAGGGGGTCAAAATCTGGCATGGGCCCCACGTGGCTCAGAAGTTGGTTAACGGCACAGTCAGGGTACTAGTGTCTGTCTTGTCCCCGGTCACTCTTATGAGGCACGTGTGTAATACTCACAGACACGGAATGCTCTGCGTCTCGCTTACTGGAAGTCACCAGCACACACTGCACGTCCCTCTTGCTCTCTGTCCCTGGCTGCTGGCGGCGGGAAATGACGGTCACTGGTCTGCGGGGCGCTGGTACTCCCCGTGTAAGGAGGGTCAAGGATTAACCTTTTACATGTTTATGCTGCTATGTATATATTTTTAATTTATCTTACTGTGACGTATTTGTGTAAATTGCATAGCCTGTATGTATGTGTTTAATGCCTTTTGGTTTGTATTTCAGTATAGATTTTTTGGGAACATTAGAGGAGGGTACTTGTAGTTTTGCAAAGGTCCACTAGATGGTGGTATACTAGGTGGGCCTTGGTAGGTATAGCTGTAGGAAGTTTCTAGATGGAGGAGCTGCTGTGGATTAAGTTAGGGTAGATGACAGGAACAGCTCAGAAAGGGCGGCACGCCCGAAGTGTCCACATGGGCTTTGTGCCCTGGACACCATAGCAGCTATGCAATGTTGTGAGAAAAGCTGAGAAGCCCGGGCACAGTCAGATGGGTGCTGTATAAGGATGAAGCACCCGGAGAAGCTACAGTTCATGGCAGCAGCAGAAAGAGAGAAGGAGACGTGGTCCAAGAGTCATGCAGGGCGCAGAATATTCATGATGTGGCAGATCCTCAATAGGGCTGGAGCTGGCAAGTCTGAGGCGATGCAGATGAGCGGGATCCCCTATGTACTGAGGTCCTACAGTAGTGAAGCTGCGGTACCGCCCAAGGCGCTATTACCCCGTAATGCATTTGAGGGCGAAGAAAGTAAGAAAGGGAAAGAGGAGGAATGCTGTGTGGACTGTGATGTAACTGATGTGTCCGAGTCCATTGAAGAAGAAAGTAAAATCATTGATATAGCATCAGAACGGTATCTGTGTCTGTTATTTGAACCCTGAGCACTGGAACCAAGTGTACAGGAGCTGGGTCGCACCTCAGTGGAAGCCCTGACCGTGGACCAGCATCCCAAACAGGTACGCTGGTAGATGCTGATGGTTTGTCTGTGGATGGAGGTCAGGACACCAGAGTACCGGTGTCCTCGGCTACGACTACCGTCCTTGCCCCATTCCACATTTGGCGTAGTCGGCAGGATGCGACTACCTCGCAAGGCGGTGGAACCACAAAATATGAAGGAGCTGATGGGTACACAAGAAGATGGAAAAGGATGCTGATATACATCTGGATGTGACAAACTTGGCCCCAGGAGAGCGGGCTGAGGATACTACAATTGTGAGTAAACTACTGGATATGACTGGAGAATTAAATGTGGAAGAGACTGTGATTACAGTGACCCGCAGTGACCGGGTTGAAGATTGTGACGATGAGAGAAGTGACTTTGCGGACACCACGATGGCGGCCATCAAGATGCAGAGCTTTGGCGTCAAAAAGGACTGTCCCTGTTTACAAGGAGTGCTTTGTGAGCGTGACAGCGTCTGGATGGTGCCAAACACGAGTTGTCAACAATGTTGCATCCACCCCTGGAAGGAGTGGTCTGTGCAGATGGACGTTCGCCCCTTGCCACCCAATGCATGTAAATGGGTGGGAAGGCTGAAGATGACTCCACCCTGGAACGGGTGTGGCTCTGCAGGAAGTGCTGAGTGCAGCTGTCTGGCGTCAGTATCATATGGGACTCGGTCACGATGTATCGGTGCAGCTGCAGTGGCTTCGGGCAAACAGAATGGCGGTAGTATCGGGACACAGAATCCAGATGCCCCACCTGTAGCTGGAAACAGTTGCAGAAGGACAGGACACGTTATCGGAAGGAAGACCCGCGGCAGGAGACAGTTCCCGTGACAGCTGGGCCTGCGGATCCCGATGTCATGCCGGAGAGGCATCCGCCCGCAGCACAGGCCGTTCCAGAACCATGGAGGGATGAAGCACCGCTGACTTCCCCCAAGGAACCAACGAGCTCGGAAGCTGTTCCTACCGGACGGCAGGAGCTGGAACACCAGTGCACCCCAGAAACAAGTACCGGCAGTGACCGCTAGCTGACGGAGACCACCCGACCGGAGAAGGATGCCGCTGCCATGTCCGAAAGTGCTGCTGACATCTATGAAAAGGAGGAAGTGGAGCTGGAAGAAACCCCGGCCTCCCGCATGAGGCAGTACCTGCACGACATGAGGGCCAGCCTGAGCGGAACAGCAAGATCGCTAGCGGTGAGTGAGCATTCACCCCAGTGCGCGACGGGTCCCATAGCCCCTGCTTCATCGCTTTCGCGAGGCAGCGCCTATGCTAGGCCCAAGACCCACGCCACCTCACCCCCGCACTGCTGTCAGGCTTCTGCAGAAAACAACGGGCCCACATCATTCACCTACCCGTCGGTGTGGATATC
This sequence comes from Oophaga sylvatica, assembly GCA_033576555.1. Taxonomy (NCBI): domain Eukaryota; kingdom Metazoa; phylum Chordata; class Amphibia; order Anura; family Dendrobatidae; genus Oophaga; species Oophaga sylvatica. The sequence goes on from JARQOD010000001.1 coordinate 190,157,210, forward strand.
CGACAAAATTGTTCTGGAGACTCTGCAGCTTCAGAAGTCCTCTCCAGCCCGCACCAGGGACCAGGCATCAAGTGAAAAACGGCACGGGATGCGCCTCGCTGAACTTTCCTTGGCCCTTTCCCTTTAAGTGCAAGATGCATACTTCAGGGACTGTTCCGCGTCCCATCAGGGTAAGGGAACCCTGCAACCCTCTATGAGAGAGCTGATCACGGTCCACAGGACCTGTTGAAAAAATAGAAAGTTGCCACAAACTGCCGTGTATCTTGTTTTTGCTGTGCATATAATGAGCTCTTGGAGGAAGAGCTCAGGCTGCACTATGTATCAAACAGCCTACTGCGTACAGCACAAACCGTGCTGTACACCAAGGAAGGGGGTTGTGATGATATTGCAAGCTTCATGTCTCGTGCTGTTGCTAGAACTACAACCCCCACCGTTTGCAAGCACAGAGCAAACTACCCCTCCCTCCTTTTCTCTGCAGCTCACGCTTCCCTTCCCCTCTGTCAACCTGCAGTCAAGCTCAGTGTAACCTGAGCTACCAGTGCTGGAAGTTTTGCCGCTTCACCGCAGGGGTCCTTCATTGTCTGCACACGTGCTTTCTTCCTATAGCAGCCATTTTGGAGAATTCATTCTTTTTTGGTTAATAACACGGTGGGAGCATTCGCTAGAAACACGAAAGTTACTGTGTTGAACCATGCGCCGACGGGCATCATTCCCGTGGTACTGGTAAACCCGTAACTCCAACAGAACCCGAGAAATGGAATTCTCGGGTGCCCCATGAACTAGCCCACCCAAGTGTGGGCTCATTGGAACCGTCATTTTAGAGTAAGATCATTGATAGGTCTGCCGTTATTCTGCTAGGTTCACAGGACGAGTTATGGACCTTATGATATTGCAGCGCTCAAACCATAGCTTGCAGCCAGGGGAGGTGGCCAGAAAACCAGCCCCTTTTGTGAGGTCAGAAGCTGACATGCATAAGTCTTGCAGTGAAGTTCCTTAGGCACTTTCTGCTGGGATGTCCTGAGTAAGAGATCTACCAATGAACTATGACGTGTGGCTCCTTCCCCCAGCCTGGCTTGTCTTGCCTGTAACTACCATGTGAGTGATTTTCATCTGTAATCCTATTTTATTTTATAACTGCATCTGTATATAACGATATTGTCTCAGTTTGTTACATCTTTTTATATTATATAAGCACTGCCTGTTTTTTAAGGAATAAACCTATAAATTTATTAGTTTGTTTCTCCTGCTCTATAAACAAATTTGCACGTGCCTGAAGCACTACGCTACTGTTTTGGGGTTGCTACGGACCCTCTTGATAAATTGTTCATCAAAAGCCGTAGCTGGTGGCAGCTAAAAGGAAGGGGTGTAAAGTGTTAATCTATTGGGTGACGCTGGCAGTGACGGAGCGGGGTTTATAAGGGTACTGCCTGGCTGCAGCCAGGAGTAATTATAATTCCCTCACTGCAGCGTGCCCAATAGCCAGCACACATCCAAGTGACCCGTCTGGCGACTAATTATCCTAGGTGCAGTTCCCTGACTGACCTGAGGGTAAGGGGGGCGCCAGAGAGCTGCAAGTTCCTAAGTGGAAGTGGGATAGTTATAAATCCCTGCAGTTTACTGGGTCGGACGGCAGCAGCCGTCGTGTGTGTGCACGTTCCATCACATGTGGTGGCAGCGGTGGGATCACAAGCCGTGACCCCCGGGCTACCGTGTGGCGGACTGTGTGCCCGTTCATCACATATTGGTGGCAGAGCGGTGGGATTATAGAGCATTAGTGATCCGGTTTGAGCAATCATTCCATTCACTAAAAAACTTGCACGGTTCTTCAGCGACCCTGCAGCTAAAGTTTTGGAGAACAGACTCAGTGTTTATTAGTCCTGAGACAATTGTGTGTACTTGCGGTTACCCTCCCTTCTCTTTGTTTTTCTATCCTATCTTTTATTTGGCAAACATGGCTACCATAGGAGCAAGTTGGTTCGAAAAGCAGAGCAAGGACACTCTTGTGGGAATCTGCAAGTACCACGGCCTTGTCCACACGAACCGAACCAAAGGCCAACTGGTCCAGGCCCTGAAGGAGCTGGGCGAGCATCGGAGCGTGGCGGGCGCAGGAGCCGGCCCAAGCCAAGGTGGTGCCGCAGGAGCAGAGGCCCAACCCCCGACTGCTTACACCCAGAGAGAGGGGGACCCTTACCTGAAGGCGGCCCTGGAGGGACTCACCGCTGACAACCGGGAAGAAACGCCTGAGGCTGATCCAGCAAGCTCAAGAGAGAGCCGACCAGCGAGAGGCCAAACAGCGAGAGGCTGAGAGAGCCGAGCGCCAAGCCCAGCGAGAGGCCGAGCGGGAGGCTGAGAGGGCCGAGCGGGAGGCTGAGAGAGCCGAGCGGGAAGCTCAGAGAGCCCATGAACTGGAGCTGCTCAGCAAGGGGCAACGCCCTCCACAGCCCAGAGCAGTACACCCAGCAGCTCTCAGAGTCCCAAGCCCCGGCCGGAGCACTTTCCCGTGCTGGAAAAGGAAGGAGACTTGGACACTTTTCTGCGGGCCTTTGAGAAAGTCTGCAGACAGTACCGGCTGCCTGCCGACCAATGGGCCAGGTACTTGACCCCCGGGCTGAAGGGCAAAGCTTTGGAGGCGTTCGCTTCCCTTGCGCCAGATCAAGACAGTGACTATGAGGCCATCAAGCAGGCCCTGATTGCCAAGTACCAGCTAACCCCTGAGGTATACCGAAAGAAGTTCCGGAACCTCCAACGTGGCCCACACGACAGTTATAGCGATGTGGTGCAAGGACTCCGGAACCACTTTGACCAGTGGATCCATGGACTGTCAGTTGACACCTATGAGGAGCTGAAAGACCTGATGATCAAAGACCAGTTCCTGCATCTGTGCCCAGCTGAGGTCCGACAGTTCATCCTGGACCGAGAACCAGAGGACGCGGTCACAACAGCCCGGATCGCCGACAGCTATGAGGCCAACCGGAAACCCGAGGTGCGGAAGCCCGTCGCCACCCGCTGGGGAGGGGGTAAGCCTGCAACCAACCCCAGTGCCCCTGCCAGTCGTCCCTCTGGGGGCACTATCCCCTTTGCCAGCGCCAGGCCTACATCAGACCCCCGCCAGTGTTTCTCCTGTAAAAGGACTGGTCACATCAGCGCCACCTGTCCGGAGAGGCAGAAGAACCCCCCAGCCAAGGCCTCCGGGCCCAACGCCTCTGTTCTTTTGGTGGGTGGTGTGGTGGGGATGGTTGATGACAACGTGCAGCCCGTCCGCGTGGGGGCCCGTCTTGCTACAGGCCTCAAGGACACCGGGGCTGAACGAACCCTCATCCGACCCGAACTGGCGGCCCCTGAAGAGTAGATTCCGGGGAAAACCTTAACTGTCACAGGGATTGGGGGCGTCCACTACCCCTTGCCGATAGCCCGAGTTTTCATTGACTGGGGTGCCGGGAGCGGGGTGAAGGAAGTGGGGGTGTCCGAAAACCTGCCCACTGATGTTTTATTGGGGACTGATCTGGGGAGGATGGTGGCGTACTATGTCCCTGACACCCCTTCCCAATCTGATGATAAGGTTAACGTTAACCATGATGTTGATGTTGATGATGATGGGAAACTGATTGTGTTACCTGCTAATGCTTTGCGAAGTGATGATGCAACTGATAACCTTTCTTTCCCTAGGACTGATGTTGATAGTGATGTATCTGTGCCATCTGAATCTGTTAACCCTTTCTCTGAAGTGGTAGATGTGTCCACAGGTACAGGAGCGTTCAGTCCCGTCGCTCTGCGGAGTGAGACGGCTGAGGAACCCCTAGCAGGAGCAAGCGACAGTGCTCAAGGAAATGGGGAGGTGCATGGGAACCGGGAGGAAGGTGACGCCATGACACTGACCAGTGCCACCGAGGAAGGTAACTGGCCCATAAGTAGCACTGCTCCTGAAGTGTTGGGGGTGGATGGGGAGGTAGAGCCCATAGCAGCGCAGGCTGATGGGTCTATAGAAATCCCCGGGGAGACTGCATATGTAGCTGCTGTCACCCGCAGTCAGAGTGCCCGGATCGCAGGTAGCGCCCTGCCATCTGGACCCTCCTCCGCTACAGGAGAGACTGAACCAGAGGTGGACCCAGAGCCAGTCCCAGAGGGTCCCAGTGAGGAAGGAACCCTGACGTCACTTCTGGCTGCCTCCAGCCAGGAGTTCCAGGCCGCTCTGCACTCAGATGTGAGCCTGGGGAACTTGAGGCACCTCGCCGAGACGCCCACCTCCGTGACTGATAAGGAGAGGGTGTTCTGGGAACGAGGAAGGTTGTACCGGGAGACAGTACCCGGAGGTTCCCAAAAGGAGTGGTTGAGGGAAAAACAGCTGGTCGTCCGGCACCAGTTCCGAGGTGAGTTGTTGAGGATTGCCCATGAGATTCCACTTGCTGGACACTTGGGGATTAGCAAAACTAAGGCACGGCTGTCTCAACACTTCTATTGGCCCAAGATGGGGACAGATGTGACTAACTACTGCCGCTCCTGTATCACCTGTCAAAGAGTGGGGAAGGCGGGGCCTGCTCTTAAGGCTCCCCTGATCCCGTTGCCAGTGATAGAGGAGCCTTTCCAGAGGATCGCGGTAGACATTGTGGGCCCGCTGGCCGTCCCCAGCAGCTCTGGAAAGCAATACATCCTGACTGTGGTAGACTACGCTACCCGGTACCCGGAGGCGGTAGCTCTGTCCTCAACTAGGGCAGATAAGGTGGCAGATGCACTGGTGACCATCTTTTCAGGGTAGGATTTCCCAGGGAGATGCTTACCGATCAAGGGACCCAATTTATGTCTCGCCTAATGAAGGCTCTCTGCAGCAAAATGCAGGTGACGCGTATGGTATCGAGTGCGTATCACCCACAGACCAATGGTTTGTGTGAGCGCTTTAACGGTACCCTCAAACAGATGCTCCGCATGCTGGTTGAGACCCAGGGACGCGATTGGGAGCGGTACCTCCCACACCTGCTATTTGCCTACAGAGAAGTCCCGCAGGCCTCGACGGGGTTCTCCCCCTTCGAGCTCCTGTATGGTAGGCGAGTCCGGGGACCCCTTGGGTTGATAAGAGAATCCTGGGAAGATGAGCCAAACCCCACGGAAGTGTCCATCGTGGATTATGTCATGCGCTTCCGCGACAAGATGCAGACCTTGACGCAGTTGGTGCATGACAACATGACGCAGGCTCAGGCTGACCAGAAGCACTGGTACGACCAGAACGCCCGGGAGCGGACCTACCAGGTGGGTCAAAAGGTGTGGGTGCTGGTCCCCGTACCAAAGGATAAGCTTCAGGCAGCCTGGGAAGGCCCGTACGTCGTGCACCAACAGCTCAACCCAGCCACCTACGTGATCACGCTTGACCACACTCGGGGTAGGCGCAAGGCCTTTCACGTCAACATGATGAAGGCCCATCACGAACGTGAAGCCTGCGTCCTACGGTCTGCAATCTGCCCGAGGACGGGGAAGAGGATCCCCTCCTAGACATGCTGGCCCAAGCTAATGCCAATGGGTCCATTGAGGACATGGAGGTAAATGCCTCGCTAACCGTCTCCCAGCGGTTGCAGTTGCTGACCACTCTGGAACCCTTCCGGGCCGAGTTCACGAACCGACCTGGAAGGACCAAGTTGGCAGTCCACGAGGTGGACACCGGGGATCATGCCCCATTACGGCGGACACTTTATCAGATCTCTGAGGAGGTGCAGCAGATTATGCGCCAGGAGATCCATGAGATGTTGCAGCTGGGGGTGATCCGGCCGTCCAAAAGCGCGTGGGCCTCACCTGTAGTTCTCGTGCCCAAAAAGGATCGGACCACCCGGTTCTGCGTGGACTACAGGGGCTCAACGCCATCACTACCTCTGATGCGCACCCAATGCCACGCATCGAGGATCTGCTGGAGCGGTTGGCGAATGCCAAGTACATATCCATCATGGATTTGAGCCGGGATACTGGCAGATTCCCCTGAGCCCTGCGGCGCAGGAGAAATCCGCCTTTATCACCCCTTTTGGACTGTACGAGTCCACGGTCATGCCTTTCGGCATGAAGAATGCCCCTGCCACTTTTCAGCGGATGGTCAACCACCTGCTTCAGGGACTGGAGGAGTACGCTGTGGCGTACCTGGACGACATTGCCGTCTTCAGTTCCACCTGGAGGAACACCTTCAGCATCTCCAGGAGGTGCTCAAGCGTATTCACCAGGCAGGTCTGACCATCAAGCCGGGAAAATGCCAGATGGGCATGAGGGAGGTCCACTACCTGGGGCACCGGGTAGGTGGGGGTTCCATGAGTCCAGAGCCCGAGAAAGTGGACGCGATCGTGTCCTGGCCCACCCCCAGGACCAAAAAGCAGGTGAAGTCCTTCCTGGGCACTGCAGGGTACTATCGGCGTTTCGTACCGAACTATAGCGCCATTGCAAAACCCTTGACGGACCTCACCAAGGGCGGTCTACCCCAAACAGTCAACTGGACAGATGGCTGTGAGGCGGCATTCCGAGCTTTGAAAAAAGGCCTGTGCAGCTCTCCAGTGTTGAAAGCCGTCGACAGCAGTCGGCCCTTCCTGGTACAGACTGACGCCAGCGAATTTGGCCTCGGTGCTGTACTCAGCCAGGTTGATTCGGGGAACCAGGAGCACCCCGTGTTGTACCTGAGCCGGAAACTTCTGCCAAGGGAAGTGGCATACTCCACCATCGAGAAGGAGTGCCTGGCCATGGTCTGGGCCCTGCAACGTTTGCAGCCCTACCTGTACGGGCGCACCTTCAAGGTGGTCACCGACCACAACCCTCTGAGCTGGCTGCACACAGTGTCCGGAACCAATGGTAGGTTGCTACGCTGGAGCCTTGCCCTGCAGCAGTATGATTTTGCCGTACACCACAAGAAAGGCAGTGATCATGGGAATGCTGATGGGTTGTCCCGACGTGGCGAACCCGCTGAGGTGCGCATGGCGGATTACCGAGAGGTCATGCCTCCGTAGCGCCCTCTAAGGGGGGGAGGTGTGATGATATTGCAAGCTTCATGTCTCGTGCTGTTGCTAGAACTACAACCCCCACCGTTTGCAAGCACAGGGCAAACTACCCCTCCCTCCTTTTCTCTGCAGCTCACGCTTCCCTTCCCCCCTGTCAACCTGCAGTCAAGCTCAGTGTAACCTGAGCTACCAGTGCTGGAAGTTTTGCCGCTTCACCGCAGGGGTCCTTCATTGTCTGCACACGTGCTTTCTTCCTATAGCAGCCATTTTGGAGAATTCATTCTTTTTTGGTTAATAACACGGTGGGAGCATTCGCTAGAAACACGAAAGTTACTGTGTTGAACCATGCGCCGACGGGCATCGTTCCCGTGGTACTGGTAAACCCGTAACTCCAACAGAACCCGAGAAATGGAATTCTCGGGTGCCCCATGAACTAGCCCACCCAAGTGTGGGCTCATTGGAACCGTCATTTTAGAGTAAGATCATTGATAGGTCTGCCGTTATTCTGCTAGGTTCACAGGACGAGTTATGGACCTTATGATATTGCAGAGCTCAAACCATAGCTTGCAGCCAGGGGAGGTGGCCAGAAAACCAGCCCCTTTTGTGAGGTCAGAAGCTGACATGCATAAGTCTTGCAGTGAAGTTCCTTAGGCACTTTCTGCTGGGATGTCCTGAGTAAGAGATCTACCAATGAACTATGACGTGTGGCTCCTTCCCCCAGCCTGGCTTGTCTTGCCTGTAACTACCATGTGAGTGATTTTCATCTGTAATCCTATTTTATTTTATAACTGCATCTGTATATAACGATATTGTCTCAGTTTGTTACATCTTTTTATATTATATAAGCACTGCCTGTTTTTTAAGGAATAAACCTATAAATTTATTAGTTTGTTTCTCCTGCTCTATAAACGAATTTGCACGTGCCTGAAGCACTACGCTACTGTTTTGGGGTTGCTACGGACCCTCTTGATAAATTGTTCATCAAAAGCCGTAGCTGGTGGCAGCTAAAAGGAAGGGGTGTAAAGTGTTAATCTATTGGGTGACGCTGGCAGTGACGGAGCGGGGTTTATAAGGGTAATGCCTGGCTGCAGCCAGGAGTAATTATAATTCCCTCACTGCAGCGTGCCCAATAGCCAGCACACATCCAAGTGACCCGTCTGGCGACTAATTATCCTAGGTGCAGTTCCCTGACTGACCTGAGGGTAAGGGGGGCGCCAGAGAGCTGCAAGTTCCTAAGTGGAAGTGGGATAGTTATAAATCCCTGCAGTTTACTGGGTCGGACGGCAGCAGCCGTCGTGTGTGTGCACGTTCCATCACATGTGGTGGCAGCGGTGGGATCACAAGCCGTGACCCCCGGGCTACCGTGTGGCGGACTGTGTGCCCGTTCATCACAGGGGTGTACCCCTTTAAGTATTGCTGAAATGGAGAAATTCTTGCAAAGAGGGACTGACGGTGTGCCTGGAAGGACTGTTTCAGCACACCAACTTGAAGCTTGTGAATAGTTTGTGCTCCCCTCAAAGGAAGGGGGAAGGGCACCTGAAAATAAAAGTTTTATATGGACACGTGCATCGTCAAGCTAAAGAAAAGTGGACATTACTTTTATATGTTCTCGCCTCATATTGAGATGCAATACATAACTTGGCACTCAATAAAGAAAAACGGTAGAGAGTAAAGATATTTTGCTGTGGTTTCTTTTATTGTCATCCAAACAAAATAGATACGTAGTGGTTAAATGTTTTCGGCCTAACACAATTGGCCTTCATCAGACCAGTATTGACAAAAGCTGAAAAATAACAGACATGAATATGTCAAATAGATAGGTGGATGCAATAATATCAGTAAATACCTCAAACAAACGGTAAGGTAATACAGAACAAAATGAAAATAAATAAAATACAAACTAACTTCCAGGGAGAAAAATGTGCAGTCTAATTAACAGAAATATATCCAGATGTGACGCACTAAGTACATGTAGATATATGTGTATCTTTGTTAAGGAAAACAGACGAATAAAAATGGTAAGAATCAGAAAAATGAGACTAGAAACCAGAAAGGATATAGTGGTCCTATTATATACGAGGTGAAGTGATAAGCCCAGAGAGTTCACTAGAAAAATTCCTGTAAAGAGAAGACCAAGTTTAGCACGTGATACAGTGAAATGCTGTCGATTACTACCCAGTGCGGAAATCAAAGGTTGTAAAATCGTTATAAGTAAGCAGGTAATACCTGGTATTTAGCTCGCTGAAAAGTAAGGGGAAGAGGCATCTATTTTGTTGTAAAACCACACAGAAAATTGCAGACTGTAGGTAGGAAGGTTAATAGTGGGTTAAATGAATGTAATTGCCTCCATGTTATATAATGGGACATAGGCAGGGCTGTACTTTAAGGACGCTGACCGGTTACATAGAAGATGCGCTGTTAGCTATATCTATAGCAGAGGATAAGCGCTGAAAGAAATAAATAAGAAGGGCTGTAAATGCGTCTCAAGACAGGAGTGAAGAAGCGTACCTCATCTCCTAAGATTACCTGGTGCCGGGTGCTGGCGTGCTAGGGACCGCCTAGGGAGCAGGACGCCCCATGAGCGGTACTTCCGGGTTTAAGTAATCGGCTGTGGTAGCGTCATAGTGACGCTGCCCTGATCAGCTGATGCCGTGTCACGTACAGCGAGTGCGCAGTAACTAAAAAGGCCCTTAGCTGCGTAATGGCTTAACGATGTTGTCGAATCAAGTCCAGCGCCTGCGCAATGCATGTCACAAGCTATATGTCACTGGAAAGGATACTATTATGGTCATGGTGCGAATTATGCAATTGTGGTTATAATGCAGTCTAAATCGGAGGGGCACTTGGAGTGAAAGAAATAAAATGAGGCCACAAATGTGTTTGGCATTATGAGTATACATATTAGGTGGGCTATATAGAATGCCAAGCTGGGAAAAAAAGAAACATAGTGCATCTATACTCTACCATAGTGGCTGAAGTGCAAATAGTGGAAGAGGGTCACCGATTCTAGGAAAATAGAGAGTTGTAAGTTAGAACACAATAGAATTCACAAAAAAACATTTTCAACAGGTTACATGTTAGTATACAGGTATATGAACACCTGGGCAATTATCATAGAACAAAATATGGAAGTATGCAGACAACACATTATAAAAAGGCTGATACGTCAAAATCTCTATTAAGGCCTTTGGGTTCCAATGTCTGAAAAGTAAAAATCCAAAACGCCTCTCTTTTTTTAAGGATTTTAGTTCTGTTAAGTCCACGTCTATTAGTGTCAATTTGTTCCAACACTTGGAATCTGAGTTGTGAGACACTGTGATTGTGTTCACAAAAGTGATATGGCAGGGGAAGATGTGTTTTTTGCAGCGAATATTGGACTTATGTTGGGATATTCTATCCTTCACTGCCTGGGTGGTTTCCCCTATGTAGGCCAATCCGCAGGGACATTTAATAAGGTATACAACATATGTAGAGTCACAGGTATAGTACCCCTGAATACGGAAACCTTGTCCAGTTTGAGGGTGAAAAGCTTAAGAGCCTTTCTGCACGTTATTGCAGTGCATGCAATTTAGACAAGGAAAAGTACCCTTGCGCTGGGTACATAGAAAGGTCTGTTTAGATGTAAACTGCCGTGAGCCCACATCAGCTTTTACCAGTTTGTCCCTAAGGTTGCGTGGACGCCGAAAACAGCTAAGAAATTGGTTTTGGAATTCAGGAATTAGGGGATAACTCTTTGTGAGGATGTTCCAGTGTTTTCTAAGTGAAGATTGTACCAAATTGGAAAACGGATGGTATGTACTTACAAAAGGGACCCGTTTGTGGTCAGAACGTTCTCTTCTGTTCGTACTGTCACTAATGGCGTGTGATAAAATGGCTTGTGGGTAACCTCTGTGGATGAATTTGTTCTCCATTTCTTTCAACCTACGAGCCCTCACCCCATCATTAGAGACAATCCTGTTCACCCTGCCAAACTGGGATTTAGGAATTGAATTTTTCATGGCCGGTGGGTGACAACTTTGAAAGTGAAGGAGGCTATTTCTATCCGTAGGTTTGGTGTAAAGATCACTGGTCAAGATGCCACCAGTGTCCTTGTGAATTAATGTATCCAAAAAGTTTATAGTATCATTGTGGTGTTGTATTGAAAATTTCAATTCAGGCCATATATTGTTGATATGCTCATTAAATTGCATGAGTGATTCTATGGGCCCATCCCAGATGCAAAAGATGTCATCTATAAACCTACGCCAAACAATGGAATGTTGTTGAAAGAGGGGATGATTATATACAAACTCGTCCTCAAAAATGGCCATATATGCAACAGCGTAAGGGGGCGCCACATTCGATCCCATCGCGGTCCCCTGTAGCTGTATATAGAAGGTGTCTTCAAACATGAAATAGTTCTCTTTGAGAACTATTTCCAATAGGTCAGCGCAAAGATGTCTGATCTTGGTATCAGTGCCATGTAGCTGAAGGAGTCTGTCAGTAGCACTCATTCCTTTGATATGCGTGATGGACGTATAGAGGCTACTAACATCCCAGGTAACCAGTATAGCGGACGTGGGGAGTGGGCCAAGTGATCTGATGAGCTGTAAAAAGTCATTGGTGTCTAACAGAAAAGATTTGGTTAATTTTACTATTGGTGTCAGAATTTTTTCCAAAACTATGGCCAAAGGTGCAAGGATTGAATCAGTGAGTGTGTAAGGTTCTGTGTACATGTTCCTGAAACTCAGTTTGTTCGTCAGCCATTTTACTTTCTGTCTTGCTGCAGCTATCTTGCCCTCAGTCAATATGGAGTTTCCAGCTTGCATGTTCCCGCCCTGATTCTCTCCTCTTGCTTCTTAAGCAGCCACAGCTGAGCAATCAGTGCTTCAGAATCAAGCCTGCAGTGTACCTGTGACCTGACTCCTGGAAGCCTTGGATTTGTACTCCAGTTATTTCCTATTGTGGAACCTTGGAACACTCGTGGACTTTGGAACCTTGCTATTTTGATAAATCCACGTTTGCATGGACTTACGGTAACAGAGAGGAGATCCTGAACCTGTTGTGGAGAGTGATTGCTGAGCTTGGGTTACTCTGGCCTGCTGTGTCTCCTGCTTTTGTATCTGCAAACTGTGTGACTATTATTGCCACTTGTATGAAGTAATACAAGACCTTCTATATCAAACCTGTGACTCCTGTGTTTTCATCGCACCCCAAGCACAAGACACTATATGAACTGTACTACTTACATTACAGAGTGACACAATAGGACGACCGTGTGGTTTGTCTAATCTTTTATGGATTTTCGGTAAGATATAAAAGATAGGCGTGATAGGATCTTTTTTGATAAGGAACTCTTTGAGTTTCTTATCAATGGTGCCATATTGGAAATGTTGGTCAACTGTCATGCTAATTTTAGAAGCTATGACATGTTGGGGTTATGAGCTAAAATTCCATATACCTCCCTATCACTCAGTTGGTTGTTTGCCTCTTCCATATAGTCCGATCTATTCATAACAACTATGGCGCCCCCTTTGTCTGCGGGTTTTATAATTAATGTTCTATCCGAAGATAGTGACTCTAGTGAGGATTTCTCAGATTTGGAGAGATTGGTACGATAATGAAATTTATCCAAGCTAATGTCATGAGTGATGTCGTTAATGTCCCTCTTACCAGTGAGATAAAAGTTTCTACTGGGGGGTCATCTTTTGGAGGCATGAAGCGGCTGGGTAATTTGAGGCCTAAACCATTAAGATCAAGCAGGGTAGTATTGACAGTGGATATGGATGGTACGGTAGGATGTTTAGAGAAATGGACACGTAAACGTATATTACAATAAAATCTCTGCAAGTCCATATTAAGTTCAAATACATTGAATTTGTACGACGGACAGAAGGAGAGGCCCTTCTGTAATGTAGACAACTGCTGGGCATCGAGGTGTTTTGATGAGATATTGATGACTAGAGGGGGGGTTGTTGTGTTACCTGTGATCTCGTTGACATCTGACTTCTGTTGTCCCCAGTAACATTGCCCCCCCCCGCCTCGTCTGCCTCTTGTGCGGCCTCGATTTTGTCCTAAAAAAGAGGAAGAAAAACCTGTGGTGGTGATACTGGAGGTTCCAGGCCTGCTGTCGGCCGAACCAGAAGAACTCTGGGAATTGTGTCGCCTGGTGAATCTGTTGTGATCCCTCCATTGGTATACACGGTTTTGGAGGTAGTCCTCGGTGTCCCGTACAAATTTTGCCCTTTTCCTTTTTTCCACATCCAATCTGTAGGTGTTTAGAGAATCCTGGTTTTTGTTCTTCAATTCCTGAAGTGCCTCCTGCGACATAGTGCCCTGAAGTTGTGTCTCTATGGCACTTATTTGCGTTTTTGTGGTCTCCAAGCTCTTTTCTAGAAAGGATACAGTGAGCGTCATTAAATCGAATGAACATTTGTTCAGTATTTGTTAGAATTTGGTTCAATATTCCTTGTCTTCTTTAAAGAAGGTTGGTTGTAGAGGAACCCTCAGGCCTCTTGGGATCCTGTGGCCCTTCAAATATTCAGCTAATGTAATAATGTGAAGTTCTGAATTGACAGCCTTCCTGGTTTCCTGTTCATAATCCCGGTTCTTAATCTCCTGGGTAGGGACCTGGAGAAAACTGCTGGATGCAGTCACTCTGGACAATATTTCGGCGGTTTCTGTATTGTTATAGAAAAATGTTTCACTGGACATACTTGAAGGTGCTCGTGTGCGGAAAATACAATGGTGATAGATAACACGGCACTCAAAAATAGAGCTTTGTGGGGCACAAGTAGGGTATCCAGCCCAATACTAATTGTAATACATAACTTGGCACTCAATAAAGAAAAACGGTAGAGAGTAAAGATATTTTGCTGTGGTTTCTTTTATTGTCATCCAAACAAAATAGATACGTAGTGGTTAAACGTTTTCGGCCTAACACAATTGGCCTTCATCAGAACAGTATTGACAAAAGCTGAAAAATAACAGACATGAATATGTCAAATAGATAGGTGGATGCAATAATATCAGTAAATACCTCAAACAAACGGTAAGGTAATACAGAACAAAATGAAAATAAATAAAATACAAACTAACTTCCAGGGAGAAAAATGTGCAGTCTAATTAACAGAAATATATCCAGATGTGACGCACTAAGTAGCACGAACACCGCACTGCACTTGCTCACTGAGCCAGTGCGCGTGTCCGGAGTGAGACAGACTGCACTCAATGATACCTATGGAGCGAGGCAGTGGCGGTGAAGATGCGTGCTTCAGACTAACAGGACCCTAAGCACGTGACTGCCAAGGGGCGGCGCCGGCCACAGGTCTCTCAGAGGGAGCAGTAACAGATAGAGATTGTTTCAGGCCAGAGGACCTTAAGCACGTGACTGCTGGTGGGCGTGGCCTAAGCTCCAGAGAGCTATGAGCAGAAGGAAAACTCCTAGAAGGGTAACTACGGGACAGAGTTACCAAGGGGCATAGACAAAACGGATAGTCAGGATAGCTAGGTCATACACAGAGGGAGCAACGCAGTACAAGAGGAGCAGGCAGAGAATAACCAGAAACGTAGCCAAGGGATCATAAAACCAGAATGGGCAAATACACAGTACCAAGACAGTAGACAAACTCACAACGAAGAGACGGACCGGGTCAAAACCAAACAAGCAACAAGATCAGGCACAAGGCACAGGTACACAGGAGGTCAACTAACTCAGCCGAGGGCAGGAGTATAACTGACACCAGACCTAGGTCAATTGGCAACTAAATAGCCGCCTTCTGCCAGAGAGAGGCTGAAACCATTAACCCCAGTCTGGCCAGGACGGGACAAAGACCAAACCCCGTCCTGGGTCATGACAGTACTCCCCTCTCAACGGGGGGCCACCGGACCCCCGGGTTTCTCAGGACACCTGGCATGAAAGGCCCGGACCAACTGATCCGCATGAACAGATCGGGCAGGAACCCACGACCGGTCCTCTGGACCGTAGCCTTTCCAATGTATCAGATACTGAAGTGTTATGTTTCGGTAGCTGAGGAGTGCAGGTAAAAAAGGCAATACACCAGAGAAGTTGGAATCTATGAGATTGCAGTACCCTGACTAACCACCACAACTAGAGGCAGCCGTGGAGCGTTCCTACGTTGGTCCTAGACGCCTCGTCACAGCCTGAGAAACTATCTACACCTAAAGATAGAAAGAGGAAAGCTATCTGCCCCGGAGCAGATCCCCAAAGAACATAGAAAGCCCCCAAACATGTAATGGCGGTTAGACAAGATGAAATACTGACACAGACAGAAAATAGTATGAGCAAACGTTGGGGCCCAAACTACCTAAATAGAAAAGGATAGGAAGGGCACTTACTGCAATCCCAAAAAACCCTGAAAAGCACCAACTCTACTAATTTCAAAATCACCTGAGATCACACGACCTCTACCACCTAAATTAGTTCTCTGGTGTAACAAAATCAAAACAGCAGCCACTGAAAAAACTGGAAAAAGCAAAAGTACAAACATCAGTGGCTGAACTAAACTGAGAGGGCAAAAGCCCCCGGAGGGGACCCTGAAGGCCCCCACAGAAGTGCAGGACAAAATGCAAAAATCAAGCACAAAAACAAAAAGAAGAAAATGTCTTATCTGTTAGCAGGAGATGCAGACACGACACAGCAGGCTACAAAGGAAACAGGACTCAAGGATTGAGACCAGAACAATTGATCACCGGCAACCCTGATGGGAAGGCGACTCCCTTATATAAGACCAGTCAGTAACACCTGATTCCCACTCCTCACAATCTTCACTGGACAGTCCAGTACCGCTTGTAACCACCAGAGGGAGCCTCTGCTCAGAACTCATTTCAAGTCCATTCACAACAGTACCCCCCCCTTGAGGAGGGGTCACCGAACCCTCACTTGAGCAACCAGGTCGGTCAGGATGAGTTCTTTGATACGCACGGATGAGTCTCCTAGCATGGATGTCCGAAGCAAACACCCAAGAATTGTCTTCCTGACCATAACCTCTCCACTTAACAAAATACTGGAGTTTCCGTCTAGAAAAACGAGAATTCAATATTTTCTCAACCACAAACTCCATATTGCCCTCAACCAGAACAGGGTCAGGAGGCAAAGCAGTAGGAACCACTGGCTCAACAAACCTCTTCAACAAGGACTTATGGAACACGTTATGGATCTTAAATGTCCCTGGAAGAAGCAAACGAAAAGAAACAGGATTAAGAATCTCCATGATCTTATAAGGTCCAATGAACCTAGGCTTAAATTTAGGAGATGCCACTCTCATAGGAATATTTCTTGAGGACAACCAGACCAAGTCCCCCACTTTAAACCGAGGACCATCAGTCCTATGCCGGTTAGCAAACCGCGGGGCCCTCTCCTGAGAGAGGGACAACCTCTCCACTACCTGGTCCCAAATCTGTTGCATACGCTCCACAACAGAGTCAACACCTGGACAGACAGAAGCCTCCGTCTGTCCTGAAGAAAATCGAGGGTGAAACCCAGAATTACAGAAAAATGGAGACATCAAAGTGGCAGAGCTAGCCCTATTATTAAGAGCAAACTCAGCCAAAGGCAAAAAAGAGACCCAGTCATCCTGATCAGCAGACACAAAGCATCTTAGATAAGTCTCCAATGTCTGGTTTGTTCTCTCAGTTTGACCATTGGTCTGAGGATGAAACGCCGAGGAGAAAGACAATTGAACACCAAGTTTAGAACAAAAGGTCCTCCATAATCTGGAAACAAACTGGACTCCTCTGTCAGACACAATGTTCTCAGGAATGCCGTGTAAACGAACCACGTGCTGAAGGAACAAAGTCACCAATTCAGAGGAGGAAGGCAACTTAGGCAATGGCACAAGATGTATCTGTCATGGGTGCATCGCCACGAAGATCGTCGCGATTGCACATTCTGACATTTTCACCGGCCAAACTAAAGATTCTCCCCAGCTGTCATGGATCCAGTAGCCCAGCTGGCCCGGCAGTTGCAGGGGTTGTCCATGGAATTTGCAGACATTAAGTCCAAGGTTTTGTCCCCCCCGGAGCAAACCAGATCTGAACCTAAGGTTGCTCTCCCGGATAGGTTCACTGGTGGGCGGGACAAATTTTTTACTTTCCGGGAGGCATGTAAATTGTACTTTCGGCTGCGGCCTCGGTCATCTGGGAGTGAAGAGCAGAGGGTGGGAATTGTTATATCGCTCTTACAAGGGGACCCTCAATCTTGGGCGTTCTCTATTCCTCCAGGCTCCCCAGATCTCCAGTCAGTGGATCGATTTTTTACTGCCCTGGGTCTGGTATATGATGATCCGGATCGAGTCTCCCTTGCTGAAACAAGGTTAAGTAAAATACGGCAAGGAAATCGTCCAGCGGAGGAATATTCTTCTGAGTTCCGTAGATGGGCAACAGATACTCAGTGGAATGACCCAGCTCTTAGGAGCCAGTTTTGTCAAGGGTTGTCTGACAAATTAAAAGATGTGTTGGCTCAGTATGATTCTCCTCCATCACTGGAGGCTGCTATGGCCCTCGCTATTCGCATTGATAGACGACTTCGGGGAAGACGCGAGGTAACTCCGCCCCCCGTGATGACTCCACCTACTACTAAAGTCCCTTTTACTGAGGTTCCCCTGGTCTGTTCTGAGGAACCCATGCAGTTGGGAGGGACATCATTTTGTAGGAGGGAATCGGCGGTGCGCCGCAAGACTAGAAGGTGTTTCTTTTGCGGGAGAGAGGGACATTTTGTTGGGGGGTGTCCATCCCGGACCTCTTTGAGCCAAGGAGTTAACCTGGGTGTGTGTATTTCGTCCCCAAATCCCTCTCAGTTTCTCGTGCCTGCGGAGGTGGTGATTGGTACTAGAACTGAGAGGATTTCTGTTTTTCTTGATAGTGGGTCCGGGGCTAATCTGGTGGACGCTCGGTTTGCCCAGGTGCATGGTATGCAACTGAGTGTATTGGCCAAACCGGTCCCTATACTCTCTATTGATTCTAGACCTCTTGGTCAAGGTAGCTTGGTACAAGCTGTTCATAACATAGATCTTCGAGTAGGGGCAATACATAAAGAGCAATTGTCTTGTTATGTGTTGGAGGGTCTACCTACTCCTATTGTGTTGGGACTTCCTTGGTTGGCTAAACATAACCCAGTGATTGATTGGCAATCCAGAAAGATAAGCCAGTGGGGTGAATTTTGCAAGAATAACTGCATGAGCACGGTCATCGGTGCGGTTGTGCCTAGGACTTTGCCTCCTTTTCTGGAGGACTTTGGGGAGATGTTCTCAGAGGAGGGGTGTAAAGAGTTACCTCCTCATCGCGCATATGACTGCTCAATAAAGTTGCTTCCTGATGCCTTATCTTGTACTTTCCCAGGGACTGGGAGGATGGATGATCCGGTTCCTATTCCTCAGGAGGGAGTTGTAGTGTCAGCTGTATGCTCTGAGCTTGAGGGGGAGGTATTGGGGGCTCAGGCGGACGCCCCTGTGGGACTTCCAGGGAGACTGATAGTTCCAGATCGGTTAAGACTGAAGGTTACGGAGAACCATTACAAACGGATGGCTGATAGGGGGAGAGTTTCTGGTCGAGATCTGAAGGTGAACGATCTGGTGTGGTTGTCTACCAGGAATATAAAACTTAAAGTTCCCTCCTGGAGGTTGGGTCCCAGATTCATTGGGCCGTACAGGATCAGTTCCATAATTAATCCTGTGGCATTTCGTCTGGACCTCCCTCCTACGTTTAAAAATCATAATGTGTTTCACAAGTCATTACTTAAAAAGTATGTGGCACCAGTCATACCGTCACCTCTACCTCCTCCTTCAGTGGTAGTCAATGATAACGTGGAATTTCATGGGTCGAAAATCATTGACTCACGTCTCAGTCGCCGATCCCCTCAGTACTTAGTTCTTTGGAGGGGGTATGGTCCTGAGGAGAGGACGTGGGTCCCTGCGTCTGATGCTAATGCAGATCGATTGGTTCGGACCTTTCACACAACTTACCCGGACAGACCTGGTCATGAGGGTCCGGAGGCCCCTCGTAGAAGGGGGGGTACTGTCATGGGTGCATCGCCACGAAGATCGTCGCGATTGCACATTCTGACTTCTCACAGCTGAGCTGCTGTTTCTTTGTGTTTGGTAATGAGAGAGTTAATTTTACCTAGCTCTTTGCTAAGACTAGGTCCAGCCTCGCCCGGCTGCTTTTGATTATGTTCTAATTAGTTTCCTTTATATTCCTGCCAGTCTGGGTGTTAGACGCCGGTGAAAGCATTCATGTAGTCTAGCAGACTGAAGCGGTTCTGAGAATACTTAAGCTAAGAGCTCCTTAGTTGTTTTTACTCTTATAGCTTATAGTGTATCTCTGAGACCTTAGGTGTTCCTACTGTGTGTGAGTGTTGTATGTAAGACTTTATTTACTTTATTTCTTGTCTTTCTTGTATGTCTTTCTGTTCATTAACCGTTACCTGTTCATTCCCTTTGGTGGTATTCAGGGTCCTTCTTAGGACTAGAATACAGTTGGCAGGGATTGATAGGAGACAGGGTTTACGCTGGTGGCCTGGACCTCTGTACCTTTAACAGTACCTCCAGGTTGAGGGATTAGTTAGGACCCCAGTTTAGGGTCAGCTTAGACCCCGGTCACCCTCTAGCCGGAGACAGCGTATAACGGATTCCGTTTTGACCCACTGGACATTCTGTCAGGTAAATCTATGTTATCATATATCTATGGCATGTTATATAGTATGTTGCCCTTTTGATATAGATTACTGACATCACATATATATATCTGCTATACAGCGTGACAGTATCATCTTGGAAAACCTATCACAAATCACCCAGATGACGGTCATTCTCTGAGAAACAGGGAGGTCGGAAATGAAATCCATAGAGATATGGGTCCATGGTCTCTTGGGCACAGGCAATGGCATCAACAAACCACTAGAGCGAGAGCAAGGCTTAGAGCGAGAGCAAGTCCCGCAGGACTGCACAAATTCCCTGACATCACGAGACAAGGTAGGCCACCAAAAGGACCGACTAACCAAGTCTCTGGTACCAAAAATTCCGGGATGCCCAGCCAACGCGGAACAATGAATCTCAGACATCACACTCTTTTTCCACTGGTCCGGGACAAACAATTTTCCAACAGGGCAGCGCTCGGGCCTATCCTCCTGACACCCCTCCAGAGCAAGTCTCAAATTGGGTGAGATGGCGGAAAGAACTACACCCTCTTTCAAAATAACAGAAGGATCAGATAACTCAGGAGAGTCCACAAGGAAACTCCTCGAGAGGGCATCCGCCTTAACATTCTTATGCCAGGAAGAAAGGAAATCACAAAATTAAAACGTGTGAAAAACAAGGCCCACCTGGCCTGTCTAGGATTGAGTCGCTTGGCAGATTCCAGATAAACCAGATTCTTATGGTCCGTAAGGACCACCACCTGATGTTTGGCTCCCTCCAGCCAATGTCTCCACTCTTCAAAAGCCCACTTCATGGCCAGTACAGTAACTCCCGATTACCCACGTCATAATTACGTTCAGTAGGAGAAAATTTTCGAGAGAAAAAGGCACAAGGGTTACTTTTAGAGGTCTCTGGATCTTTTTGGGACAAAACGGCACCTGCCCCAATTTCAGAGGCATCAACCTCCACCTGAAATGGCAGAGAAACATCAGGCTGCTGTAGAACAGGAGCAGAAGTGAATCTCTGCTTAAGTTCCTGAAATGCAGAGACTGCCTCAGGAGGCCAATTCACCACATCAGAACCCTTTCTGGTCAAATCAGTCAATGGTTTAACAATAAGAATTACCAATAAATTTACGATAAAAATTGGCAAAACCCAAAAATATTTGAAGAGCCTTTAATGAAGTAGGTTGGACCCAATCACAGATGGCCTGAACCTTGACCGGGTCCATTTCAATAACAGATGGGGACAAAATGAATCCCAGAAATGAGATCCTCTGTACGCCAAAAAGACACTTTGATCCCTTCACATACAGAGCATTCTCTCTCAAAATCTGGAATACAGTTCGAACATGTTTCACATGAGAGTCCCAGTCATTAGAAAAAATCAAGATATCATCCAAATAAACAATCAGAAATTTATCCACAAAATCCCTGAAAATGTCATTCATGAAGGACTGGAAGACAGAAGGAGCATTAGTGAGCCCAAAGGGCATCACAAGGTACTCAAAATGCCCCTCGGGGTATTGAATGCCATCTTCCATTCATCCCCGTGCTTAATGCGAATAAGGTTATATGCCCCCCTGAGGTCAAGCTTGGTAAACCAAGTAGCGTTTTTCACCCTGGAAAACAGGTCAGAAATCAAAGGTAACGGGTATTGATATTTTACAGTAATATTGTTGAAAAGACGATAATCAATACACGGCCTTAATGAACCATCCTTTTTGGCCACAAAGAAAAAACCGGCACCTAAGGGTGAAGAGGATGGTCTGATATGACCCTTCTCCAATGATTCCTTGATATAAGACAGCATAGCGTCATGTTCAGGTACAGACAAGTTAAAAAGGCGACCTTTAGGGAATTTACTACCAGGCACTAATTCAATAGCGCAGTCATAGCTCCTATGGGGAGGCAAGGATGCAGATTTACTTTCGCTAAACACATCAGAAAAATCAATCAAAAAGTCAGGAACATCCTGAGCCTGGGGAGAGGCAGAAAAAACAGGAGTGTTGGTATTAACACATTGGCAGCCCCAACTGGTTACAGACACAGATTTCCAATCCAAAACAGGATTATGAGACTGCAACCAAGGGAAGCCCAGTACGATAATATCATGCAGATTATACAGAACCAAAAATTTACAGCACTCCTGATGATCAGGTTCAACCGTCATTATCACCTGAGTAGAGAACTGAGGTTTATTCTCAGCCAAAGGGGTAGAATCGATCCCCAGTAGGGGAATAGACTTCTGTAGGGGTATCAAGGGAAACCCACAACGTTTAGCAAAATCATAATCCATCAGGTTAATAGCTGCTCCAGAATCAACGAAAGCCTGAGCAGAAAATGAGGACAGAGAGCATATCAGAGTGACAGTTAATAAAAACTTAGTCTGAACACTACCCAAGACAACTGAGCGTGCAAAACGTCTTCCCCGCTTAGGGCAGACTGAAATAGCATGAGAGGCATCACCACAGTAGAAACATAACCCATTGCGCTTTCGAAACTCATGACGCTGTGCCCCAGACACCACTCTATCACACTGCATGTGTTCAGAAGCAGGTTCACAAGGCAACACCATTCCACGCATACTTCTCCGCTCACGCAAACGTCTGTCAATTTGAATCGCTAATGACATAGAATCATTGAGACCAGAGGGGACAGAGAATCCCACCATAACATCCTTTACATTATCTGACAGACCCTTCCGAAAAAGGGCCGCCAAAGCGTCATCATTCCACTTGGTCAGGACTGCCCACCTACGGAATCTCTGACAGTATAACTCAGCGTCATCAAGACCCTGATTTAATGCCAACAAGGCTTTTTCAGCTTGATCAGTGACATTAGGCTCATCGTACAATAACCCCAAAGCCTGAAAAAATGCATCAACATCACTCAAAACAGGATCCCCAGGTGTCAGGGAAAAAGCCCAATCCTGAGGATCGCCGCGCAGGAGAGAGATGACAATTTGAACCTGCTGCGCTGCGTTCCCTGAGGACTTAGTTTTTAAGGCAAAAAACAATTTACAATTATTTTTGAAATTCTGAAACTTAGCTCGATCCCCTAAAAACAAATCTGGCATGGGAATCCTAGGTTCCACAACAGGCAACCTAGCAAGATAGGCAGCAATACTCCGAACCTCAGTGGCAAGCTGATCCACACGGCCAGACAACTGTGCAAACTCCATTGAGAGAAAAAAAAATCCTCCCCAGCACCCAGAGATACAGAGGGAAAAAAAAAAATGCAACAAACAGAAAAATATCTCTGACAACTCTGACAACCTTTTTTCTTTCACAATATTTTTTCCCTTCTGTGAGTACCATACAATTTTCAATTTTTAGGCCGGTGATACTGTTATGTTTCGGTAGCTGAGGAGTGCAGGTAAAAAAGGCAATACACCAGAGAAGTTGGAATCTATGAGATTGCAGTACCCTGACTAACCACCACAACTAGAGGCAACCGTGGAGCGTTCCTACGTTGGTCCTAGACGCCTCGTCACAGCCTGAGAAACTAACTACACCTAAAGATAGAAAGAGGAAAGCTATCTGCCCCGGAGCAGATCCCCAAAGAACATAGAAAGCCCCCAAACATGTAATGGCGGTTAGACAAGATGAAATACTGACACAGACAGAAAATAGTATGAGCAAACGTTGGGGCCCAAACTACCTAAATAGAAAAGGATAGGAAGGGCACTTACTGCAATCCCAAAAAACCCTGAAAAGCACCAACTCTACTAATTTCAAAATCACCTGAGATCACACGACCTCTACCACCTAAATTAGTTCTCTGGTGTAACAAAATCAAAACAGCAGCCACTGAAAAAACTGGAAAAAGCAAAAGTACAAACATCAGTGGCTGAACTAAACTGAGAGGGCAAAAGCCCCCGGAGGGGACCCTGAAGGCCCCCACAGAAGTGCAGGACAAAATGCAAAAATCAAGCACAAAAACAAAAAGAAGAAAATGTCTTATCTGTTAGCAGGAGATGCAGACACGACACAGCAGGCTACAAAGGAAACAGGACTCAAGGATTGAGACCAGAACAATTGATCACCGGCAACCCTGATGGGAAGGCGACTCCCTTATATAAGACCAGTCAGTAACACCTGATTCCCACTCCTCACAATCTTCACTGGACAGTCCAGTACCGCTTGTAACCACCAGAGGGAGCCTCTGCTCAGAACTCATTTCAAGTCCATTCACAACACTGAAGAGCACGACGGACAAACCTAGAGTCAAGAATTCGTTCCACCTCGTACTCAGACTGCCCGTCTACCAAAACCGGTGGTGGGGAAGACAACGGTCCTTCCCTACAGGACCCCACAGGTTTCAAAAGGGCCCTATGGAAAACGTTGGGAATCCGTAGAGACGGAGGGAGACGCAACCGAAATGCCACCGGGTTAACTGCTTCGGTAATTTTATAAGGACCAATAAATTTAGGTCCAAGTTTCGCAGAGGGGACCTTGAGCCTTATATTCCTAGTAGATAACCATACCTTATCCCCAACCTGGAACACCGGCCCCACAGACCTTTTTTTGTCAGCAAAAAACTTATATTTAGACTGAGCCTTCGTAATGTTCCTTTGGACCTCCTGCCATAACTCCCCCAACCGCTGTATTGTCCCATCCGCCCCAGGACACCCAGAGTCCAAACGAGAGAACTCCCCAAAATGTGGATGAAACCCATAATTGCAGAAAAAGGGAGATGTGCCTGTAGACTGGTTAATGCGGTTGTTAAACGCAAACTCAGCCAAAGGTAACGCAGTACACCAATCATCCTGTCGGGCTGAGGTCAGGCAACGCAGGATTTTCTCTAAAGACTGATTGGTCCGCTCAGTCTGCCCATTAGTCTCTGGATGATAAGCGGATGAAAAAGACAGACCAATACCCAACCTCTTACAAAATGCCCTCCAAAATCTGGAAACAAATTGTACCCCCCTATCCGACACCACATTCAAGGGTACCCCATGCAACCGCACCACATGCTCAACAAACAATCTGGACAACGTTTCCGCATTAGGTAAAGCCGCCAAGGGTACAAAATGTGCCTGTTTACTAAACCTGTCCACCACTACCCAAATGACGGTGTTACCCTTGGAAGGAGGAAGGTTGGTGATAAAATTCATGGACAAATGGGTCCATGGTCTATCAGGGATTGGCAGTGGCACCAATTCCCGGCCAGCTGGTTATGGGGGGGTTTCGCACGGGCACATACCCCACAAGCAGACACAAATTCCCCAACATCAGAGGCTAAAGAAGACCACCAGAATATCCTAGCGATGGCCCTCCGGGTAGCCGAGATCCCAGGATGTCCACCCAGAACTGAGTCGTGGAATTCCCGAAGGATCCTGAGACGAAATTGAACTGGTACAAAAAGTTTATCCACTGGCTTAGCCGGAGGGGCAAGAGACTGAGCTTCCCGAATCTCCTGCTCCAACCCAGCAGAAACAACTGCCACCACCACCCCAGGCTGAAGAATGGAGGATGGAGGTTCGGGGAAGACACCGGATCCAGACTGCGTGACAAGGCATCAGCCTTAACATTTTTGGATCCTGGCCGAAAAGTGATGGAGAACTGGAATCGGGAAAAAAAAAGCGACCATCTTGCCTGTCTAGGAGTCAACCTTTTAGCAGACTCAATGTAAGCTAGGTTCTTGTGGTCCGTAACCACGGTAATAGGATGGACAGCACCCTCCAAAAAATGCCTCCATTCTTCAAAGGCCAACTTCACGGCCAGAAGTTCTCGATTCCCAACATCATAGTTTCTCTCCGCAGGAGAGAATTTCTTAGAGAAAAAGGCACAGGGTCTCAAATTAGTCAAAGTGGCGGGTCCCTGGGACAACACCGCCCCCACCCCCACCTCCGAGGCGTCCACCTCAACAATAAATGGTTCAGACGGGTCCAGTTGAATAAGAACCGGAGCAGACATGAAACATTTTTTTTAAAAACTGAAACGCCGCCACCGCTGCGGCTGACCAATTCTTGACATCAACCCCCTTTTGAGTCAGATCTGTGAGAGGTTTAACTACCTGCGAGAACCCCCTTATAAACTTGCGATAGTAATTTGCAAATCCTAAGAAACGCTGCAGAGCCTTCAAATCACGAGGTTGTACCCAATCAACAATGGCCTGCACCTTATTAGGATCCATGCGATACCCCTCAGCAGACACAATGAACCCCAGAAAAGACAGTTCCTGAACGAAGAATGAACATTTCTCTAGCTTAGCAAAGAGACAGTTCTCCCGGAGCCTTTGGAGAACTGCCCGAACATGATCATTGTGAGTTTGTTTATCAGGCGAGTAGATAAGAATGTCATCCAAATACACCACCATAAAACGCCCAATAAAGTCAGAGAACACATGATTAATAAAATTTTGGAAGACTGCTGGTGCGTTGGTCAGACCGAAAGGCATGACCAAGTTTTCAAACAACCCTTCAGTAGTGAGAAAAGCAGTCTTCCACTCATCCCCCTCCCGGACCCGGATAAGGTTATATGCCCCCCGCAGATCCAATTTCGAAAACCACTTAGCCTCAGACAACTGGTTGTACAAATCAGGAATAAGTGGGAGGGGGTAAGTATTTCTCACAGTTATCTTATTTAACTCTCGAAAATCGAGGCATGGGCGCAAACCACCGTCTTTTTTCTTAACGAAAAAGAACCCCGCCGCCATGGGGGAAACAGAAGGACGAATGTGTCCCTTACGAAGGCTCTCGGAAATGTATTCTTTCATAGCAGCCCGCTCGGGACCCGAGAGGTTATACAAGCGGGCCTTGGGCAATTTGGTACCTGGAACCAGGTCAATGGCAACTAAATAGCCGCCTTCTGCCAGAGAGAGGCTGAAACCATTAACCCCAGTCTGGCCAGGATGGGACAAAGACCAAACCCCGTCCTGGGTCATGACACTAAGTACATGTAGATAACCTTTTGGTTTGTATTTCAGTATAGATTTAGGTAAGGTAGTGCATCCTTTGGGAACATTAGAGGAGGGCACTTGTAGTATAGAGTTTATAGACTGAGTAAGTGTAGTTTTGCAAAGGGCCACTAGATGGGGTATACTAGTGGGCCTTGATAGGTAAAGCTGTAGGAAGTTTCTAGATGTAGGAGGAGCTGCTGTGGATTAAGTTAGGGTAGATGATAGGAACAGCTCAGTAAGGGCGACACGACCGAAGTGTCCACAAGGGCTTTGTGCCCTGGACACCATAGCAGCTACGCAACGTTGTGAGAAAAGCTGAGAAGCCCGGGCACAGTCAGATGGGTGCTGTATAAGGATGGAGCACCCGGAGAAGCTACAGTTCACGGCAGCAGCAGAAAGAGAAAAGGAAACGTGGTCCAAGAGTCATGCAGGGCGCAGAATATTCATGATGTGGCAGATCCTCAATAGGGCAAGTCTGAGGCGAAGCAGATGAGAGGGATCCCCTATGTACTGAGGTCCTACAGTAGTGAAGCTGCGGTACCGCCTAAGGCGCTATTACCCTGTAATGCATGTGAGGGCGAAGAAAGGGAAAGAGCAGGAGGAATGCTGTGTGGACTGTGATGTAACTGATGTGTCCGAGTCCGTTGAAGAAGAAAGTAAAATCGTTGATTTAGCATCAGAACCGGTATCTGTGTCCGTTATTTGAACCCTGAGCACCGGAACCAAATGTGCAGGGGCTGGGTCACACCGCAGTGGAAGCCTTGACTGTGGACCAGCATCCCAAACAGGTACGCCGGTAGATGCTGATGGTTTGTCTGTGGATGGAGGTCAGGACACCAGAGTCCCGGTGTCCTCAGCTACGACTACCGTCCTGGCCCCTTACCACACCCGGACAAAGCACTTCTATCTTTCTGGCTGCGGCACGACCGGCTCTGCTCTGTTCTGCAGCGGCTCTGCTCTGTTCTGCAGCCGGCGTCTTTCCTTCCAGCGGTCCCACTCTAAACGGTCGGAACCTGCCGCAATGCCGGTACTCTGTGCAGGGGACAAGGGAAGCACTCACTGCTCTGCACGCTGCTCTGCCCTGGCGCCAAATTTCCCTGCTTCGCGCGCTTTCTCCTTTTATTTCTCTGCTGCTGCGTGCCCATTTTCCGGCTCTCCCCGCCCCCTCCTGTCAGCAAGAAGCCCCGTCTCACTCCTCCTTCCCTCAGACAGCAGGGAAAGGTCAGCCCCACTCAGGCTTCCCCCAGGAACAGTGGATGCAGCCTTTCTAGTGCCCCCTCCCTGCCAATGCTTCTCCTGATGTCTCTGCCGGTCACGGGAACTCTGTGATCTTGTTTGATCGCTGTGTCCTGGGGGTTAAAAATCTGCTGACACCCGGCCGGTGATGACGTACTATCCTGTCCTTGGGAATTAAGTCCCAGGGCACATGGACGGTATAGTACGTCATATGGCAGAAAGGGGTTAAAGTGCAAGCCTCGGCTTTAGCGGCGTTGTATAACTGAATCAGTTTATGCTCCCTTTTATGCAAATTTTGGAAGATGATTATTTTAAAACCAGATCCATAACTTCCAAAACTACCACACAATTCCATATTTCTTTTGCACTAACCCCATGAACCCTAAGAAGGAAAAATTGTACACCCAGGATGTTAGGATGTCTTTGATAAATTGCATATTTGCATCAAAACCCTGGAAGTAAAGCCAGTTTGTTTTTTCCTTCGAGTGCTCTTGGAAAGGCCTAAAGGTCTCAAGAGGTTGCCTAGGGAGATGGATTAGGGAAGCCATTAACTTGGCCTACTCCTCTAATGGTATTTTAGTCCCTGAGAACATAAGGGCTCATTCTACTTGAGCTGTCGCGACCTCCTGGCAAGATATCGGATATGTAAGGTGTCAACATGGTCCTCTCCAACCCTCTATAAGCACTATTGGCTTGATTTGACCTCTTCTGATAATCTGTCCTTAGGGAGTAACTGCCTATAGTACCCTTCTCCCAAAGGTGGATTTGTTTCTCCGTAACTATCACTTGTGGTGCTGTCATGAGAGGAAAAGACAAAATTATTTGCCTATAAAGGGATTCTGAATAGCTCAGGACAGCACCTTTATAATACTCCTTATCAGTACCCCACCCCCTTGTCACTGATGATGGATGTGCACAAATCGAATTTAGGGTGTTATTCAGATGGTGTTTGTAGGTTATAGGTTGGTGAAGGTAAGTAACTTTTTTATTTTTAAGTAAACCCTTCACGACACACAATGTACATTTATGTCATATGTCTTCTCCCTGCCTTTAATGCAGGCTCTACCTTTCCCTGCACATGATGGCTAATTTAATCAGCCATCATGTGGCTTGAAAAGCCCCACGGCTGTTAACCTGTTAAATGCCGCTGGCATTACAATCCTCCTGTGAAAGCCAGCTTGCAGCTGGCCTTAGGAGATTGCTTGTGCTAAATATGGCAATGCTGATGTACTGCTATGTAAAGTGAAAACCACGATCAGACGATTGTAGCTTCAAATCCTTGAAGACTATTAAATACAGTAAAAAAATTTTAAAGATAATAACCGCTCACTCATTTACCCCCCTTTTGCCCCATTGAATAATAAAACCATTAGAAAAATACACTTTGGACTTTTACAAGCTCAGCAATACCAATCAGTAAATTGGGTAAAAAGGGAAAATCAACTACCACATTTAGTTTTTGTTTTTTTTTATTGTGTCCACTGCAACATTGCAATAAGAGGTGATCAAAGCATCATACCTACTCCAAAATGGTATCAGTGAAAACATCAGCTCAGGGCGCAAAAAATAAGCCCTCACGCAGCCCCATGTCCCGAAAAATGAAAATGTTACGGGTCTCGCAAAATGGCATTTTCTTTAATTTGTTTGCAAACTTTGAAATAAAAAATAAAACTATACATGTTTGATATCTGAGTACTTGTTCTGACCTGGAGAATAATATTGGCAGGTCAGTTTTACCATACAGTGAACATGGTAAACAAGACCCAAAAAAAACAATTTGTTGACTTGCAATTTCAACGCACTTGAAATTTTTTCTTCTTTTTCCTCTTTATCACATGATAAAATGAATGGTGTCATTCAAAAGTACAAATCGTCCCTCAAAAAACGAACGATCCGTTGTGCAGCTATAGTGACTGCAAAATAAAAAAGATGGCTCTAGGAAGGTGAGAAAAAAATGGAAAATCGTTGTCATGAAGGGGTTAACATACAGGAGCTTGCCATTTAAATGAATTGTATATTTCCAGTCTGTCTGCCACCTTTTCTGGCATGATAGTTAAGAAGGACACACTGACTCTTGAGCACTCGATTACCGCTCCGATGACTATTGGTGAGTAGCATGCGCTGTTCTAGAACTCCACTTTCTTAGTGAAACTCTTTCACACGGTATTAACAAACTGTGCAGTGACATTTATTTTAAGCTATTTTTAAATATAATGAGCCTTTTATTGTGGATTGAACTAGGGCCACAAAGTACATTGACAAAATAAAAATCTCTATCCTGGGTTTGGTTTAAACATGAATACTTGGTGGCAGCTTTGATATTGAGTCCTGTATGCTTCTGACCTTGCAGCAAATCTTTTGAAGATGGCTGTTTGAAACTTTTAAAATCAGGATGGTGCCAACAGCAGCATAATAACACCATGGGATGAGATTATTTGTCAGTTTTCTGCAGTTGCCCTGGATATTGTAACCCATCATCAGCATGAAGAATCCAAGGAATTCTAGACAGATGGTGCAGAATTGAGACATGGTGCAGGATGGAGACAGATGGGGCAGGATCATGGGGCAGGATTGAGACACATGGGGCAGGATCATGAGGCAGGATGGAGACACATGCGGCAGGATGGAGACACACGGTGCAGGATCATGAGGCACGATGTAGATAGATGGGGAAGAATGGAGACCAATGGGGCAGGATGGGACATCACATGGGGCAGAATGGATATTCATGAGGGCAGGATGGGCGAACATATGGCTGTAGGCAGGAATGAAACACAAGGGGGCTAGGATGGGGATATTATTAGTGTAAGGTTTAATTAAGGGATATTATTACTGCAGTGATTTTTTTTTATTTTTTAAGGATTCTGTTTTCAATGGGGGGGTCCTGTTACTGTGACATTATGTCACCTTTTTTTTCTTCATCTGGTGTAGTGTAGAAGTTGGGAAAAATTAAGTAATGTGCTTTGCAAGAGGTGCTCTAGATAACTGTGTTATTTCCTGCAGAGACGAGTCCTGGCTGGAAGAAATGATGGCAGTCTGTGCTGGATGAAGATAAAAAGCGAAGATGAAGGACTTCACCTAGAGGCGTCACTAGTAAGTGTATTACATGTACATGCACACTATGCACTGTATATTATATACAGAGCTCTTGTGTATAATATCACCAGTGATCACTGTATTACCTGTACACTGACACTGTATACAGAGCTCCTGTGTATAATGTCACTGATGATCACTGTATTACCTGTGCATTATATACAGCACTCGTGTGTATAATGTCACTGGTAATCACTGTATTACCTACAGTATACACTGACACTATATACAGAGCTCCTGCGTACAGTGTTACCAGTGATCACAGTATTACCTGTATGCTTACACTATATGCTATATACAGAGCTCCTATGTATAATGTCACTGGTGATCACTGTATTACCTGTACACTGACACTGTATACAGAGGTCATGTGTATAATGTCACCGGTGATCACTGTATTACCTGCACACTGACACGGTATACAGAGCTCCAGAGTATAATGTCACTGGTGATCACTGTATTACCTGTACACTGACACTATATACAGAGCTCGTGTGTATAATATCACCGGTGATCACTGTATTACCTGTGCACTGACATACTACTAAATGCAGATCTCCCGTGTATAATGTCACTTACGGTGATATTAGTATTGTGTTTTTCTATTAATGATCAGTATTGTAGTGTTCGGTCACTGTGGTGGTAATATGTGGTCTGACCATGGTGTGGCAGTATTTGTCCCCTGTATATGGTATTATTCGGTTGCTATATTGTGGTAATATGTGGTCTGGTCATGATGTGACAGTATTTGTTCCTTGTATGTGGTATTATTTGGTCACTATGTGGTGGTAATATGTGGTTTATCCATGGTGTGGCTTTATTTGCATCATCAGGAATGAGGGATGGAGCTGAGGAACGATCGGCAGCATTGACTTTGGGTGATGTACTGTCTGCTTTCACTGTCTCCCCAAGCGATGTGAGAAAATTGTTTCGTAAACTAGTCATTGGCAAAGCAGCTGGGCCTGATGGCCTCAGTCCACGTGTCCTAAAAGTGTGTGCAAACCAACTGTGTAATGTCTTTCAGCACCTGTTTAACAGGAGTCTACAATCTCAGAGAATACCAGTGCTGTGGAAGACCACCTGCCTGGTGCCGGTTCCCAAGATCACCTTTCCAACTTCCCTACACGACTATCGTCCAGTGGCCTTAATATTGCATGCTATGAAGTCGTTGGAGAGAATAGTACTTGCCTACTTGTGCCCGAGGGTGAGGGCCTACACTGATCCCCTACAGTTTGCGTACCAGCAGAGATTGGGGGTGGATGATGCTGTAGTGTCTCTGCTACATACTATACACTTATTCTTGGACAATGATGGAACTGCAGTGCGCGCCATGTTCTTTGACTTCTCTAGTGCTTTCAATACCTTACAGCCGCTCTTATTACGAAATAAGTTGACTGATATGGCAGTGGACGAGGGGATGGTGAACTGGATAAGCGACTACCTGACGGACAGGCCATAGTTTGTAAGGATGGGGAGGTGGTATCTGGCAGTGTACTGAGCAGTGTGGGAGCCCCTCAGGGTACAGTTCTGTCGCCCTTCCTCTTCACATTGTATACAGCTGACTTTCAGTATAAATCCGACTTCTGTCACCTCCAAAAATTCTCAGATGACTCAGTGATTGTAGGGGGCATTGTGGGGGACCGGGGGGAGACTAACTATCTAGAACTAAATGTGAAGAAAACCTAGGAGATGGTGGTGAGTTATAGAAGGAAAAAGGATAATTACTTATCGATCACTATTGCTGGCCAGGAGGTGGAGATGGTTGAGAGCTACAAATATTTGGGGGTTCACCTTGACAGCAAACTTGATTGGAGGTGTCATACAGAGAAGGTTCACAAGAAGGGAATGAGCAGACTGTACTTTCTGCGGAAGCTCAGGTCTTTCAATGTGTGCAGTAAAATGCTGGAAATGTTCTACCAGTCCGTTGTAGAAAGCGCCATCTTCTTTGCTATCATTTGCTGGGGCAGTAGTGTGCGAGTAGCTGACGCTAATAAGCTCAACAAACTTATCAAAAAGGCAAGTGCAGCTGTTGGCCTCCATCTTGACTCTTTTGAGGAAGTAGTGGAAGATAGAATTCAAAAGAAGTGCAGGGCTATAATGAACAATAATACACACCCACTATACGAGCTGTTCTTGAATCAGAAGAGCACATTCAGCAGCCGTCTAATTCTACTAAGGTGCAAGAAGGAGAAATTCAGGAATTCGTTTGTGTCTACCGCTATGGGGATGTATAACAATTCACTAAGGAAATGATCAGAGATTTGCGTACCTTTGTTTGTTACGTATTGTGGCTAGTCATGTGCACATCTGTGTCTAGTAATTACTCTGTGTAATGCTGTTTGTAATGTTTTGTTTGTAATGCTGTTGTAACGCTGCTGTGATACCATAATTTCCCTCGGGATCAATAAAGTGTATCATATCGTATTTGTCCCTGTATGTGGTATTATTCAGTCGCTATGCGGTGGTAATATGGGATCTGGTCATGATGTTGCAGTATTTGTTCCTTGTATGTGGTATTATTTGGTCACTGTGGTGGTAATATGTGGTTTGGCCATG
The DNA here is from genome assembly GCA_033576555.1 of Oophaga sylvatica. NCBI lineage: Eukaryota > Metazoa > Chordata > Amphibia > Anura > Dendrobatidae > Oophaga > Oophaga sylvatica. The sequence continues at coordinate 190,190,591 of JARQOD010000001.1, forward strand.
CTGTGGCGGTATTTGTCCCCTGTATGTGGTAATATTCGGTCACTATGTGATGGTAATATGTGGTCTGTTCATGGTGTGGGAGTATTTGTTCCTTGTATGTGATATTAATGGTCATTTAAAAAATTGAAGAAATAAAAATATACCTAAAGAGTATTGGGTATTTTAACAAATGGTTAATAAGTTACAGTAGAGTAGGGTCCGGCCAAAGGAGTCTACCTTGTCGTGGTGTGGATTATAAAATCTTTTGGCCAAAACAAAAGTTGCTGGCTATGTCTGTGAACTGGTGATGGAACTGTTAATGTGTGATTTGGGAGGACGTGGTGCAGAAGTGGAGTTTTTCCAAGAGTGGGTGGTGGGACTGTGGACGGTTAGAGGTGTGGAGGCGGAGATGGGGTGGAGCCTGGGCGGAGTCTCAAGAGGGCCCCAAAAATTTTGCCAGTATGTGGCCCAGAAATTCCTAATGACAGCCCTGCTAAGCGTACAATTCACTGTTTTCTTCTGTGCATTGTACGGCCCTGTACACAGCTGAATTAATCCTTTGCCATCTACATTAATATAGCTGCTTTTGTGTTTTTACATCATTGCTATGTTGTCTGGTTTCCAGCAAAAGCCCAACTAGTCAGTGCAGAGCTGAGGCAAACAGGGCTGAGCTGTGTTTAAAGCCTGAAGAGGGCAAATTAGTGATGTAAAAATGCAAATGCCACTTTGTTAATGCATATTGCAGAGGATTATCTTCTGTCAGAGCTGGGGGTATAGCAGAGCTATCATAGAAGAAAACCAGCTGAGAGAGACTGCATTCTGCATGATTGACCAGAGCAGTAAAACTACAGAAGGACAAATCCAAATGCAATTTGAGGGTAAATACAGCCTGGAGGAACATCCCTTGGGGTGTGATATGTGCAAAACGGGTCAGATTTAATCATGAGTTATACTGACACAACTAAATAAATATATATATACAGTACAGACCAAAAGTTTAGACACACCTTCTCATTCAACGATTTTTCTGTATTTTCATGACTATGAAAATTGTAGAATCACACTGAAGGCATCAAAACTATGAATTAACACATGTGGAATTATACATTACACTTTACAAAAAAGTGTGAAACAACTGAAAATATGTCTTATACTGTATTCTAGGTTCTTCAAAGTAGCCACCTTTGGCTTTGATTACTGCTTTGCAAGCAGAAAAGGTGAACGGATAAACTCTACATGCCTGGTTCCCACCGTGAAGCATGGAGGAGGTGGTGTGATGATGTGGGGGTGCTTTGCTGGTGACACTGTTGGGGATTTATTCAAAATTGAAGGCATACTGAACCAGCATGGCTACCACAGCATCTTGCAGCAGCATGCTATTCCATCCGGTTTGCGTTTAGTTGGACCATCATTTATTTTTCAACAGGGCAATGACCCCAAACACACCTCCAGGCTGTGTAAGGGCTATTTGACCAAGGAGAGTGTTGGGGTGCTATGCCAGATGACCTGGCCTCCACAGTCACCAGACCTGAACCCAATCGAGATGGTTTGGGGTGAGCTGGACTGCTCACCGCTTCAATTTTGAATAAATCCCCAACAGTGTCACCAGCAAAGCACCCCCCACACCATCACACCAGCTCCTCCATGCTTCACGGTGGGAACCAGGCATGTAGAGTCCATCCGTTCACCTTTTCTGCGTGCAAAGCAGTAATCAAAGCAAAAGGTGGCTATTTTGAAGAATCTAGAATATAAGACATATTTTCAGTTGTTTCACACTTTTTTGTAAAGTGTAATGTATAATTCCACATGTGTTAATTCATAGTTTTGATGCCTTCTGTGTGATTCTACAATTTTCATAGTCATGAAAATACAGAAGAATCTTTGAATAAGAAGGTGTGTCCAAACTTTTGGTCTGTACTGTATATTCCTACAGAATATACTGAAGAAAGCTATTGGTCAGTTACTGGTCACATGGCCAGCCAGAGCAAGTGTGTATATTGTATTTGAATTGTAAGTTGACAGTTGGAGTTGACTTGCGACGGTGGAGGAGATCTCTGCCAACCCTGAACTGAGCGAAAAGATGGAGATGAATGAAGACGGAGGACGACAGAGGAAGGGAAAGAAGAGGACAAATGCTACTTTGATCTCATCAAATGAAGATGACATCGAAGAACAGCAGCCAAAAGAGGATGAAGAGGACGACATCAAGATCAGCTGAAAAGATGTCTTCCAATCTGAAGATGAACCAAGTGGGTGGAGAGAGGAAAAAAAGTGCCAAGAAGAGAAAATACTCTTCAGGAGAAAAAAATCCACTGCCCAAAAGAGCTAAAGGTGTCTTGGACACCGAAGACCCGCAGAGAGGCTCAGGTAGATTAAAGGCCCTAAAAATTTTCCTTTTTTTTCCATTGTAGAATATCATAAGGCATGACTTTTATATCTTCATTTCCACAGTTATAAAAGGCTTATTTGTTCTGGGACAAATTGTATTTATTATTGTATAAGTCACCATTTTGGGATGTATTTAATGTATTTATTGCATTTACATTTAAATAACTTCTTGAGGGAAATGTAAAAAAATTGGAATTCTGCCATTTATTTTTTTTTTTTTTACATTTTCATTATTTACTTCACAATATTATATTAATATTAATTCATAAATATCAAGATAATGTTAATCTCTGGGTCGCTGATATCTGTGGAAATCGAGGCGCGCTAACTTGGGGGTGAGTTGCTTGAATGTGCTGCACAATAAAGCATTGATAAATCTTGTGTATTTATTTTCTGGGTGATGACGATTATGGCGATTCCCACTTAATAAAGATTATTTAAGTTCTACTGCTATTGCACATTAAAACACTTTAAAAAGATATTTTTTTTCTGTCATCATATTTCAAGACTAATAACATTTTTTTATTTTTTCCAGTGACAGTGATCATCTAAGAATTTGCTTGTGGAGTGCTGATGGGTTACCATGCCAGTCAGGGGCCAGATCAAGGTCCCCATGGCTGCCATACTGGGACTCCTGACAGTGATTTAGCTAACTATTGCATTACAGTTGTAGTGTATAAAACAAATTATATTAAAGGGTAGCACAATAAAAAAATGAAAACTCATATCAATCCCCTTTCTCCAATAAAATAAAGACATTAAAAAAAAATTATGTATGTGTGTGTGTACAGTATACAGTATATTATATATGTGTTTATTTTATTGGAAAAGAGGCAGTGTTATGAATTTTCATTTTTTTTTTTTATACATCCAGTATTGCTGCAGCCGTCAGTCCAATTAATGCGGTATTTATTATAGTTTTAAAGGGAACCTGTCACCACTTTTCTATCCTACCAGCTAAAAATATCATTTTATTCTATGTCAGCTATGCGTTCCCTAAATACTTATGTAACCTCCTGACCTCTCATGTATAACCCATAAAGACCTTTTATATTTTTCCTGCGATGTAGGGTCCGTCTGGTCAGATGGGGGTAGCTTCAGTTCACTCACGCCACCCATCTCCTCGGCTGCTGCCTGCACAGTCAAATGGATTCTCGCTCGTGCGCACTTCTGCTTTTCGGCTTTGCCCGCAATTGGGTAAAGAATACTGTGCACATGCAAGAAACCATTTGACTGCGCAGGCAGCAGCCGAGGAGATGGGTGGCGTGAGTGAACTGAAGCTACGCCCATCGGACTGGACGGACCCTATTAGCATACAACACTGGAGAAATATAAAAGGTTTTTATGGGTGATACATGGGGAGTCAGGGGGTTACATAAGTATTTAGGGAATGCATATCTGACACTGAATAAAATGATATTTTTAGCTGGTAGGACAGAAAAGTGTTGAAAGGTTCCCTTTAATGGTGGAATTCTGACACTAAGACCCCAATGATTGTAAGAATGGGGGTCTAATGAATCTTTTATTACATGTGCATTGCAGTTTATAATGCAGTCAATGAGAAGTGATGCAAAAACATCAATAGACAATGAACTACTATTCTAACACTTGGTGCATGACCCAGCAGACACCCACCTCACACTTTAAAGGATCTTAGAAGATTTTTTTTTATTTTGTTTTAAATTTTTTAGTGACCTCAATTTGCCCTTTTAAACGCTCATTCAGAGTATTGAGTATTGATCTCTCTTCGAGGAGGTACCTCATTAGTCTGAGGGAGCTATCTGTAGCCTTTTTTTCTAGTTTAGCTAGAAGAGTAGGGTTCTTATATCTGTATCCAAAAGACAATGCAATACTAAGGTGCCTGGGTAGGATACCTGCCCTAATATAGTTATCTAGGCTTTGCACCTCCCACCACGATGTCACCTGTTCTTTGTATACTTTGGTTAACTCTTTAAAAGCTGCGCTGAATGAGGGTATGTATCTCTTCTGAGTGAATACCCCCTCAGAGAATATATCTTTAGCTTTGTTTATCCATTGATTAGTGTCTATGCCTGTGGATAAGAATCCTGCCATGTCCAAAAATTATAGAATTATATAAGCATGGGCATTAGAGTTCAATCACAAGATTTTGATATAGGAGAGCTGATTGATTAATATAAAACTTAACCTTTATTAACGATTAAAATCTGAAAAAGTGACAAAAGTTCTATAAAGTGCAAGTGCAAAAAAACAAATCTAATACTCAGAAAAAAGCAGTGCAGATAAAATGACCTATGAGTCACTACCACTGGTTCACCAGAAACCTTCTTAATCACTGAATCTTATATCAAAGAGTCTTTAGAGAAGGGTCATATCAGACCATCCTCTTCACCCTTGGGCGCCGGCTTTTTCTTTGTGGCCAAGAAGGATGGCTCATTGAGGCCGTGTATTGACTATCGTCCCCTGAATAAGATCACTATTAAATATCAATATCCGTTACCCTTGATTTCTGACCTATTTTCCAGAGTGAAAAGTGCTAGTTGGTTTACCAAGCTTGACCTCAGGGGGGCGTATAATCTTATTCGCATCAAGCACGGTGATGAATGGAAGACGGCGTTTAATACCCCAGAGGGGCATTTTGAGTACCTAGTGATGCCTTTTGGGCTCACTAATGCCCCTTCCGTCTTCCAATCCTTTATGAATTATATTTTCCGGGATTTTGTGGATAAATTCCTGATAGTTTATTTGGACGATATCTTGATTTTTTCCAATGACTGGGATTCTCATGTGGAACATGTTCGGACTGTATTCCGGATTTTGAGAGAAAATGCATTGTATGTGAAGGAATCAAAATGTCTTTTTGGCGTACAGAAGGTTTCATTTCTGGGATTCAGTTTGTCTCCGTCTGTTATTGAAATGGACCCGGTCAAAGTTCAGGCCATTTGTGATTGGGTTCAGCCCACTACATTGAAAGCTCTTCAGAGTTTTTTGGGTTTTGCTAATTTTTATCGTAAATTTATAGGTAACTTCTCTACTATTGTGAAACCACTGGCTGATTTGACCAAAAAGGGTTCTGATGTAGTGAATTGGTCTTCTGATGCAGTTTCTGCGTTTCAGGAGCTTAAGCGGAGATTCACTTCTGCTCCTGTTCTACGGCAACCTGATGTTTCTCTACCATTTCAGGTAGAAGTTGATGCTTCTGAGATTGGTGCAGGAGCCATTTTGTCCCAAAGGGATCCGGAGACTAGACTAAGAGTAACCCTTGTGCCTTTTTCTCTCTAAAATTTTCCCCAGCGGAACGTAATTATGATGTGGGAAATCGGGAGTTATTGGCTATGAAGTGGGCCTTTGAAGAGTGGAGACATTGGCTGGAAGGAGCCAAACATCAGGTGGTGGTCCTCACTGATCACAAGAACCTGGTTTATCTTGAATCGGCCAAGCGACTTAATCCTAGACAGGCCAGGTGGGCCTTGTTTTTCACACGTTTTAATTTTGTGGTCTCTTTTCTCCCGGGCACTAAAAATGTTAAGGCGGATGCCCTCTCGAGGTGTTTCTTTGCGGATTCTCCTGAGGTAACTGAGCCCACTGTTATTCTGAAGGAGGGTGTGGTTCTTTCCGCGATCTCGCCTGATTTGAGACTGGCCCTGGAACAATTTCAGGAGGATAAACCTGAACGCTGCCCTGTTGGGAAATTGCTTGTCCCACACCAGTGGAGGAAGAATGTGATGTCTGAGATTCATTGCTCCACGTTGGCTGGCCATCCCGGTATTTTTGGTACCAGAGATTTGGTGAATCGGTCCTTTTAGTGGCCCACTGTGCCTCGTGACGTCAGGGACTTTGTGTAGTCCTGTGGAACTTGTTCTCGGTCCAAACCTTGCTCTCGCTCTAGTGGTTTGTTAATGCCATTGCTTGTGCCCAAGAGGCCATGGACCCATATCTCTATGGATTTTATTTCTGACCTCCCTGTCTCTCAGAGAATGACCGTTATTTGGGTAATCTGTGATAGGTTTTCCAAGAAGATACATCTTGTGCCACTACCTAAGTTGCCATCCTCCTCCGAGTTGGTGCCCTTATTTTTTCAACAGGTGGTTCGGTTGCACGGCATTCCAGAGAACATTGTGTCTGACAGAGGAGTCCAGTTTGTTTCCAGATTTTGGAGGACATTTTGTTCCAAACTGGGAGTTCAGCTGTCTATTTCCTCTGCGTTCCACCCTCAGACCAATGGACAAACTGAAAGAACAAACCAGACCTTGGAGACTTATTTGAGATGTTTTGTGTCTGCTGATCAAGATGACTGGGTCTCTTTTTTGCCTTTGGCTGAGTTTGCTTTGAATAATAGGGCTAGTTCTGCCACCTTGATGTCTCCATTTTTCTGCAATTTCGTGTTTCATCCTCGATTTTCTTCAGGGCAGGTGGAGGCTTCTGTCTGTCCTGGTGTTGACTTTATTGTGGAGAGAATGCAGCAGATTTGGGATCAAGTAGTGGATAAGTTGTCTCTCTCTCAGGAGAAGGCCCAGCGGTTTGCCAACCGGCATAGGACTGATGGTCCTCGGTTTAAAGTGGGTGACTTGGTTTCGTTATCCTCAAAAAATATCCCTATGAGGGTCACGTCTCCAAAATTTAAGCCAAGTTTCATTGGACCTTATAAGATCGTGGAAATTCTTAATCCCGTTTCCTTCGGTTTGCTTCTACCAGGAACATTCAAGATTCACAACGTATTCCACAAATCTTTATTGAAGAGGTTTGTAGAGCCAGTGGTTCCTATTTCCCATGGCTGCGCCTCCTGATCCTGTTTTAGTTGAGGGCAATTTGGAGTATGTAGTTGAGAAGATATTGGATTCTCTTTGGCTAGGCGGAGACTCCAGTACTTGGTGAACTGGAAAGGCTATAGTCAGGAGGACAATTCTTGGGTGTTTGCTTCTGATATTCATGCTGAGAGACTGGTCCGTGCCTATCACCGAGCTCATCCTGATCGGCCTGGGTGCACACGTGAGGGTTCGGTGACCCTTCCTCAAGGGGGGGTACTGTTGTGAACGTGTTGGAGACGGCTTCGGAGATGAAGAACAGCAAAAATCCACCACCTGCAACTGACGATTGGTTGTCAGGTGGTACGGACTGGCCTGATATAAGTGAGCTGACCACCCATGGTTCTTGCCGGTGATCAATTGTTCTTCCTGGTCTAGGTTGGAATTCAGCTTGCTTTTCTGCTGTGTCCTGCTTGCATTTAGATAAGTCACTTTCAGTTTTTTTTTTTACTGTGGTTTGAATTTCCTTGTTTCTTGCTGCATTGCTTTTTCAGTTCAGCCGGGTCCCCTTTGGGGGGCTTGGGCTGGTCTCCGTTCGCTTTTTGTATTTGTTCATTTGTTCAGTTCTTGTGATATTTTACTGCTGGGTAGCTACGTGTCCACACCAGAGATCTGATATAGGTGGTCGAGACCGTGTGGTCTCAGTATTTTTGGATTCAGAAGTGTTGGTGTTTTTCCTAGGGTTTTTCTGGGTTGTAGACAGTATTCTCTCCTGTGCTGTCCTGTCTAGACAGTTTTGGGCCCCAGCATTTGCTCACTCTATTTTCTGTCTGTGTTCGTGTTTTCATCTTGTCTAACCGCCATTATATGTTTGGGGGCTTCCTATTCTTTTGGGGCTCTACTCCGGGACAGTTAGCTTTCCTCTTTCCATCTTCAGGGATAGCTAATTTCTCCGGCTGTGACGAGGCGTCTAGGGCACCGTAGGAACGTCCCACGGCTGCTTCTAGTTGTGCGGTTAGTTTAGGGGTCTGCAACCTATTAGTTTCCAACCTCTCTGGTGTTTGGCTGCCTATGTGGTTTTTTGCTCCTGCCTCCTCAGCTACCAAAACATAACAATCCCTTTTTTGATTAAGACAGCATTGTGGATTATGTTCATCATATTATTTTTTACTTGTCTTATAATCAGTGACCCTGCGAATTATTTAATATTTCTATGTATGTGATTTGCATACTTCTGACCACATTCTGACCAGTCGAGTTCGGCCTCACTCAATTAATTTTCAATTAGCGAAGCCTCGCATGTCTAGTCGGCATGTAACCGCATGTATGCAAATGTAAGGAGAAGAACCGAGTCAGGTGTACCTTCTCTGTGACGGATCCGGAACTGTCGGGGCTGTCACCTAGGTTGCACGGGGGAAAGCTTAAGGCCTCAGACCGACCTTTGCACTTGGTGATAGGGGGCACGGCGAAGCTTTAAAAGCCGTGGCGCGTGGGAAATTAGTCAGTCTTGGCGGGAACATGTAATGTGCAGGAGGACTGTGTCAGCGATGTCAGATTCACATCCAGAGACCGTCGACAAAGACTCATCTCGTGTCCACTGACACCTTTGATACCGCTGACCGTGAGTGAGAGGGTCCATGGTCAGAACATAGACTCGCTCCTGCACCGTCAGGAGAGCCGGGTGAACTGCTGTGAACTATTCGCTGATAAGCCCGCTTACAACCGCCGAGCTGTACTAGGCCCTTCCAGAGTTAAAGACTTTATCCTTTTCCGCCTCTTCACCTTCCGGACCCAGGTCCTCCGTCAGGACCACAAGTAGTCATTGCCGCCACCAGGATCCAGGACGCCACCCTCCTCAGAACCGCACCGGACCCCTTACGCGCCACAGCCTTGGCGCCACAGCTTGCATCCGGAAATCCTACTTCTAACGTCGTTGGACTAATAAGTTTACTACCTCTGTACCCCTTTGCCTCATCTACCCGCACCTATTTCTCCCAAGTTGTCAAAACCCCCTCTCAATTTTACCCTGCCTCTAATTCTCCCTGTGTGGGGTATCCTTTGTTGTATTAACCCCCCACATTAACCCTTGCTCTGCCTCCGGTCTTTTCCTGCATCTTGCAACCTACTGTATCTCACACTTGGCGTAGTTGGCAGGATGCAGTCTACCAGCACAGAGGGGGCATACCAAGCATCTGGGGAGGGCCCTAGGTCCAGTATCTCCCTGGGGGGCAATGTTAAACAATCTCCCGAAATTCAATGGGAGTAACACCATGTTGTGGAGCTGGACTGAGCGTATTAAAGGGATGATGAGAATGCACCCTATGGTTCCTGCCCTGCAGGCGGAAGTCGCCATGATGGCCTTTGAGGGAGAGGCGAGAGATTCAGTTATGCCAAGACCCCCCGGGAACGGGATACGCTTGACAAAGTGTTGTGCCTACTGGAGGAGACCCATGGGGACCCCACAGATGTAGGGGAGTTGCGCATGCGGCTGTTTAGCCGGGTTCAAAGAGATGGGGAGACGGTGACGCAGTACATGTTTGTATTACAGGAAATTCACATTGCCATATTCAGAAAAGATGGTGTGGGGATAGGGTCGACTGATGTAGTACTACGGGACCAGTTAGTGACCGGCGTGAGAAAAGCACTGTTAAAACAGTGTCAGAGCGCTTGCGAGTGAACCCATGCATGACCTTCGCAGAAGGAGGCGGGGTGCACGCGAGCAAGAGCAGGGGGTGACAGTCCCGGCGGGGAAGGTCCGGAGCTGGGAGGAGTCTGTGACTTTAATCGCTGGACCAGGATGGGTGGAAGACTTATGGAAGGAGATTCAAGTTATGCGGGAGGATCTGACGGAAGCTAAAAAGGTGACCTCGCTAAGCTCGTCTGGGAGCAGAACTCTCTCAGAACCGCGACGGGGCAGAAGAGCATCTCGTCGGGAGGAACTCCCTACATGTTTTCTCTGTAGAGAGCTGGGAGACATGGCCCGGGTTTGCCCACAAAGAGGATGGCCTCTTCAGCACCGCCCATTAAACTAGGAGGCTCCGAGGCTGGGGGACGCCACCAGGAGCCAGAAGAGCCAGAAAGGAGAACCAGAAGTCCCACCAATTTAGTATCAGTGTGTCCGTTAGTCTGAGCCGAAAAGGAGGGATGGGCCGTCCACTGCCTGGTGGATACGGGCTCTCAAGTAACTACTATGCCTGAGACATATTTCAGAATGCACTTCCCTGAAGCAATAAGGCCTGAGTGGGGCCCAGTGATCAAGTTGACGGCCGCCAATCAACTGCCCATCCCGGTCGCAGGGGTGGCATGGATGCAAATTAAGGTCTGCGGCAAAGACCTGGACCGCAAGGGTGTAGTGTTAGCTGCGGGCGACACAGAACGTGGACATACTGTCATACTGGGGATGAATGTGCTTAAGGAGTTTGGAAGTCTTCTAATCAACAAGTCTCCTGATGTGTTCCTGAAGCAGTGGAGCCCGCGAACACCCCAATGGAAAATATTTCAACAATTGATCTGGACATCTCAATTGCGGGAGCCTTCCTGTGATGGAAAGGTGATAGGGAAATGCATCCCCCAGGAGTGAAATTGCGCAAATTGTACGCATGCCAGAGGAGCCGAAACCACCATAGGCCATTCAATTGACGGCGAAAAAGGAAGACCCATAGACTGTAGCTGTAGAGACAGCTCCGACATCAGAACCTCAACAACAGAAGAAAGGGCGTCGAATTTTAGAACAAACACGGGCAGAATTGACGGGTCTCACCCCACAACAGGTACAGCAGGTAGAAGCCTTATTGGGACGCTATCAAGACGTGTTCGCACAACATGAGAATGATTTCGGCTGCACTACTGCCATCACACATGAGATCCCAACAGGTAATACTGCACCTGTGAGAGAATGCTACTGTGAAATCCCTCCACAAATGTACCAGGAGGTGAAAGGGATGCTCACACAAATGCTACAGACTGGCATCATCTGAGAAAGTCAAAGCCCGTGGGCTGCTCCCATCGTTCTAGTGCGAAAAAGGGACGGCACTCTTCGGATCTGTGTGGACTATCGCAAATTAAACGCCTGCACGGTGCGAGATTCATATCCACTACCCCATATCGAAGAGTCCTTGTCTGCCCTAGGAAACGCGAGGTACTTCTCCACTTTAGACCTGGCCAGCGGTTATTGGCAAGTGCCGATGTCAGAACACGACCGAGTGAAGACGGCCTTTATACTGCCCATGGGCCTGTATGAGTTCAACCGGATGCTGTTCAGGCTAGCCAATGCTCCAGGTACTTTTCAACGACTCAAGGAGAGGTGTTTGGGAGATCTAAACTTTGAAGCCACGCTGATCTACCTGGATGATATAATTGTGTACGCCGCTATGTTCGAAGAACATCTATGACGCCTTGAACAAGTATTAAAACAGCTCCAGAAGCATGGGCTGAAAGTAAAACCTCCCAAGTGTCATCTGTTCCGCACCTAGATTGAATACCTCGGATATGCAGTGTCTGCAGAAGGTGAAAAACCGTCCTGTGAGAAGATTGCGGCAGTACATGATTGGACCACCCCGAAGACCGTGAAGGACGTTCGGGCCTTCTTGGGATTAATTGGGTACTATTGGCGGTTCGTGAAAGACTTTGCCCGCATCTTTGAATCCGCTATTAGAGTTGCTGAAAGGAGTACCATCGGGAGCTAAAAAAAATGAGAAATTCGGTGGGGAGAGCGCCAGGAGAAAGCATTCCAAGCCCTGAAAGGGGCTCTGACCGAAGCACCAGTTCTGGCCTACGCTTATACAATCCCTGGAAAAAATTATGGAATCACCGGCCTTGGAGGATATTCATTCAGTTGTTTTATTTTGTTGAAAAAAAACATCACAGACATGGCACAGAACTGAAGTAATTTCAAATGGCAAGTTTCTGGCTTAAGAAACACTAAAAGAAATCAAGAACACCTCGTACACATGGCTCCTCTCCATACACCTCGTACACACACGGCTCTGCTCTGTACACACACGGCTCCGCTCCGTACACCTCATACACACACGGCTTCGCTCCGTACACCTCGTACACACGGCTCCACTCTGTACACCTCATACACACACGGCTCCGCTCCGTACACTTCGCACACACACGGCTCCGCTCCGTACACTTCGTGCACACACGGCTCCGCTCCGTACACCTCGTACACACACGGCTCCGCTCCGTACACCTCGCACACACACGGTTCCGCTCTGTACATCTCATACACACACATGGCTCTGCTCCACTCCGTACACACACGGCTCAAGAATTGAGCCCTGTATGTACGGAGATGAGCGGCTCAGCTCCGTACAAAAGGCTCAGTTTCGTACGTCCCGTACACACACAGCACTGCTACATGCACCTCGTACACACACGGCTCCGCTCCGTACACCTCGTACACACACGGCTTCACTCCGTACACCTCGTACACACACGCTTCGCTCTGTACACCTTGTACACACGGCTCCGCTCCGTACACTTCGTACACACACGGCTTCGCTCCGTACACCTCGTACACACACGCTTCGCTCTGTACACCTCGTACACACGGCTCCGCTCTGTACACCTCGTACACACATGGCTTCGCTCCGTACACACACAGCTCCGCTCCGTACACCTCGTACACACAAGGCTCCGCTCCGTACACCTCATACACACACAGCTCCGCTCCGTACACCTCGTACACACACGGCTCCGCTCCGTACACCTCGTACACATGGCTCCGCTCCGTACACCTCACACACACACGGCTCCGCTCCGTACACCTCGCACACACACGGCTCCGCTCCGTACACCTCGCACACACACGGCTCCGCTCCGTACACCTCATACACACACAGCTCTGCTACATCCACACTGTAAAACCCCTCCTGATCCCAAACATAAACTTACCTTCATCCAGCACCATGACAACCAGCACAGCAGAGACCTGCACACAGGGAGCCTGACCATGTGACCCTGACTCCTACCCCTCCTGTGACCTCATCACAGGTCCTGTGCGCACAGAGGAGGACAGCTAGCAAAGTCATTGCTCTGCTGTAAGCTGAAGTGGAGAGCTGGGAGGGCGAGGAAGGGGTGCATGGGGGGCGTGGCGGCTTCTCTCACTGCTGGTCACATAGCACTGTGCGCAGGAGTGTAAACTGACTGTGACTCAGCAGGGATTAAGGAGAGCCGGCACCACACCACGTGTTGAGTTCTGCTCTGCTGCCCCCTAGCTTCAGTGAGGAGCCGCCGCCTGAGACAGAAGGCTCAACTCGCCTCATTATAGGTGCGCCCCTTGGACTATGCTGCCCAGTCTAAAATGAAAACTTTTGAATCCCACCAGGGGCTCACACTGTGCGCTGTGAGAATTCGCCAGTTTCTGAGCTATTGTAGAATTTGTGAATGGATATGTGAATGGATCTATGAATGTCCGTGTGCCATACGATAAAAAATAAAAAAATCTAGCAGCACATGGACATTTCACATGAATGTGAGAAGATAGGGAAGTTGTTTTGCACATATACTGTATGACTTGGAGTAATACTGTTAAGTACAGAATATTACATCCATCCAATGACCGCTGATGTCTCGTCTGATTAGTCGTTTTCTGCTGTTGCTTCTCCATCTAATCAGACCTTCTTGTCGAAATCTTCCAGCCATGACTCGTCTTGTATATAAACATTTGTCTCCTGAGTGAAAAAAAAAATCGCCGGCACTGAATACAAATCTGTACCCCACCATTAATACACTATTAGCCATGCACCATTCAAAATATACATAGTAACATAGTTAGCAAGGCCAAAAAAAGACATTTGTCCATCCAGTTCAGCCTGTCAGATTAAATCCCCAGATCTACGTCCTTCTAAAGAACCTAATAACTGTAAGATACAATATTGTTACGCTCCAGGAACACATCCAGGCCTCTCTTGAACCCCTCAACTGAGTCCACCATCACCACCTCCTCTGGCAAGGAATTCCATATTCTCACTGCCCTAACAGTAAAGAATCCTCTTCTATGTTGGTGGAAAAACCTTCTCTCCTCCAGACTCAGAGAATTCCGCCTTGTGACCGTCACCTTCCTTGGTATAACCAGGTCCTCGGAGAGATATTTGTATTGTCTCCTTATATACTTATACATGGTTATTAGATCGCCCCTCAGTCGCCTTTTTTCTAGACTAAATAATCCTAATTTTGCTAATCTCTCTGGGTATTGTAGTTCCCCCATCCCTTTATTAATTTTGTTGCCCTCCTTTGTACTCGCTCTAGTTCCATTATATCCTTCCTGAGCACCGGTGCTCAAAACGGTGTGGCCTAATATAAAATGATAAGCAGCACTGTGCCCTCCATTAACGATAATCTCAGTTGCCCACTAAATATAAATTCCCCAAATTCTTTGGAACGCAATATGCACACGTTGCATTTTTTCTGCATGTCTCTCTTAACGGACTTCTTGGTATAATGTCCCCATCCTGGAACCCTTCCTGGTATAATGTGCCCCCATCCTGGTCCCGTTCATGGCATAATGTGCCCCATCCTGGGCCAAGGTTTCCTGTTCTTTTCTTCTCCAACACATTAAAAAAAAACAATTCTTCTTACCTTCCCCTGCTCCCACGCTGCAAGGCAATCTCTTCTAAGGGAGCGGGCAGCTGGCTTCGGTGTCCCGCCAAGGCGCATTACATCACTGCCATGCACAACCAGTCATTGGACGCAGTCATCATCTGTCACTGATTGGCAGGAGGTGTATACTGCAACACAAGGATCCCCTGCACCACAATATATTTCAGCTGAATGTGCGACCTCGGACGAACATCCAGCTGAAATAGTCGCTGCTGGCAGAAGGCTCCGATGCAGCTGCAGTGGTGATATGTCCGCCCCTGAACTAGTGATATCCCTTCAAATGAAGTATAGAAAAACCCTTAAATATCACAAAGACCTCTAAACAGAAAAACTATGGGAAAAACCATTTAAATAAATGAATAAGTCTGAACTTTCAAACAGCAGGAATACAAGAGGAGACACAATAGCACCCTGGCAAAGACCGAATCCAAGTACACTAATCGAAAGCGGATCTGTGCACAACATTTAAGCACGTTTGTGAGCAGAAATCGGTCTCAGGAAACCCAGGTATTTTCTTAATCTCCCAAGCTCTTCTTGAATGGAGATTTCCTCCCTCTAGTTTGCGGCCATCTCTCTTTGGTGGAGGCCAGGTGGGAGACATGGTGAAGGACAATTTGGTAGAGCTACCATCGGTATTTAGAATGTACCCAGGAAACCAGGTAGAACCAACGAGGACCAGAATGTGGCAGATTTTCTATTTAAGGTGACATAAAGCTGGAATTGAGAAGCCACTATGATATACAGCTCCTTTTTTTGTTTGAAGTGACAAGAACGGCGGGCTCTGCTTAGTTGCAGGGTGATACGAGACAGATTCCCCACCATGTAGATTTTGAGGTCGTTATTAGAAATGATAAAGCCGCTTTTCTTGAAATGTCAGTAGAGCAGGGGTGCACAACTTTTTTTTTAGTCTGAGACCCACATTGTTATCTTTTTCTACTTTAAGGGGTTACAATAAAACTTAATCAACTTTGTGTAGTAATAATATGGCATTTGTGCTCAGTAATGAAATTCTCATATGTACTCATTTTAAGAATTGTTCATTATTCCCTAGCTGCTGTTGATCTGGTCCTACTCTATTTAATGGGAAACATCACCATTCATATAACAGACATATGCAGCACACAACACCACGCACATGTCCTTCACATAGACACATGCAGAGCACACCACGCTCATGTCCTTCACCTATCAGACACATGTAGTGCACATGCCGCTCACATATCAGACATGTGCAGCACGCACTCCACTCACATAATAGACATGTGCAGCACACACACCACTCATAACAGTGCAAGCAGGTTGTGGGATGCAGTGACGGACAGAAGGCAGAGCAAAGTTTAGAATTTTAATTAACAATGGGATACTCCACGCAGTGAGGTAAAACAGTTATATGAGGGAATAAACAGTTGGATTTGCAAAGGATATGCAGGGATAAAGAACAATGAATCAGGTAACGTCAGTTCTGTTGAATCCGGCTATAAAGTCAGTAGTTCCTCAGACTATGAAGTCAATAGCGCAGACAATGGCTGGCACATTGTCTTTTCCATTGGGATCCTGTAGACAATAATGCCCAATCTTCTGGCGGCAGCGGTCGGTCTCCGATACCTTCCGCTGAGTCCCTAGTCCATATGCTGTAGTGGCTGACAAGGGTGTGGGTCACAGTCCTGTACGAGCTCAGCAAATATACACTGGCAAAATCAGGGAGCAAGTGTCTGTCCCGTACCCGGTCACTCTTATGAGGCACGTGCACTGTACTCACGGACACGGAGCATACAGCGCCTTGCTCTCCGGTAGTCACCGGGCACACACTGCACGTCTCTCTCTGATCCCCGCTGTTGGCGACAGGAGATGGCGGACGCTGGCTTGAGCAATACTGGTGCTCCCAGGATGGAGCACTCCTCTCTCTAAACTGCTGCAGCACACCCAGCTCCTCTCTCTGCAGCGGTCCCTTTGCAGACAACGGGGGCTGACGCAGCGCCAGTACACGGTGGGGGGAAAGCAGAGCGTGCCACTCGCCTGACTGCGCACTGCCCCGGGTTGACGCCAAAACTCTCTGGTACTGCGCGCGCTTTCTCTTTTAT
>JARQOD010000001.1:190207470-190293181 GCA_033576555.1 Oophaga sylvatica
AACCTCAACAACAGAAGAAAGGGCGTCGAATTTTAGAACAAACACGGGCAGAATTTGACGGGTCTCACCCCACAACAGGTACAGCAGGTAGAAGCCTTATTGGGACGCTATCAAGACGTGTTCGCACAACATGAGAATGATTTCGGCTGCACTACTGCCATCACACATGAGATCCCAACAGGTAATACTGCACCTGTGAGAGAATGCTACTGTGAAATCCCTCCACAAATGTACCAGGAGGTGAAAGGGATGCTCACACAAATGCTACAGACTGGCATCATCTGAGAAAGTCAAAGCCCGTGGGCTGCTCCCATCGTTCTAGTGCGAAAAAGGGACGGCACTCTTCGGATCTGTGTGGACTATCGCAAATTAAACGCCTGCACGGTGCGAGATTCATATCCACTACCCCATATCGAAGAGTCCTTGTCTGCCCTAGGAAACGCGAGGTACTTCTCCACTTTAGACCTGGCCAGCGGTTATTGGCAAGTGCCGATGTCAGAACACGACCGAGTGAAGACGGCCTTTATACTGCCCATGGGCCTGTATGAGTTCAACCGGATGCTGTTCAGGCTAGCCAATGCTCCAGGTACTTTTCAACGACTCAAGGAGAGGTGTTTGGGAGATCTAAACTTTGAAGCCACGCTGATCTACCTGGATGATATAATTGTGTACGCCGCTATGTTCGAAGAACATCTATGACGCCTTGAACAAGTATTAAAACAGCTCCAGAAGCATGGGCTGAAAGTAAAACCTCCCAAGTGTCATCTGTTCCGCACCTAGATTGAATACCTCGGATATGCAGTGTCTGCAGAAGGTGAAAAACCGTCCTGTGAGAAGATTGCGGCAGTACATGATTGGACCACCCCGAAGACCGTGAAGGACGTTCGGGCCTTCTTGGGATTAATTGGGTACTATTGGCGGTTCGTGAAAGACTTTGCCCGCATCTTTGAATCCGCTATTAGAGTTGCTGAAAGGAGTACCATCGGGAGCTAAAAAAAATGAGAAATTCGGTGGGGAGAGCGCCAGGAGAAAGCATTCCAAGCCCTGAAAGGGGCTCTGACCGAAGCACCAGTTCTGGCCTACGCTTATACAATCCCTGGAAAAAATTATGGAATCACCGGCCTTGGAGGATATTCATTCAGTTGTTTTATTTTGTTGAAAAAAAACATCACAGACATGGCACAGAACTGAAGTAATTTCAAATGGCAAGTTTCTGGCTTAAGAAACACTAAAAGAAATCAAGAACACCTCGTACACATGGCTCCTCTCCATACACCTCGTACACACACGGCTCTGCTCTGTACACACACGGCTCCGCTCCGTACACCTCATACACACACGGCTTCGCTCCGTACACCTCGTACACACGGCTCCACTCTGTACACCTCATACACACACGGCTCCGCTCCGTACACTTCGCACACACACGGCTCCGCTCCGTACACTTCGTGCACACACGGCTCCGCTCCGTACACCTCGTACACACACGGCTCCGCTCCGTACACCTCGCACACACACGGTTCCGCTCTGTACATCTCATACACACACATGGCTCTGCTCCACTCCGTACACACACGGCTCAAGAATTGAGCCCTGTATGTACGGAGATGAGCGGCTCAGCTCCGTACAAAAGGCTCAGTTTCGTACGTCCCGTACACACACAGCACTGCTACATGCACCTCGTACACACACGGCTCCGCTCCGTACACCTCGTACACACACGGCTTCACTCCGTACACCTCGTACACACACGCTTCGCTCTGTACACCTTGTACACACGGCTCCGCTCCGTACACTTCGTACACACACGGCTTCGCTCCGTACACCTCGTACACACACGCTTCGCTCTGTACACCTCGTACACACGGCTCCGCTCTGTACACCTCGTACACACATGGCTTCGCTCCGTACACACACAGCTCCGCTCCGTACACCTCGTACACACAAGGCTCCGCTCCGTACACCTCATACACACACAGCTCCGCTCCGTACACCTCGTACACACACGGCTCCGCTCCGTACACCTCGTACACATGGCTCCGCTCCGTACACCTCACACACACACGGCTCCGCTCCGTACACCTCGCACACACACGGCTCCGCTCCGTACACCTCGCACACACACGGCTCCGCTCCGTACACCTCATACACACACAGCTCTGCTACATCCACACTGTAAAACCCCTCCTGATCCCAAACATAAACTTACCTTCATCCAGCACCATGACAACCAGCACAGCAGAGACCTGCACACAGGGAGCCTGACCATGTGACCCCTACCCCTCCTGTGACCTCATCACAGGTCCTGTGCGCACAGAGGAGGACAGCTAGCAAAGTCATTGCTCTGCTGTAAGCTGAAGTGGAGAGCTGGGAGGGCGAGGAAGGGGTGCATGGGGGGCGTGGCGGCTTCTCTCACTGCTGGTCACATAGCACTGTGCGCAGGAGTGTAATCTGACTGTGACTCAGCAGGGATTAAGGAGAGCCGGCACCACACCACGTGTTGAGTTCTGCTCTGCTGCCCCCTAGCTTCAGTGAGGAGCCGCCGCCTGAGACAGAAGGCTCAACTCGCCTCATTATAGGTGCGCCCCTTGGACTATGCTGCCCAGTCTAAAATGAAAACTTTTGAATCCCACCAGGGGCTCACACTGTGCGCTGTGAGAATTCGCCAGTTTCTGAGCTATTGTAGAATTTGTGAATGGATATGTGAATGGATCTATGAATGTCCGTGTGCCATACGATAAAAAATAAAAAAATCTAGCAGCACATGGACATTTCACATGAATGTGAGAAGATAGGGAAGTTGTTTTGCACATATACTGTATGACTTGGAGTAATACTGTTAAGTACAGAATATTACATCCATCCAATGACCGCTGATGTCTCGTCTGATTAGTCGTTTTCTGCTGTTGCTTCTCCATCTAATCAGACCTTCTTGTCGAAATCTTCCAGCCATGACTCGTCTTGTATATAAACATTTGTCTCCTGAGTGAAAAAAAAAATCGCCGGCACTGAATACAAATCTGTACCCCACCATTAATACACTATTAGCCATGCACCATTCAAAATATACATAGTAACATAGTTAGCAAGGCCAAAAAAAGACATTTGTCCATCCAGTTCAGCCTGTCAGATTAAATCCCCAGATCTACGTCCTTCTAAAGAACCTAATAACTGTAAGATACAATATTGTTACGCTCCAGGAACACATCCAGGCCTCTCTTGAACCCCTCAACTGAGTCCACCATCACCACCTCCTCTGGCAAGGAATTCCATATTCTCACTGCCCTAACAGTAAAGAATCCTCTTCTATGTTGGTGGAAAAACCTTCTCTCCTCCAGACTCAGAGAATTCCGCCTTGTGACCGTCACCTTCCTTGGTATAACCAGGTCCTCGGAGAGATATTTGTATTGTCTCCTTATATACTTATACATGGTTATTAGATCGCCCCTCAGTCGCCTTTTTTCTAGACTAAATAATCCTAATTTTGCTAATCTCTCTGGGTATTGTAGTTCCCCCATCCCCTTTATTAATTTTGTTGCCCTCCTTTGTACTCGCTCTAGTTCCATTATATCCTTCCTGAGCACCGGTGCTCAAAACGGTGTGGCCTAATATAAAATGATAAGCAGCACTGTGCCCTCCATTAACGATAATCTCAGTTGCCCACTAAATATAAATTCCCCAAATTCTTTGGAACGCAATATGCACACGTTGCATTTTTTCTGCATGTCTCTCTTAACGGACTTCTTGGTATAATGTCCCCATCCTGGAACCCTTCCTGGTATAATGTGCCCCCATCCTGGTCCCGTTCATGGCATAATGTGCCCCATCCTGGGCCAAGGTTTCCTGTTCTTTTCTTCTCCAACACATTAAAAAAAAACAATTCTTCTTACCTTCCCCTGCTCCCACGCTGCAAGGCAATCTCTTCTAAGGGAGCGGGCAGCTGGCTTCGGTGTCCCGCCAAGGCGCATTACATCACTGCCATGCACAACCAGTCATTGGACGCAGTCATCATCTGTCACTGATTGGCAGGAGGTGTATACTGCAACACAAGGATCCCCTGCACCACAATATATTTCAGCTGAATGTGCGACCTCGGACGAACATCCAGCTGAAATAGTCGCTGCTGGCAGAAGGCTCCGATGCAGCTGCAGTGGTGATATGTCCGCCCCTGAACTAGTGATATCCCTTCAAATGAAGTATAGAAAAACCCTTAAATATCACAAAGACCTCTAAACAGAAAAACTATGGGAAAAACCATTTAAATAAATGAATAAGTCTGAACTTTCAAACAGCAGGAATACAAGAGGAGACACAATAGCACCCTGGCAAAGACCGAATCCAAGTACACTAATCGAAAGCGGATCTGTGCACAACATTTAAGCACGTTTGTGAGCAGAAATCGGTCTCAGGAAACCCAGGTATTTTCTTAATCTCCCAAGCTCTTCTTGAATGGAGATTTCCTCCCTCTAGTTTGCGGCCATCTCTCTTTGGTGGAGGCCAGGTGGGAGACATGGTGAAGGACAATTTGGTAGAGCTACCATCGGTATTTAGAATGTACCCAGGAAACCAGGTAGAACCAACGAGGACCAGAATGTGGCAGATTTTCTATTTAAGGTGACATAAAGCTGGAATTGAGAAGCCACTATGATATACAGCTCCTTTTTTTGTTTGAAGTGACAAGAACGGCGGGCTCTGCTTAGTTGCAGGGTGATACGAGACAGATTCCCCACCATGTAGATTTTGAGGTCGTTATTAGAAATGATAAAGCCGCTTTTCTTGAAATGTCAGTAGAGCAGGGGTGCACAACTTTTTTTTTAGTCTGAGACCCACATTGTTATCTTTTTCTACTTTAAGGGGTTACAATAAAACTTAATCAACTTTGTGTAGTAATAATATGGCATTTGTGCTCAGTAATGAAATTCTCATATGTACTCATTTTAAGAATTGTTCATTATTCCCTAGCTGCTGTTGATCTGGTCCTACTCTATTTAATGGGAAACATCACCATTCATATAACAGACATATGCAGCACACAACACCACGCACATGTCCTTCACATAGACACATGCAGAGCACACCACGCTCATGTCCTTCACCTATCAGACACATGTAGTGCACATGCCGCTCACATATCAGACATGTGCAGCACGCACTCCACTCACATAATAGACACGTGCAGCACACACACCACTCATAACAGTGCAAGCAGGTTGTGGGATGCAGTGACGGACAGAAGGCAGAGCAAAGTTTAGAATTTTAATTAACAATGGGATACTCCACGCAGTGAGGTAAAACAGTTATATGAGGGAATAAACAGTTGGATTTGCAAAGGATATGCAGGGATAAAGAACAATGAATCAGGTAACGTCAGTTCTGTTGAATCCGGCTATAAAGTCAGTAGTTCCTCAGACTATGAAGTCAATAGCGCAGACAATGGCTGGCACATTGTCTTTTCCATTGGGATCCTGTAGACAATAATGCCCAATCTTCTGGCGGCAGCGGTCGGTCTCCGATACCTTCCGCTGAGTCCCTAGTCCATATGCTGTAGTGGCTGACAAGGGTGTGGGTCACAGTCCTGTACGAGCTCAGCAAATATACACTGGCAAAATCAGGGAGCAAGTGTCTGTCCCGTACCCGGTCACTCTTATGAGGCACGTGCACTGTACTCACGGACACGGAGCATACAGCGCCTTGCTCTCCGGTAGTCACCGGGCACACACTGCACGTCTCTCTCTGATCCCCGCTGTTGGCGACAGGAGATGGCGGACGCTGGCTTGAGCAATACTGGTGCCCCAGGATGGAGCACTCCTCTCTCTAAACTGCTGCAGCACACCCAGCTCCTCTCTCTGCAGCGGTCCCTTTGCAGACAACGGGGGCTGACGCAGCGCCAGTACACGGTGGGGGGAAAGCAGAGCGTGCCACTCGCCTGACTGCGCACTGCCCCGGGTTGACGCCAAAACTCTCTGGTACTGCGCGCGCTTTCTCTTTTATAGAACCCTGGGTCAAGAGGTTGGTCCGGCTTCTTCTTTCTTCCCCCAGGCAACAGGGGAAGCAGCCTCAACAGTTCCGGACAGGCACGCAGGTACCCGTGGTCCAGTTCTCCCCCTTACAACACCATGCACATGTCATTCAC
Source organism: Oophaga sylvatica (assembly GCA_033576555.1). Classification (NCBI taxonomy): domain Eukaryota; kingdom Metazoa; phylum Chordata; class Amphibia; order Anura; family Dendrobatidae; genus Oophaga; species Oophaga sylvatica. The sequence goes on from JARQOD010000001.1 coordinate 190,213,604, forward strand.
ATATCAGACACGTGCATCACACATGCCGTTCACATCAGATATGTGCAGCGCACGCGTCGTTCACAAAACAGACTCGTGCAACGCGCACTCTGCTCACATAGACACGTTCGGCGTGCACGTCACTCGCATAACAGACATGTGCAGCACACACCACTTATGTAACATCACGCACATGTCGCTCACAACAGACACGGGCAGTGCACATGTCGCTGACATATCAGAAACGTTCAGCGTGGACGCCACTTGCCTAACAAACACGCTCAGCACGCATGCCGCTCACATATCATACAGGTGCAGCACACACGCCACTCACATATCAGATACGTGCAGCGCACACGCATTATACAACTTACCTGCTTTCCCTTGCACGCACATAGAATCATAGAATGGTAGAGTTGGAAGGGACCTCCTGGGTCATCTGGTCCAACCCCTGCTCAAAGCAGGATTCACTAAATAATCCCAGACAGTTGTCTGTCCAGCCTCTGTTTGAAGACTTTCATTGAAGGAGAACTCACCACCTCGCGTGGCAGCCTGTTCCACTCATTGATCACTCTGTCAAAAAGTTTTTTCTAATATCTAATCTGTGTCTCCTCCCATTCAGTTTCATCCCATTGCTTCTAGTCTTTCCTTGGGCAAATGAGAATGAAGATGATCCTTCTACAATGTGACAGCCCTTGATATATTAGCAGACAGCTATTAAGTCTCCTCTCAGTCTTATTTTTTGCCAATCTAAACATTCCCAAATTATCTTACCATATAAAGTAGTAGATCCACTGGATTTCCAAACCCCACCACTGATGTCCATTAAGCTACACCCACAATGACTATTACGCTTTTCCCCCCTTTTCGGAAGCCAATGGGAAGTGAACAAAATTAACAATTTTCATTGGGCTAATCATGAACAGGACAGCATAGTAGAGGGTGGCGATGTCCTTAGTCCTCACCATCAAACATGTTCCTTATCATAGATACAGACCGTTTGTGCTTTGGGGTGGCCTGTGACCAGGTCTTTCCTTGGTTTCTCTGGCTTAGAGCAGGATGAGGCAGGAGGATAAGAACCTGCCTACAGTCCTGCCCCGGAGCACAAGTACCTGTATATCAATAGCTGAAAACTTCTAACACTGATTACACAAGAACCACAAGACTGATTTCTTAACCCCAGGTATCATTTTAATCAGTTTAAGGCTAGTTTCACATTAGCGTTTGACTGACCTGCGTCGGTCTGCGCATGGCCACCGCTAAGCTCCGCACCCGGCCGCGCCTACTCCTGGCCGCTTCGCCTATGGGCACATGACGCTGCATGCGACCTGTGTACCCTATCTTTAGCATTGTATACGCAGGCCGTGCGCAGGTATGCATTTGCCGGCACATGCGTCCTTTTGACGGTGCGCCGAGCGCACCAAAATGCAACACTGTGCGTTGGGCGCAGGTCGGCGCACTGTCAAAAGGGCGCATGCGCCGGCAAACGCATACCTGCGCTTGGCCTGCGTACCCAATGCTAAAAATAGGGTACGCAGGTCGCATGCAGTGTCATGCGCCCATAGGCGGAGCGGCCGGAAGGAGGCGCGGCCGGGGCGGAGCTTAGCGGCGGCCATGCGTAGACCGACGCAGGTCGGTCAAACGCTAGTGTGAAAGCAGCCTAACTGCCAAACTTACAGTGTCTGTAGGTTTACTTAGCAAAATCCTGCTGACAGGTTCACTTTAAGCTGTTCCTAATTTGAAAATTGTGCCAACGGGTCCATAGACATTTTAAGCATATGCTGTGCAAAATAAATTCATAACAGGAATGTACATTGTGGCTGTTTTGTGTGTGTAATGTCAAGGGAAATATCATAAGAGTGCAGATGTTTTCCAAAGGTCAACATTAGTCTCTTGTACAGTCATGGCCAAAAGTTTTGAGAATGACACAAATATTATATTTTCACATGATCTGCTGCCCTCTGGTTTTTATGTGTGTGTGTTTGACAGATGTTTTCATCACAGACAGAAATATAATTGCAAACATATGAGTAACAAAAGCTTATATTGACAGTTAGAATGAGTTAATGCAGCAAGTCAATATTTGCAGTGTTGACCCTTCTTCTTCAAGACCTCTGCAATTCTCCCTGACATGCTCTCAATCAACTTTTGGACCAAATCCTGACTGATAGCAGTCCATTCTTGCACAATCAATGCTTTCATTTTGTCAGAATTTTTAGGTTTTTGTTTGTCCACCCGTCTCTTGATGATTGACCACAAGTTCTCAATGGGATTAAGATCTGGGGAGTTTCCAGGCCATGGACCCAAAATCTCTGTTTTGTTCCCTGAGCCATTTAGTTATCACCTTTGCTTTATGGCAAGGTGCTCCATCATGCTGGAACAGGCATTGTTGATCGCCAAACTGCTCTTGGAGGGTTGGGAGAAGTTGCTCTTGGAGGACATTCTGGTACCATTCTTTATTCATGGCTGTGTTTTTAGGCAAGACTGTGAGAGAGCCGATTCCCTTGGCTGAGAAGCAACCCCACACATGAATGGTTTCAGGATGCTTAACAGTTGGCATGAGACAAGACTGGTGGTAGCGCTCACTTTGTCTTCTCCGAATGAGGCGTTTTCCTGATGTCCCAACCAATCGAAAAGGGGATTCATCAGAACTACAAAGCAGTTTGGTTTTTGCAGCAAGTTTTTACAGTAATTGTGTGCAGATCGCTTGCAAAACCCCGATATGGTACAATGTCCATGGGATGGCATATTTATTTTACATTTTTATTCCCTTGGCACATGAATGATTACGTTCTAACCAATACCAGCACAGAATCCCACTATTATTCTCTAAATTTGAGAATGAACTCTGGTAGGAGACAAATTAAATATGGTGACCACATACTCAAAACATACTTTATTTAAGGCTTACTGAGCTCATCCTGAGCAAAAGAGTCATTCAATATTGTTGTAATCATATTATAAAGTGCAACAAATCAGAATGGGAAAATCAAGAAGAAACGATCAGACAAATAATTAAATGTAACAAGTTATAAACATTTAACCCATGTGTGCAACCTCAGTAGTGTGTCATAGAACCAGTAATTCCAAGAGTGGAAAGGTACAACTTCTTGACATCCACATGGGTCACTGAAAGCAACATTGCAATCTACACTTGAAGGACATTTGCAAAGAATTTCCAAACTGGAAGACAGCTTGGTGCGGCCACAGGTTACACAGCTTTATGCACTTCCTTTATTCAGCGTAATGTCTGAATATTTTCCACATGTATCTCAGTAGTACACAACAGATGAGTTATGGAAGAATCCAGTGTTTATGGAAAAAGAATTAAAATCAAAATCAAAGATAATCCTACACAATGAAGGCACAAAAACTGATAAAAAGTAAAATGGGCAAAGACAGGATACAATCTCTTACACTGTGCATGCCTGTCATTACACAGTGTAACATATATATATATAACAAGACTTCAATAATTCCACACAATCCTAAAAGAAAAGCCCTAATATAACGATACAACCCAGGCAAATTATTGTGTAAACATTTTCTGTGATACAAGGCACAATTTTCCCCAGAGCTACAAGACAGAGTTCACACAGTACGGTTCTGATAATTTGTGCAGCCAAAAGTAGGATTGGATAAAAAAAAAGGTATACACTTTTACATATGTTTAGGATCCTTGGCTGATTTTAGCAAAATTAAAAACCCTTTAATAAAAACTGTGCTGTGTGAACAACGCCTAAACACAGAAAAGATAAATAAAAAATTATATAGAAATAAAAAAAAAAAAGTGTAGAATAAACAGTACTGGCACTGCGGGACTTGCATCACCGACTTAGACAGATTTCTGCTTTATAGAACTGCTTTCCATTCACTAAAGAGGTAGTTGTGTAATTCAGTCTGGACGGTATAGTCTATTCTCAATTGTGATGTTGGGTTTCAGCCTGACACATAATGCTTCCATCACTCCTATGGGGAGGTTTTTTGCTTATACTGGTCTTGACGAGGAGGTGTGCTGGAGTCGGACGCTCTGGATTCATGCCTCTTTATTAATCCGGAGCTTCAGACGAGTAGCATATATCTCTGTGTGCTCCTTGCCACAAATCCTACTCCAGTCCCTGCTGGAGTAAGATTTGTTGGGCATAGTTACACCTCCGCCTACTCTGTAGGAGCTGGGTAAAAACGGCGTGAGTTACACCAAGATTATGCAACTTTTTAACCAAGCTTTGATAAATTGACCCTATAAGTATAATTTTTATTATGGCTATACTTGGTTGTTAACAGTCATTTTGGGGGTACTGGGCAGTGTGGTCTTTATTCAAAATGGCATATAGTACTGGTCTTTTTGCACTCATGCCATCTACAAAGAGCGCTATTGTAGGGGGTCTTTTACCTCTCAATTGAGGTTTGTCTACTTTCATCTATTACATGGCTGGTTATTTATTGATTTATATATTTATATGGTCTCCTATACCCCCATTATTTTGATGTATTGATGGGTTTTCATTTGTCTTAATGTGATTCATAACTGACCACAGTGCCTGCACTTTGTATTTGGGTTTTATGGTGTGTTTTGTAAAATAGTTTTCTTTAGTGATTGTGTAATTGTCAATTAATAAAATTTGGATACATTTGTGGATATTGTTTCCTTGGTGCTTTATTTTTTTGCGGGGAGGGGTAAGGTAAATTACAGGTATAATTCAATATTTTTCTGGTACCCCCAAAATTAAGCTCTATTGATTGAAGTGGTTTAAGCATGGGTCTGGTTTTCCAGTTCTGGTTAATAGTAATTTGTGTGTTTAGGGAGAGGCCAGACAGTCACGTGGAGCCGGGTGGGGAGAACAGCCGGGGACCTGCCTCTTGGACTAGTTTTCTGAGGCATAGTCCCCCCACTCAGCTTTTCAATATATGTTTTCTGTATAATGATGCAGCATTTCAGAGTAAAGCATACAAGGCTGCAAAAAAGCAACCAGCATCTAATTTGTGCCACCTTTGATTTTGGCAGCAGTAATCATCAGTTTTCATATAAATAGCCATTTTGTTCTGCAGTTTACATTTAGGAATGACATTTACATATAAAAAGGTTTTACAGGTTTTTTTTTACTATTTGTGGCTTTGGATGATGACTGACAGCTATCTGTGGTATACACCTAGCGTTTCTTCATTATTGTCTACAGAATCACCGCTTTTTTATTTGGAAAATAACCTATTGGCAAATATTTTTTCATAAATACTCCTTTCCTGAGAAGTTTTACGATAGAAAAAAAAATACATAAAAATGTTTGTTTTTTTGGGTGGATGATGGTAAAGGAAAAGGTCAATGTTTATCTAACTATCTGGTATTTGATTCTCGGTAATTAATACATAGGCATGTATGGTGAAGAGAATGACCTGTAAAAGAGCCAGAAAACAAAAGGATGATCTTTTAGGAAAGCTTGTGACTAGTGCCGTCCATATCGCATCGTGCAAAGCAACACTATAAATTATAAATGGCCAGTTCGGATTTCTACAGAACGTACCCCTGTCATCCTCCATTTTATTCTGGAGACATACATTCAGCATTACTAAACATTTCGCAGTGATACGGAACTTCAGCTCCAGGAATGTTTTTGAGTGTCCAGTACCTTTGGGTTTTTTTTTTTCTACAGTTATAAACTAAAAAAAAGAATGTAGACAGCTTCAACATTATTAATATAAGTCCTTTGGTCTGTGCATAAGGCTTGTTGACATTGATGCCAGCATTGAACTAAAAAGTCATTCAAACTTGAAAACTATTTAAAATTTGTCTTTAACAACAAAAAAAGAACAATATTAAATATAAATTATCTTCAGCATAAAAAATAGAAGGACATCTGTCTCATTTTCTTCATAATCTGAGCAGACTCACTCTCCACCAGCAGAGGGCAGGCTTTCCAAGCCTTTAAGGCATCCGTCGCAATTAAAACAACTATTTTTTCAACTTGATGAAAATCTAAAATGAAAAAAGGCAAGTATGAAAATAATACTGCTAGTTACATTTTTAATTTACAAAATATAATATTTTCGAAAATACAAGCCAGCTTTACAGGTTTTTTTTTTTGCAAGAGTATATGCACATGTTTAATATTTGCAATTGATTTTTCTGCTGCAAAAACCTGAGTAATGGCAGGGGAAAAACTATAAAAAAAAGCATTTATGAAGCTTTTTTTGCATTCATTACGAGGGTGAAAAACGCTGAAAATAATTGACATGCTGCAGATTTGAGAAAATGCTTTGAAGGTTTATTACTGCAGGGAAAAAATAAGCAGCAAATTTCATTCACTTTGCTGGTACTGGAAAATGCTGCATTGATTTCTGTAGAAAAAAAAAGGGCAAAAAAACATGTGGCAACATTAAGTCCATTGTATCAATTCCAGCTCCGAAGAAAAATAAAATATTTTTTTTTCTATCTACAAGTACCAGACTATTAGATAGCCAGAATTCCACACACATTTATTAGTGCAAGTAGCTTCTTTAAGGCACCATTCCAGCAAGTCCCGTGCCCCGTCTGATACTCACTTGCCAGGGTTGTAATCTGTTTTCACCGCCGCTTCCATCGGTCTCCAGAGAAAAGAGACCTGCCTGCAGCTCCAGGATTTCATGGAGCGGCGCAGAAGTCACTTTCAATTCAAGTCTATGAGAGCGTTGTCCTGGCTCTCACAGAATTGTATCGAGAGCTTGTGACGTAGATTCACAATCAGAAGCTACTGTTACAAGAAAGGGAAGACACCGGAAGGTAAGTATATGACCAGGGACAGACAGGGGGCTTATATTTAAAACGCCACTCCAGAGCTGAAAGAAACCCCGCCGGAGTGGTGCGTTCAGCCAAGAACGTAGATACTCGCCTGAACAAACTATTGTTCAACATTGCTGTAAACCTGAAGACTACACGGTGTACAGCGCTTGAGGTGTCAATAGGGCTCATAATCCTACTTCACCATATGCATATATGAACTCACACTACAGTCCGTTTCATATGAAGCCAATTGACTTATTGAGATATCAGACTAATTTTTGTCAGAAGAAAATAAATATTTGGAAAATAAATAAATGTTGCATGTGTCTGTGTCCTTCACAATAACCTCTATGGTAAATTCCCTCCTTTCCAGCCAGGTGCTCTCATCGGTCAGGAGAGGCTGTATAACCCATCTAAGGCCAGCAGCTTTGCCTTCGTCACACATACGTGGATGTGACTTCTATTGTCTATGGTATAGCTGCACACAGCTGGCACTGGGAAAAATACCTAGAAACACTGGCTGAATTTATTCCCTTGCGTCAGAAGTAGGGTTGAGCATTCCGATACTGCAAATATCGGGTATCGGCCAATATTAGCTGTATCGGAATTCCGATTCCGAGTTCCGATATTTTCGTCATATCGGATACCGGAATCGGAATGTCACTGTCACTGTCAGTGTCCGTCGGTCGGGTCTGTCAGGAGTCAGCGGCACTTACCTGGCAGAAGATCTCCGGTGGTCACATCCCGGACTGCTTCATGGCCGCCATCATCTTTCCCCGGCGGTCACATGCAGTTTCTCGCGATAACTGCAGTGACTGCTGGGTAATCCCGGCCGTAAAGCAGTCAGTCCGATGACGTCACCGCCGGGGAAGCAGGTAATCAGCTGTGCTGCGTTGCAATGACAGGCTCTGCCTGTCATTGTGATGTAGCAGAGCTGGATCGTCGTGGGACTGTCGTTACTATGGACTGCGTCGGACAGGTGGTATACTGTTGGTTTTTTTTTTTTCTTTTTTTACAGGAGATCGATGGCGTCGCAGGAATGAGTGTATAATAAAAGAAATGAAAACTGTGTTGTCTCTTTTATTTCATTAAAAGACTTTTTTCTTGCTGTGTCTTTTTTTTATGCATTTAATAACTTTGGGATTAATAATGGATCGGTGTCTTATTGACACCTCTCCATTATTAACCGGGCTTATTGTCACCGTGCAATCAACGGTGACATTAACCCCTTATTACCCCACTTGCCACCGCTACAGGGCAGTGGGAAGAGCCAGGTAAAGTGCCACAATTGGCACATCTTTTGATGCGCCAAATGTGGGGCTGCTGTAGCCTGGTATTATCAGGCTGTTGAGGGCCAAAATCCATGGGCCTTGACAGTCTTTTAATACCAGGCCGCAGCAGTCTGCATTTTACTTGGCTGGTTAACAAAAATAGGGGGACCCCTACGCCGTTTTTTTTTCGAGGGGATCCCCTATTTTTGTTAACCAGCCAAGCTAAGCAGACTGCTGTGGCCTGGTATTATCAGGCTTGCAAGGTCCATGGATATTGGATCCTTACCAGCCTGAAAAACCAGGCCTCAGCGGTCTGCTTCATCTGGCTGGTTAACAAAAATAGGGGGGACCCCACGCCAATTTTTTTCGAGGGGATCCCCTATTTTTGTTAATCAGCCAAGATATGCAGACTGCTGTGGCCTGGTATTATCAGGCTGGCAAGGTCCATGGATCTTGGCTCCTTAACAGCCTGAAAATCCAGGCCTCAGCGGTCTGCTTCATCTGGCTGGTTAACAAAAATAGGGGGGACCCCATGCCAATTTTTTTTCGAAGGGAACCCCTATTTTTGTTAATCAGTTCCCTCTGACGTCACTGATGGTGTCCCTGGCTGACCTGAAGTGAAAGTGGAAAGCAATCAATTAAGCTTTCCACTTCCTCTCCTGTCAGCCAGGAGAGGAGCTCATTCATTTGGGGGTTTACTGTGAGGCTGCAGCATTAGCTGCGGTCCCTGCAGTAAACATTAACCCTTTCTGAAGGATTACACCGTGGGACCTGACTGTGCATGGGATAGGTAAGAATAATTTTGCTTTATTATTTTATTTTTATTACAGGAAATGGTTTTAGCAGGTAAATAAAATATGGTCAAAAACTGTGATTATTTCATTAAACTTCTTTTTTATTAAAGTGTGTGTGTTTGATTTTTCTTTCATACAATAGGATTAATAATTGATAGTTGTCTAATTGACAGCTCTCAATTATTAACCTGGCTTAAAGTGACCTTTCAATTGCAAGGTCATTTTAACCCCTTATTAACCCATTCGCCACCGCTACAGGGCAATGGGAATAGACGGGCAAAGTGCCAGAAAGGGCAAATCTAATTAGAGATTTGCCCTTTCTGGGGTGTCTGGGGGCAGATTTTAGTAGCCGGGGGGGGGGCCAAAAATAATGGTCCCTCTCTGGGCTATTATTATCTGCCCCCACTCACTGGTTTTGTCTGTCTGGTTGCGAAAATAGGGTGGGAGCCCACGCATTTTTTTTCAGCAATTTTACACCTCATATATATATATACATGTCATTGAGTTTGTGACACATATATATATATATTTATAGTTCATACACTTCTACATAGTATAATAGCCGCTAATTCAATTGCCAGCTTTTGTGAAAATGCAGAACCCGACATGAAATGACACTTGGTGTACATAGGGTTAACCATGTCTTTTCATGTAGTTTGATATCTGATTTGCACAAACAATTACATCAGTCTATGTGTGCAAAATTTCACACCTGTAGGGGTTAATTAAAGGTGTAAATTCGTAGCAAAAAAGTCCGTTTTTTTTACAACGAATTTACACCTTTAATTAACCCCTACAGGTGTGAAATTTTGCACACTTACACTCATGTAATTGTTTGTGCAAATCAGATATCAAACTACATGAAAAGACATGGTTAACTCTATGTAAACCAAGTGTCATTTCATGTCGGGTGCTTCTGTCTTTTCACAAAAGCCGACTTTACCCGGCAATTGAATCAGAGTCTATTTTACTATGTAGAAGTGTATAAACTATAAATATATGTATATATATATATGTCACAATGACATGTTATATATATATATATATATATATATGTATTCTATGTGTGTATATTTAGTGTTTACAAGGAAAGAAAGTTTTTTTTAGTTACGATATTTTGTTCCCATAGACTTACATTGGATTTCCGGTATCGGTATCGGGTATCGCCGATATTTTAATGGTATCGGCGATACCATTCGATTCCGATACTTTTGGATATCGGAAAGTATCGCTCAACTCTAGTCAGAAGCTGGCTCTGTAGGGCACTCGCTTAAACATTGTTGGCAAGGAAAAGGTTTTATTTCCTAAGAACGTGCACAAAAGAGTCTGTATGCTCGTACAGGAAACTGGCAACAAAGTCGGGGTGTGGAAGGGAACAGTTAACTCATTTTTACTGTAAACAGAGACTGGTTACATTACTTGGGAAAACAGACACCACAACTTCACACTTAACAGATCGCTTCCATTTTAACTATTGTATGTACCAAGAAGTTGATTCACAGTAAGGCTGAGAACACACATGCAGTTTTTGGTGCAGAAGTGGAAAGAATGTGAAATGTATAACAGAACGCACAATGAAGCCGGGTGTACATCTCTGGCTTCATCAGGGGCTCGGCATGCAAACAGCAATACATTTATTTTAATGTATTTAGTTATCATTGGTGGTATGTGGGGGCTGCAAGACCGGCCTTACATTTTCAGCTGGTTTATGTGGAGCACATCCATAACGGTCAGAGTCCGGCGTCGCTGCAGCCTCTCTGGGTTTGTGTAGTGCGCCGATGAAGCCAGAGATGAACACCTGCCTCCACTGTGCATTCTCAGTGGGGGAGAACGTTTTACGCATGTTCAAGATCTGCAAGGAGCTGGCAGTGACATTACTCTTGCAAATCATGTCACTCACACCCACTAGGGCATGCTTACTTGAGAGGGATGATTAGTCTGGCGAAATCCACCCCCCTGACTAGTCAACCACTAGTTGCATAGCACAAGAGCAGCTTTTACATTGATTATATATTAATTTAGCAATCAATAAGACACATTAAGGGTCTTGTTAGAATGCAGGAATAGGCTGTTATACATACACTAGATGGTGGCCCGATTCTAACCCGTCGGGTATTCTAGAATATGTACGTAGTATAGAGGCTGCTGGGGTGTATATAGAGGCTGCTGGGTGTATATAGAGGCTGTTGCGGTGTCTATAGAGGCTGTTGGGGTGTCTATAGAGGCTGCTGGGGTGTCTATAGAGGCTGCTGGGGTGTCTATAGAGGAGGGGTGGGCAATTAATTTTCCCGAGGGGCCACATGAGAGACCATGACTGTTGTGGAGGGCCGAACCAATAGCTTGAAATTAAGTTCTACTCAACTTATTAACTTATTAATATTGATTGCATCACTTAATATTGAGCAGAATTAAGTATGCTGACACCCCCTATATATATTTGAACCCCCCACAGCCCCTTATATACAGCATGAGCCTCACACAGCCTCCCTATATATACAGCATGAGCCCTACACAGCCTCCCTATATACTGCATGAGACCCACACAGCCTCCATATATATACTGCATGAGCGCCACACAGCCCCCCTATATATACTGCATGAGCCCCACAGTCTCCCTATATACTGCATGAGCGCCACACAGCCTCCCTATATACTGCATGAGCCCCACAGTCTCCCTATATACTGCATGAGTGCCACACAGCCCCCCTATATACACTGCATGAGCCCCACAGCCTCCCTATATATACTGCATGAGCGCCACACAGCCTTCCTATATACACTGCATGAGCGCCACACAGCCTCCCTATATTATATATATATATATATATTGCATGAGCCCCACACGGCCTCCCTATATACTGCATGAGCCCCACACAGCCTTTCCATATACTGCATGAGTATACAGCCTTCCCATAGCCTCCCCATGTGCTGCACGTCACCCCCATAGAATCCCCATGTGCTGTACGTCACCCCCATAGAATCCCCACGTTCACCCCTATAGAATCCCCATGTTCACCCCCATAGAATCCCCATGTTTACTTCCATAGAATTCCCATGTTCACCTCCATAGAATCCTCATGTTCACCCCATAGAATTCCCATGTTCACTTCCATAGAATTCCCATGTTCACCTTCATAGAATCCCCATGTTCACTTTCATAGAATCCACATGTTCACTCCCATAGAATTCCCACGTTCACCTCCATAGAATCCCCACGTTCACCTCCATAGAATCCCATGTTCACCCATAGATCCTATGTTCACCCATAGAATCCCCATGTTCACCCCATAGAATCCCCATATTCACCCCATAGAATCCCCATGATCACTTCCATAGAATCCCCACGTTCACCTCCATAGAATCCCCACGTTCACCCCCATAGAATCCCCACGTTCACCCCCATAGAATCCCACGTTCACCCCCATAGAATCCCACGTTCACCTCCATAGAATCCCCATGTTCACTTCCATTGAATCCCCATGTTCATACACATGAAAAAAAAAATAACACCACATACTCACATCAGTCCCGTTCCCAGGCGCCCTGCTGCTGCTGTTGCTGTCTCCGATGCGCTGACTCACCGGCGGTACACAGCTGATGCGATGACATGACGTCATCACTTCAGCTGTTTCACACGCTGATTGGTGGAGGAAGTGGCCTGAGGCCCCTCCTCCACCAATGCTGACTGCGCCTAGAGCAGTGATTTTCAACCTTTTTTGAGCCGCGGCACACTTTTTATACTTAGAAAATCCTGGGGCACACCACCAACCAAAATAGCACAAAATGACACTAAAACAGTCATATTATACATAGCGTGCATCAGGAAACACGCATTGCAACCCGCAACGTGTGAAAGCACCCTTATTGTACACGTCTCCTACCTACCGTATATACTTGTGTATAAGCCGACCCGTGTATAAGCCGACCCCCCTAATTTTGCCACAAAAAACTGGGAAAACTTATTGACTCGTGTATAAGCCGGGTGTATAAACTGCCCTCCTGCTCTGTGCTGCCCCCGTCCTGCTCCTTGCCCCCATCCAGCTCTGTACTCCCCCCTCCTGCTCCGTCCTCCGCTGTGCTCCCCCATTCCTTCTCCGTCCTCCTGTGCCCCCCCTCGTCCTGCTCCATGCTCCTCTGTGCCCTCCATCCTCTCCCCCCCGTCCTGCTCGGTGCTCCTCTGTGCCCTCCATCCTCCCCCCGTCCTGCTCCGTGCTCATTGTCCTCCTCCATCCTCCCCCCGTCCTCCGTTCTCCCCCATCCTCCTCCATGCTTACCCCGTCCTCCCCCCGTCCTCCTCCATGCTTCCCAGTCCTCCTCCATGCTTCCCCCGTCCTCGTTCTCCCCCCCCGGTCATCCTCCATGCTTCCCCCGTCCACCGTTCTCCCCCGTCCACCGTTCTCCCCCCATGTCCTGCTCCATGCTTCCCCGTCCTCCATTCTCCCCCCGTCCTCCTCCATGCTTCCCCGTCCTCCGTTCTCCCCCGTCCTCCTCCATGCTTCTCCGTCCTCCGTTCTCCCCCCCGTCCTGCTCCATGCTTCCCCCGTCCTCCGTTCTCCCCCCCGTCCTCCATGCTTCCTCCATCCACCGTTCTATCCCCCGTCCAGCTCCGTGCTCCTTGTCCTCTCCTCCATCATACTCACCCCTCCCCGTGCCATCGCTGAGGGTCCCCGCAATCCTGCGTTCTCCCTGTCTTCCTGCAGCTCTCCGGCACTGAGCGGTGACGTAATACCGCTCATTAAGGCCATGAATATGGAAGCCACGCCCATGGGAGTGGCGTCGCGTCCATATTACATGACCTTAATGAGCGGGTATTACATCACCGCTCAGCGCTGGAGAGCTGCAGAGCCAGGGAGAACGCAGGATTGCAGGGACCCTCAGCGATGGCACGGGGAGGGGTGAGTATGATCCCAGCCACTGGCTCCTGGCACCATAGTTTGGGGAACTTTCCCCACGGCACAGCCGACCATGTGTCGCGGCACACTAGTGTGCCGCGGAACACTGGTTGAAAATCACTGGGAGAGACAGCGAGTGGGCGGGCACGGTGCAGCCTGCGGACCTCAGGTTTTCAGCCCACGGCTGTCTCGGTCCGCGGGCCGGACTGAGACAACAAGAGGGCCGGATGTGGCCCGCGGGCCGCACTTTGCCCAGGTCTGCTATAGAGGCTGCTGGGGTGTATATAGAGGCTGCTGGGGTGTATATAGAGGCTGCTGCGGTGTCTATAGAGCCTGCTGAGGTGTCTATAGAGCCTGCTGAGGTGTCTATAGAGCCTGCTGGGGTGTATATAGAGGCTGCTGGGGTGTATATAGAGGCTGCTGGGGTGTATATAGAGGCTGCTGCGGTGTCTCTAGAGCCTGCTGAGGTGTCTCTAGAGGCTGCTGAGGTGTCTATAGAGGCTGCTGGGGAATATATACAGGCTGCTGGGGAATATATACAGGCTGCTGGGGTATATATAGAGGCTGCTGGGGTATATATAGAGGCTGCTGGGGTGTATAATATAGAGGCTTCTGGGGTGTATATAGAGGCTGCTGGGGTGTATATAGAGGCTGCTGGGGTGTATATAGAGGCTGCTGGGGTGTATATAGAGGCTGCTGGGTGTCTATAGAGGCTGCTGAGGTGTCTATAGAGGCTGCTGGGGTGTCTATAGAGGCTGCTGCGGTGTATATAGAGGCTGCTGCAGTGTATATATAGGCTGCTGCTGCTGGGGTGTATATAGAGGCTGCTGCTGGGGTGTATATAGAGGCTGCTGCTGCCGGGGTGTATATAGAGGCTGCTGGGGTGTATATAGAGGCTGCTGCTGGGTTTTACGTGGAGGCTGCTGCTGGGGTATATGTGGAGGCTGCTGCTGGTGGGGTATATGTGAAGGCTGCTGCTGGTGGGGTATATGTGGAGGCTGCTGCTGGTGGGTATATGTGGAGGCTGCTGCTGGTGGGGTATATGTGGAGGCTGCTGCTGGTGGGGTATATGTGGAGGCTGCTGCTGTGGGGGTATATGTGGAGGCTGCTGGGGTATATGTGGAAGCTGCTGCTGCTGGGGTATATAGAGGCTGCTGCTGGGGTATATAGAGGCTGCTGCTGCTGGTGGAGTGTAAGTGGAGGCTGCTGCTGGGGTTTACATGGAGGCTGCCGGTCGGGTACCTCCGCTGCGAGCAGCTGGGAGATGACCGGCTGGTGCCGGTCATCTCCCAGCTGCATCGCCGCTGACCTCCATGTGGCAGGAGATGACCCACTGCTACCGTCGGGAGATCAGTGGCTAGCGCTGCTGATCTCCCGACGATATCTGTAGCATGCGTGGTTCAAATCCTGCGCCAATTCGCGGCCGGGCTGCACCTGTCGCTGATTGGTCGCGTCCGGCGGGGCTTGACCAATCAGCGACGCGGGATTTCCGTTACAGACAGAATAAGACGATTATATAGTAGATTAGATAGATGTTACTGTGTATTACCTCATGTCACTGTGTATTACCTCATATTACTGTGTATTACCTCATGTTACCATATATCTGTATATTTCCTCATTTTACTGTGTATTACCTTATGTTACTTATGTATTACCTCATGTCACCTGTGTATTACCTCATGTCACTGTGTATTACCGTGTCAGTAAACGTGACAGAAGTACATCAGACACTGACTGACAAAACATGTTCAGTACATCATGGGCAGTTGGTGAGTCACATGACCACATGGGCGGAGTTAGCCCTCCGTCGCTGATGTTACTGTGTATTACCTCATGTCACTGTGTATTACCTCATATTACTGTGTATTACCTTCATATAACTGTGTATTACCTCATGTTACCGTATATTACCTCATGTTACCTGTGTATTACCTCATATTACTGTGTATTACCTCGTTACTGTATACCTCATTTTACTGTGTATTACCTCATGTCACCTGTGTATTACCTCATGTCACTGTGTATTACCTCATATAACTGTGTATTACCTCATATAACTGTATTACCTCATGTTACCGTATATTACCTCATATTACTGTGTATTACCTCATGTTACTGTATATTACCTCATTTTATTGTGTATTACCTTATGTTACTTATGTATTACCTCATGTTACTTATGTATTAACTCATGTCACCTGTGTATTACCTCATGTCACTGTGTATTACCCGTGTTCAGTAAACGTGACAGAAGTACACCAGACACTGTAACTGACAAAACATGTTCAGTACATCATGGGAAGTTGGCGAGTCACATGACCATATGGGCAGAGTTTGCCCTGCGTCGCTGATTGGCCGCAGCCGGACCAATCAGCGACGCGGGATTTCCTGGACAGACAGACAGGATCAGACGATTATATAAATAGATGGAGGTGGCGTATGGGGGCTACAGCAGCTGACAATTTCTATTTAACAAGGAGGCAGTACTAGTGGTAAATAGACTAAAAATGTTTTGAAGCATATAAAGCTTGACATAAACAATATGATACAAGTTGTAGCAGGCACAGAAATGTGCAGGTATGCCTCTGACTTCCTCCTTAGCAATGTGCATGTCAATGGTTGTTTTCGAAACTTTAGTGCCTAATTTTACATCCAAGGAACCACGGTCAATAATTCTGCAACACGTTACAAGAATGTAGCAAGCAAAGCAGGCAGCAGTGAGAACTCACCTCACTTAACAGTGCCCAGACAGGGGACTCTGTGAGAATCTTTAGACGGATGGCTTTGATTTTTCCTAGAGAGCTACTGATTTGTCCTTCAGCAATACCATTCTGAAATTTGCCTGTGTAAAACAAAGCACAAATATAGGAATGTATCAAACACCGGTTAGGGTCATAGCTTTAGCTTAGGTAATATCACATGGCCGCTATTCTACATGAATGACACTCAGATCTACCTCTCTGGCCCAGACGTCACCTCTCTGCTGTCCAGAATCTTGGAGTGTCTATCAGCAATATCCTCTTTCTTCTCCTCCCGCTTCCTCAAACTCAATGTGGACAAATCTGAACTCCTCATCTTTCCCCCATCTCACAGATCTTCCTTACCCGACCTATCTATAATAATTGACAACATCACTCTTTCCCCTGTACTGGAGGTCCGCTGCCTCGGAGTAACCCTTGACTCTGCCCTGTCCTTCAAACCGCACATCCAAGCTCTCTCCACCTCCTGCTGCCTCCAGCTCAAAAATATTTCCAGAATCCGTCCTTTCCTCAACCCTCAATCTACTAAAATACTTGTGCATGCCCTCATCATCTCCCGCCTCGACTACTGCAACATCCTTTTCTGTGGCCTCCCTGCTAACACCCTCGCACCTCTCCAGTCCATCCTTAACTCTGCTGCCCGACTAATTCATCTCTCCCCTCGCTACTCCTCCGCTTCTCCCCTCTGCAAATCTCTTCACTAGCTCCCATTCCCACAGTGTATCCAGTTCAAATTACTAATACTGACCTACAAGGCCATCCATAACCTGTCTCCCCCATATGTCTCTGAACTAATCTCCCGATATCTTCCCTCACGTAATCTCCGATCC
Source organism: Oophaga sylvatica (assembly GCA_033576555.1). NCBI lineage: Eukaryota > Metazoa > Chordata > Amphibia > Anura > Dendrobatidae > Oophaga > Oophaga sylvatica. The sequence goes on from JARQOD010000001.1 coordinate 190,230,886, forward strand.
TCCCAAGACCTCCTTCTCTCCTCAACACTTATTTGCTCCTCACCCAACCGCCTCCAAGACTTCTCTCGAATATCCCCCATCCTCTGGAATTCTTTGCCCCAACACATCCGACTATCAACCACATTCGGATCTTTCAGACGGAACCTGAAAACCCACCTCTTCAGGAAGGCTTACAGCCTGCAATGATCCTGCTACCTCCTCACCACTACCGGAGATATCGCCTCAACCAACACCGGAGCTACTGCGACCCACCAACCTGCTGTCTCCTTCCCCACCATCATGTAGAATGTCAGCTCGAAAGGTCAGTGTCCTCTCCCCTCTGTACCAGTCTGTCATTGTTAGTTTGTTTACTGTAAGTGATATCTGTAATTTGTATGTAACCCCTTCTCATGTACAGCACCATGGAATCAATGGCGCTATATAAATAAATAATAATAAAATAGAAGAAATTATGAGAAAGCTGTGAAATCATACCCCAAACATTTGCCATAGCATGTTCTGCTACATACAAGCTGTCAATTGTGAATGCCCTAAAATTGTAAGAGGAGTTTAATTTCTATTGCATCTTGTCTTGCATAACTGGTATAATCACGTGTGTCATTTTGTGAAGAGGAATTAAGTGGGAACTGTACTTTTAACCAACTCTGCATAAATCACTTTATAACATATCTTGCAAGAGATCTCTGCATCTAACTTCACTTATGAGCCACTTTTTCTCCTCTTCTTGCCTCCTTAACACATCATTTTCTGTGTAAACTGTTCAACTCAAGTCAAGACACACTACTGAGGTGCCAGGTTACACCTCCTATTGTTCTCTAAAGAGAAGGGGGGATGAGCGAGGAGCAAAGTGATAAACCAGGCTGAGGGAACACTGAAAGTTTGTGCTGCATTTTCTAACAAGCCTTTTACCTCAACAGAGATCTGAACTCACATCCACACTGCTCAGTAAAACTGTATAATGTCCTCCATGCTGCTACATCTGTCTTTGTGCTTACTAAGGAATAAAGAGCAGGAATACCACTTTGTGTGTTATGATGTTGGTGGGAGACATCATAGAAGCTAGTCAACTCATGGTTGATGGCAAACTAAGACAGCCCGTAAAGGGGAAAAGTAGTGAAAAATGCAGAATACAAAACATATATTGGTCAGAAATAGTGTTATTCTTCATGTATACACGCAGGACATCTTATTCTAAAAAATGACATTAATGCATAGTTACCCTTGTCAGTAGAAACTATCTATCTGACAAGGATGTCCATCCTTGGATTTTTGATATATCCATTATACCACATCTGTCGGACAGCAATCTTCTCACTGTGACATGTAGTGTGGTTGTATCACGTTCTGGTCTATATAAAAGTATGCAGGCGTTATATACCATACTATATTTAGGGATTATACAGTTGCCATGCATTCAAAAATAAGAATATTCAGCACAACTAGTTGGAAAGAAGTTCATAGTTAGTTGGAAAACCCCATCATAAATCTCTTAAGACAAATTTTTATCAAAATGTCCATGGTTATCAGATTTATGAAAGTACTCTTACAGGAAGGCTGTGTGTAAGACTTTGAAATATAAGCTTTATTTAGTAGTTAAGGAGCACCTTTCACCAGTTGGAGCACGATAAACTGGCCATGTCATGGAACAGTCGTTGCAGAGCTGAGTACCGTAGTTTTTCTTTTTTTAATTTCTTATCTCCATTGCAGATATATTAGCTTGTAAAGTTTAAGTATTAATTTATGAAACGTCCAAGATGGCATTACCAGAGATTCCTTTCTGGGGTGTGGACTTCTTCCCCTACATTAGCAATCATAAGCAGGAGGCGTCACACACCTAGAAGAACCTGCCTCCTCCTGCTGTGAGCTGTGATGATTGACAGCCCGGCTCTCTGCATCTGCTGTGTAGTACAGAGCAGAGCTGAGTGACATTACAAACACTTCTTGGCACATTGCGAGGTGAGTTCCATCTTGTCACGGTGGGATGGCTTTACCACTTTTGTGGTAAAAAAAAAAAATGGGGTACTTAGTTAACATGTTTTTTACATGTGTTACCATTTATTTATTTACTGAAGTGCCAATGCATTATATTTTTATTCTAGTTTATAGTCACCTAATCTGACAGCAGAATAATGTAGGGACAGAGACTCTGATTCCTGTGATGTGCTTACTGTAGTTTTTATAAAATCATTGTTATATCAGCAGGGGGATTATCATTAAAGGACTAATAAACCTACTGTCCTTTAGTCCTCTATATTCATGAGCATGGTATAATCCAACCCTCACCACTGATTGGCAGATTTCTGCCTATGCACAGTGTACACAGAAAGCTGCCAATCAGTGGTGGCGGCGGGGTTATACAGAGCTCAGCATTTGAAGAACTAGAAGATCTGCAGCAGATAAAACAAGGATTGTATCAAAAATGCAACCCTGCAAAAGGATATGTAGCTGGAATCAGGGTCTCTGTCCCCACATCATGCTGCTCTACTTAGTGACAGAATCCTTTCATTTCAATGGGTAAGAATTGTAACCTGATCCATCAATAAAGGTTATAATCTGTACTCATCTGTCTATCATATTTTAATAGTGAATTAACGATAAGTAAGCAATGCAGGAGAGAGGTGAAGAAAAGTCTGATATGTTAAGAAGCGATATTGTAAAAGTACATTACGTTTCTTATATTTCACAAAGTTTCTACATTTGTGCTATTGATTTATGGCACAAAATTGTAATAACAGTTTCTATTTAATCCAATTTCAACTTGCAATGGTTTTTATGCAGTGACTTTGGAGAAGGTAAATTCTGTACTGATTCAACACAAAGAACCACAGGTGGTATAATAATCACGGTGTCCATTTTGGTAAAGTCGATATAAAATGGACAGACTGACTCCAAACATATATAATAGGGTACAGTAGTACAATGCAGGATGTCAGGTTGTGCTGTAAATGTTTTCATAAGAATAAATGTCTGTTCTGTTCCTGATCTGGGCTTTTAGCTGAGATGAATCTGTGCTGCACTGTATGTACATCTCAGTAGTGACCAGTGCTGAGGGGTCGGAGTCAGGAAAATGTCCTATAAATGTCTGTTCCTGATCTGGGCTATTAGCTGAGATGAATCTGTGCTGCACTGTATGTACATGCTCAGTAGTGACCAGTGCTGTGGGGTCGGAGTCAGGGAAATGTCCTATAAATGTCTGTTCTGTTCCTGATCTGGGCTATTAGCTGAGATGAATCTGTGCTGCACTTTATGTACATGCTCAGTAGTGACCAGTGCTGTGGGGTCGGAGTCAGGGAAATGTCCTATAAATGTCTGTTCTGTTCCTGATCTGGGCTTTTAGCTGAGATGAATCTGTGCTGCACTGTATGTACATGCTCAGTAGTGACCAGTGCTGTGGGGTCGGAGTCAGGAAAATGTCCTATAAATGTCTGTTCCTGATCTCGGCTATTAGCTGAGATGAATCTGTGCTGCACTTTATGTACATGCTCAGTAGTGATCAGTGCTGTGGGGTCGGAGTCAGGGGAATGTCCTATAAATGTCTGTTCCTGATCTGGGCTATTAGCTGAGATGAATCTGTGCTGCACTTATGTACAGGCTCAGTAGTGACCAGTGCTGTGGGGTCGGAGTCAGGGAATGTCCTATAAATGTCTGTTCCTGATCTGGGCTATTAGCTGAGATGAATCTGTGCTGCACTTTATGTACAGCTCAGTAGTGACAGTGCTGTGGGTCGGAGTCAGGGAAATGTCCTATAAATGTCAGTTCTGTTCCTGATCTCGGCTATTAGCTGAGATTAATCTGTGCTGCACTTTATGTACATGCTCAGTAGTGATCAGTACTGTGGGGTCGGAGTCAGGGAAATGTCCTATAAATGTCTGTTCTGTTCCTGATCTGGGCTATTAGCTGAGATGAATCTGTCTGCACTGTATGTACATGCTCAGTAGTGACCAGTGCTGTGGGGTCGGAGTCAGGGAAATGTCCTACAAATGTCTGTTCTGTTCCTGATCTGGGCTATTAGCTGAGATGAATCTGTGCTGCCTTTATGTACATGCTCAGTAGTGACCAGTCTGTGGGGTCGGAGTCAGGGAAATGTCCTATAAATGTCTGTTCTGTTCCTGATCTCGGCTATTAGCTGAGATGAATCTGTGCTGCACTTTATGTACATGCTCAGTAGTGACCAGTGCTGTGGGGTCGGAGTCAGGGAAATGTCCTATAAATGTCTGTTCTGTTCCTGATCTGGCGCTATTAGCTGAGATGAATCTGTGCTGCACTTTATGTACATGCTCAGTAGTGACCAGTGCTGTGGGGTCGGAGTCAGGGAAATGTCCTATAAATGTCTGTTCTGTTCCTGATCTCCGCTATTAGCTGAGATGAATCTGTGCTGCACTTTATGTACATGCTCAGTAGTGACCAGTGCTGTGGAGTAGGAGTCAGGGGAATGTCCTATAAATTTCTGTTCTGTTCCTGATCTCGGCTATTAGCTGAGATGAATCTGTGCTGCACTTTATGTACATGCTCAGTAGTGACCAGTGCTGTGGGGTCTGAGTCAGGGAAATGTCCTATAAATGTCTGTTCTGTTCCTGATCTCGTCTATTAGCTGAGATGAATCTGTGCTGCACTGTATGTACATGCTCAGTAGTGTCAGTGCTGTGTGGTCGGAGTCAGGGAATGTCCTATAAATGTCTGTTCTGTTCCTGATCTCGGCTATTAGCTGAGATGAATCTGTGCTGCACTTTATGTACATGCTCAGTAGTGACCAGTGCTGAGGGTCGGAGTCACGGAAATGTCCTATAAATGTCTGTTCTGTTCCTGATCCCGGCTATTAGCTGAGATGAATCTGTGCTGCACTTTATGTACAGGCTCAGTAGTGACCAGTGCTGTGGGGTCGGAGTCAGGGTAATGTCCTATAAATGTCTGTTCTGTTCCTGATCCCGGCTATTAGCTGAGATGAATCTGTGCTGCACTTTATGTACAGGCTCAGTAGTGACCAGTGCTGTGGGGTCGGAGTCAGGGAAATGTCCTATAAAGGTCTGTTCTGTTCCTGATCTCGGCTATTAGCTGAGATGAATCTGTGCTGCACTTTATGTACATGCTCAGTAGTGACCAGTGCTGTGGGGTCGGAGTCAGGGGAATTGAAGAGTCGGAGGTCTGGCTTACTGACTCCACAGCCCCGATAATAATGTATGCACATGGGAACAATTAGAAAATAAGATTTAGAAAACAAAATTACTCCACAATATATTCTGCACAGTAATCATTAAGAACTACTTGAAACCAGCCTCCATTAACGAAGTGCTTTAAACCCAACCAAAAAATGCCTGAATTTGACCTACACACATACTGACACTTGTTACATGCAAACACACAATTTACAAGAAACATTGGATTACGGTATTATTCACCTTCAGAAACGGAATTTGTACATAAGAGACTGTATGCAAAAAATATACAAGAAATATTGAAGTTATAAATGAGTTAATATGTTATAGGGAAACTATGGTGAGCAAATTGTGACTAGACAAACTAACTTTAGCAAAAATCAGATCAAAGGAAAATGCAAAGAGCGGAGACCGTTCTGTGTTCAGCCATTTGTTAGGCACAAAACAGGGTTTACCTATTTGTATGAATCCGTCTTCATCTATCTGTTCCTGAGGCACATTGTTAACTTTCTAAGACAAAAAAAAACAACAATTTAATATAAATAACGGCAACTGCGTTTGTGATCTATTATTGTGAGATGTAACGAGTACTGTTTGCGCTCTCCTGCTGAAATGGAGCTAATGGACCAGCATGTCCTGCCATCTGCACGGAGGGCATGCTGGATCATGTGGCTCTACCACACCTGGAGAACCACAAGCTACATAATAATCACTCCACAATATAGAAATGGAAACTCGAAAATAAGGTTAAGAAAACAAAGCTAGGACACATTATGTGCTACACTGAAATAATCAGGCAGGTTACGCCATTAAATGAATTGCTACAATGCTCACAGGCAGCATTCAATGTCATTTGATAAATGTGCAAATTAGCAATGTGGCTTATTTTTAAAAGTGAACTGGTCAGGTCTCCAAATGATACTAACATGCAGGTTAATAACGTCATAAAGCTGTCAGCCGCCAAACTGAAAGTGCCACTACCAGAAGAAAAGGATCTTTAATCATCCTGATTGCCGCCGGCTTTCAGTCAGAGTCGTGCCTGGAGCATCTACAGTCACCATTTAGTTCATGGTGAGCAGTGGTTGTAAGCATGCCCTGGGACTTTGATAGACACATGTGTCAAAAACACGGGGCGTGCTTACAACCGCCACTCACTGTGTACTGAATGGTGACTGTAGCCGCGCCAGTACTCCTGCAAGACTGAAAACAGCCTGCCACCGGGAGAAGTTAAGTTAACTTTTCAATAAGGCGACCAGCTATTAGTCTGTAGATTATCTCTATATCTGCAGGCCAAGTGGTTTTCTTCCAGAATACAAGGATGGTCCATACATATCAACCTGTTAATAATATCGGGGGAAGTTGAATAAGAGTTGTAAAAGCCTCATTACTCAAAAGGCCAAAGTGATACAACTGTTGACTCTAATACCCCTCTAAGTTGTGCACCAACCCATCAAGCCTCTTATCACACCTGATTTTGTGTGAAATGTTCTCTATAGGGAACCTGACATCAGCCTTTGCACCCATAATAAGAGTGCTGTCTCAGCCTCCTAAAAATGCTTGTAATCAGGTCTTCATTATGGATAAATGTTGATGTAGCTACCGGCATGCCTGTTACCGGACTGTTCTGGGAGCAAGGTTACTCATCCCAGCACATTGCTGATTTCATGCCTACATTGGTGAGATCAAAAACCAGCATGAGCAGAGAGGAGAACGGGGATGACTTGTCTTCCTTGCCCCGCACATGCTGGGATAACAAAAAGAGAAGTGGAAGACACCACAAAATAAAAGGGATACAACTGAGGCCTGTCAAAAAGCATAAATCAAGAGAGAAGATAAAAAAGCAACAAGCCATGGACACAGGGATCAGCGAAAATAAACAGATATTTTATTTGGTACTAATGGAAACTGAAAACACATAAAAACATTTAAAAGTCATAAAATGATATGTTAACGTACAAATAGCTCATAATAGAGCCACAGCCCTCAATCAAGTGACATGGCATAAACAGTTGGCACAAATTTATATATGCAAACATACAGTAGTGTCACTTGTACGGTCAGCACACCAAGGAAAAAAAAAAACCTAAAAAAATCAATGTCATCTAAAATAAGAAAGACAATTCCTACTGTGAGTAAACAATGATGCAAAGAGGTTATCAAAAAAGTTCAAGACGCACCCAGATGGAGGAAGCCTGCAAACTAATCATGTCCCAACCAATATGTAAACGGAGTAATGAATACTGTATACACCCTCAAAAATAAAATGACCAGATGTCACAAATACAACTGCACAGTACGGTAAGTGCAGGTGATCAGGCACAATGAGGGTATTGAAACATATACACAACAATATGCGAGACACTACTAAACACACACTCCAATAGTGTGGCACAGACAAATGGGAGAGAATGCAAGGATATGGGATAAAGTGCATCAAAAGACGGATGCCTCACAAGGCATAAGTGGACACACAGTCCTGCCTGAGTAAGAAATAAAGTGCATCAGAGATAAGTTATCTCACAAGACATACATGGACACAAGGTCATGCCTGAGTAGAAAGGCCACATGAAGAGGGCGGAGAAGCCACTAACAGTGGCTTCCTCAGGGGTTTTGTAATTGGTGTGCTGACCATACATGCATAAATTGATACTACTGTATGTTTGCATATACAAATTTGTTTATGCCATGTCACTTGATTGAGGGCTGTGGCTCTATTGTGAGCTATTTGTACGTTACCCATGTCATTTAATGACTTTTAAATGTTTTTATGTGTGTTTTCAGTTCCCATTAGTGCCAAATAAAATATCAGTTTATTTTAGGTGATCCCTGCGTACATGGCTTGGTGCTTTTTTTCCCACTCTATGTAACAGTTTATCGTGTAATCTGTGTAAGTAATAAGTGCTGCTAACCTCTGCTGGTAAAACCTGTACAGTAGTGTTAAAGAGCTTGTCACCCGGGTGCTCAATATTTCCACTCCTGAAAAGGTAACTGACAAGAAAAATACATGATAAACTTTTTACAGGTATCCAATAAACACATCCAGCTTTTACAAACATGAAGCAATAACTATACACATGTAAAACTCAAGATAAGAAGCAGGAAATCAGTGAAACAGTCTCACATGTTCTGATTTACTATGCAATATAACAATATTACACTCCACTGCAAATGAAAAGATAGTTACAAAAGTTCAACACAGAAATATACATTTATAGCAGGAGCTCATTAGCTAAAACAGGGGTGACAAACGCATTTTCACAGAGGGCAACACCCATATTACGGTTGCCTTTAAAGGGTGGCTTGATCATGTCAACTCATCATATGTACAGCAACTGGATAAGCATACTGCATACACCCTCAAAAAAAAATGCCAGATGTACAAATACACTGCACAGTACGTAAGTGCAGGGTATCAGGCACAATGCGGGTATACACTATACACACAATATGGAGTAGCTATAAACACTCACTCCAATAGTGTGGACAAAAATGGGAGAGAATGCAAGGTTGGGAGTAGGATCAAAGACGGATGCCCCGGGCATAAGTGGACAAGTCCCTGCCTGAGTAGAATAAAAGTGCCTGAGAGATAAGTATCTCCAAGACATACATGGAACAGTCTGCCCTGGGTAGAAAGGACATGAAGACGGCGGCAGGTGAAGGGGACTAACAGTGGTTTCCTAGGGGTTTGGTAATTGGTGTGCCTGACCATAGGCATAAATGTCCTGTATGTTGACATAAGCACATCTTGTTTATGCCATGTCACTGGATTGAGGGCTGTGACTCTATTGTGAGCTATTGTACGTTCCCATGTATTAATGACTTTTAAATGTTTGTTATAGACTGTGTTATATCAGGTTCCCATTAGTGCCAATAAAACATCAGTCTGTATTATTAGAGTGATCCCTGGTACATGGCTTGGGCTGTTTCCCATCTATGTAACAGTGTCCTGATCTGTATAGACATCTGTGTAAGTATAAGGCTGCTAACCTCGTAGTGGTAAACACTGTACAGGTAGTGTTAAAAGCTGTCCCCTGGGTGCTCAATATACAGCTCCTGAGGTAACGACAGAAAAACATGTCAACTTTTACAGGACATAAACACATCCAGCTTTTAAACATGAAGCAATACTTATATACATGTAAGAACTCAAGACTAAGAACAGGCAATCAGTGAAACAGTCTCCAGGGTTGTGATATACACTGCATATAACATATACACTCCACTGGATAAAGATAGTTACAAAGTTCCCTGGAATATAGACTATAAAACAGGTGCCCATGGGATATTAGGACTATAAAGGCCAGCTGTCGCCTGGTAAAGATGGACTATAAGACAGCTGTGCCCTGGGTAGCAGGTAAGGACTTATAAGTGAACAGCTGCCCTGATAGTAGGCTATAGACGCTGTCCCTGGGTAGTAGGACTATAAGACGCTGTCCCTGGGTAGTAGGACTATAAGACAGCTGCCCTGATTAGTAGGACTATAAGACGCTGTCCCTGGGTAGTAGGACTATAAGACAGCTGTCCCTGGGTAGTAGGACTATAAGACAGCTGTCCCTGGGTAGTAGGACTATAAGACAGCTGTCCCTGGGTAGTAGGACTATAAGACAGCTGCCCTGGGTAGTAGGACTATAAGACAGCTGTCCCTGGGTAGTAGGACTATAAGACAGCTGTCCCTGGGTAGTAGGACTATAAGACAGCTGTCCCTGGGTAGTAGGACTATAAGACAGCTGTCCCTGGGTAGTAGGACTATAAGACAGCTGTCCCTGGGTAGTAGGACTATAAGACAGCTGTCCCTGGGTAGTAGGACTATAAGACAGCTGTCCCTGGGTAGTAGGACTATAAGACAGCTGCCCCTGGTTAGTAGGACTATAAGACAGCTGCCCTGGTTAGTAGGACTATAAGACCGCTGTCCCTGGGTAGTAGGACTATAAGACAGCTGTCCCTGGGTAGTAGGACTATAAGACAGCTGTCCCTGGGTAGTAGGACTATAAGACAGCTGTCCCTGGGTAGTAGGACTATAAGACCGCTGTCCCTGGGTAGTAGGACTATAAGACAGCTGTCCTTGGGTAGTAGGACTATAAGACAGCTGCCCTGGGTAGCAGGGCTATAAGAGAGCTGTCCCTGGGTAGTACAGCTGCAAACCAGCTGTCCCTGGGTAGTAGGGCTATACGACAGCTGTCCCTGGGTAGTAGGAGTATAAGAGAGCTGTCCCTGGGTAGTAGGACTATAAGACAGCTGTCCCTGGGTAGTAGGACTGTAAGACAGCTGCCCCTGGTTAGTAGGACTATAAGACAGCTGTCCCTGGGTAGTAGGAGTTAAGAGAGCTGTCCCTGGTTAGTAGGACTATAAGACAGCTGTCCCTGGGTAGTAGGACTGTAAGACAGCTGCCCCTGGTTAGTAGGACTATAAGACAGCTGTCCCTGGGTAGTAGGACTATAAGACAGTTGTCCCTGGGTAGTAGGACTATAAGACAGCTGTCCCTGGGTAGTTTGGCTATAAGACAGCTGTCCCTGGGTAGTTTGGCTATAAGACAGCTGTCCCTGGGTAGTAGGACTATAAGACAGCTGTCCCTGGGTAGTAAGACTATAAGACAGCTGTCCCTGGGTAGTTTGGCTATAAGACAGCTGTCCCTGGTAGTAGGACTATAAGACAGCTGTCCCTGGGTAGTAGTGACTATAAGACAGCTGTCCCTGGGTAGTAGAACTAAAAGACTGCTGTCCCTGGGTAGTAGGACTATAAGATAGCTGTCCCTGGGTAATAGGGCTAAAAGAGCTGTCCCTGGGTAATAGGGCTAAGATAGCTGTCCCTGGGTAGTAGGGCTAAGAGTGCTGTCCTTGGGTACGAGGGCAAAAAGCTGTTCTGGGGTAGTAGGGCTAAGAGTGCGGTCCCTGGGTAGGAGGATTAACAAAGCTGTTCATGAGTAGTAGGGCTCAGAGAGCTGTCCCTGTGTAGTAGGGCTAAAGGTACTGTCACACTAAACGAGATCGCTAAGGCGTCAGCGATTTTATGACGCAGTAGCGATCTCGTTAGCGACGTTGCGGTGTGTGACATGTAGCAGCGATGTAGCCCCCGCTGCGATGTCGCTGATCGCTTATGAAAGTTCTGAGACTTTTTTGGTCGTTGGTGTCCCGCTGGTGAGCCTGAATCGCTGAGTGTGACACCCTTTATGAACGACTTTACCAGCGGCGTAGGTGGGACTAGGTTTTCCCAATGACCGCAGAGGTCGTTATACAGATCGCTGATCTCTGAGGAGATCTTGGTGTTTGGAAGCTAACTAGCGACCAGGTCTTGTCGTTATCGCTGGTGCGATCGCTAAGTGTGACAGTGCCTTAACAGAGCGCTGTCCCTAGGTAGTAGGGCTAAGAGGCTGTCACTGTAGTAGGGCTAAGAGCCCTGTCACTGGGTAGTAGGGCTAAGAGCTGTGCAAGTCAGAGTCCAAGATTCTCCCTATGCCAAGTACTGACTGCATTTGCTTTGATTCAAAGCTAAAACTACACAAAATTGCTGGCTGACTGTGTTCACTGCATTCACCTTGTGTGTTAATGGCATTCAATTTATTGCTGACTGACTGCGATCACCGTTTGTGCAGGCTGACTGTATTCACGGCGTGCACTGTTTGTGCCGGCTGACTGAATTCATTTTTTGTGCTACCTAACTGCATTCACCATTTGTGCAGGCTGACTGCAATAACTGCGTTCACCATTTGTGCAGGCTGTGTTCACGGTGTGCACTATTCTCTCTGACAGAGATGGCACCTGCTCCTTGTGCGGACACCGCACGCTGTATTGGCTGCATCTGCTCAGATTCAAAGATCGCATAAGCTTCTTGTGCCGACTCTCTTCACCACTTCACCCCTGCCAAGCACTGACTATCGACAAGGTACACAGCCACTACTTAGTAAAGGCGTCAGCTCAGGGGGCGTCTGCCATCTTAGATTTTGAGCTCCGGCGCACACTTCAACACTGCTCCAACCAGCTCTCCACCTTACTTATACGGCGCAGTGTTGCAGTGTCCGGACCTCGTGGGTAGCATAGCATGACATGGTGGGCCGGATTTGGCCCACGAGCCTTGAGTTTGCCACTTTTGAGCGGAGCTATAGTCTACATGTTTCAGTAATGTTCATTTCATGCAAGCAACAGAGCCCAGGTATAGCCGTAGAGTGGAAGTACCAATATATATGTGATCTGGGTTAGAGTGACAGCATTAAGAGACGATCTGGTGAGATCTCACTTTTATGATGAAGTCACAGTCAGTTACTACAGTATGTTACTTTTACACCACATGAATCTACTAGACAGATCAGCACAGACATCCCAATATAGACTCTACCTGCAAGCTCATGCCTCCTCTGTTTTTCTTTCATTTTGTGTTTTATATACTCTGTACAGGGTTGATTTGAGACTTCATTATGTTGAATATTGCTTCTTCATTTGAATATTGATTCCTTTCTTAAATACTTGCTAGCAGCCTTCTATGATTTTCTATGACTTTTTGTATGCTTCACCAATCTTTGTATATGAAATATTTTTTGTATATTTTATTGATTTTGTGTAAATAATCTGTTGTATATATCTTCACTTGTGTTTTAGCGATGTTTGAAAAAGACACGGAAGGGGTCGAAACGTCACTCGCTATTTAATCTTTTTGCCAGTCACACAGAAGAAATTTTTTTCTTCTTTATTGTGGTTTAAAATTTACATAAATTAAATCAATTATTTTGAAAATGACAAAGTGCGGCTGATTTAACTTCAATACGTTTGATCGTGGATACGTCCAGTTCAGCTAGCACCTCCTTTACCCTACAAGCTGTGTGCACCTCCTTTCTACTTTTCAATTACTATGTTAAGGCATTATATACTTTCTTAAGCAAGGATAGTGAGAGAAATGCATAGTCTTTTTTCAAGTGGAAATGGCTTCAGGAAACGCACCTTCTTTGTAGTGTTTTTAGATGTTTTTTTTTTCCTGAAGTGGTTTTAGTTACCACTCTGTTCATATTTTCTTTACGCATTTTCTGTTAATGTTGTGCAAACATTTGTAAGGATTTTATTTATCGTGTTTTTGTGGGTCACTTGCTCCTGTTTTTTTTTTTTTAAATCCATTAATCAATGAATATAACACTAGTGTTTTTAGGTATTTTCAATTCATAAAACACTGAAAATTATCAAAGACATGAGCGCCTCTGTGTCATTTTTGTAGCCTTTTCATTACTTTTATTATAAATTATGGAGTCTATTTATAGCCAAAAAAAACCTGAAGGTGACTTGTTTTAAAAAAATTTTGTTGAAAACCCGAAGCTCATGAAAAATAATCAAAAAGACTAAACAAATAAACAGCAAGTTGTTTTTCAATTGAAAGACCCTTCCTGTTTATTTCTAACATTTTAGGAGTGATTTTTAAGGAGTTTTTTTTTGTTTGTTTTTATGCAGAAAAACGGCAAAAGTCTCCTAAAAAAAGCACATGCTTTAAGGATTACAATCAGGTTCCACACTATTTCCCTTAAAATTTTATATTAGATATGCATTAAAAATAGAAACAATACACCTAAATAAGGGCTGATACGTGTAAATAAAGATAGATCCCTAAAAGATAACTTTTATTAATGTATTAAAAGCATGTAGGACTCCTAGTTCTTAAACACATAGAACAAGGACTTTGAGTATTTAGGGAATATGTTCAGCAATCCCGACAATGATACAACCTGGCAGGGATCGTTACTGTGTCGCTATGTGGTCGCTGGTGAGATGCCAAACAGTCAGATCGTCCCAACGATCGGCGACCCATAGCGACCTGTGTAACGATGTGTCTCCTATGTGTCTCAGTGCTGAATCGCTAGCGAGATCGCTGGTAAAAGGTATCAAACACACCGATTCATGCTACCCAGCAGGATATCAACGACCAAAGAAAGGTCCAGCAGGGGCCTGATCGCTGGTACGTTTCAAACTTAGCGAGATCGCTGCTGAGATCGCTGTTGCGTCACAAAAGTTGTGACTCAGCAGCGATCTCGCTTAGTGTGACGGAGGCTTTAGTCTCATTCTGCCAGATACTGATACAACCAGACCCATCAAGTCCCTTGTCATCCCTTTTTCTCACCCTACCTAGCAGCGGAGGTTGGCACCCTATTTGAACCTGGATAGGGTATGCATTAGGGCGATCAGGGACACCGATGTTGAGCGGGGCACCATTTCGCAAAATAATCAGTATTCTTTTGGGAACCCCAGTACAGGCATGCGATAACACCTGGTTTCCCTAATGACCTCCCGACCACCTGGTATCTTTCAACTAGGCCAACCAGGTGGTGCACATTTCGAGGATCTCCCTGGGCAACTGTCACGCTGTCTCTGTATACAGAGGACCGGGGTCTATGCTGACCCTAAGCTGGGGTCCTGACTAATCCCTCTACCTGGAGTTACTGTTGATGGTACAGAGGTCCAGGCCGCCAGCGTAACCCTATCTCCTGTGAATCCCTAACACCTGTAATCTAGTCCTGAGAAGGACCCTGATTACCACCACAGGGAACAGGAAGGTAACTGACTTCACACACAGTATAAGACAAACGAGACAGTACAAGGGGTAAAATAAAAGACCACCTTGCATACAAAACTATCACTACAGAGGGAACACCAACGGGTAAGGAGATAAATAATAAAGCGAGGAGAGGAGAAAACCACTACAGGTACTCTTAGCTTTAGACTTCTCAATACGATCCGCTCTGCTGGTCTGCATGAATGCTTTCACCGACACTTCCCCAGCAGACAGGCAGGTATATGAAGGAAACCAATTACCACAACATTAATTGCAGCTGAGCGAGGCTGGTCTAGTCCAGCACAGAGAGAGAAAGAATTAACTCCCTCACTGCCGAAAAACACCCAGCACCAGAAACTCAGCTGTGAGAAGTCAGGGTGTGCAATCGCGACGATCTTCGCAGCGACACACCCGTGACAGTACCCCCCCCTTCTACGAGGGGCCTCCGGACCCTCAGGGCCGGGTTTATCTGGGTGAGTAGTGTGGAAGGCCCGAACCAATCGGTCTGCGTTAATATCCGACGCAGAAACCCACGTCCTCTCCTCAGGACCATACCCCCTCCAATGAACAAGGTACTGAAGGGACCGGCGATTCAGACGTGAATCGATGACTCTCGACACCTGGAACTCCAAGTTACCATTGACCACCACAGGAGGAGGAGGTAAAGGTGAAGGTATCACCGGCGCCACATACCTCTTAAGCAACGATCTGTGGAACACATTATGAATTTTAAATGTAGGAGGGAGGTCAAGACGGAATGCAACCGGATTAATTATAGCACTGATCTTGTATGGCCCGATGAACCTGGGACCCAGTTTCCAGGAGAGAACCTTATGTTTTATATTTTTGGTAGACAACCATACCAGATCGTTCACACTTAGGTCCGGACCAGACACTCTCCTCCTATCAGCCATACGTTTGTATCGGTTCCCCATAGTACTCAGATTATTCAGCACTCCTCTCCACACTGAAGCAAGCGACGACGAAAATCGTTCCTCCTCAGGAACCCCAGAAGAGCCCCCCCTATTGAAAGTACAAAACTGGGGGTGAAAACCATATGCCCCAAAAAACGGGGACTTACCAGTGGACTCGCTCCGCCTATTATTTAGAGCAAATTCCGCCAGAGGCAAAAAAGAAGCCCAGTCCTCCTGGTTCTCTGACACAAAACACCGGAGATATGTCTCCAAGCTCTGGTTCAGACGCTCTGTCTGACCATTGGTCGGCGGGTGAAAAGCCGATGAAAATGACAACTGCATCCCCCGCCGTGTACAAAATGCTTTCCAGAATTTGGACACAAACTGAGACCCCCGATCCGACACCACATCGGAGGGTACCCCGTGAAGCCTTACAATCTCCCCAATAAACACCTGCGCAAGAGTTTTAGCATTAGGAAGAGCGAAAGCGATAAAATGTGCCATCTTGCTGAACCTGTCCACTACAACGAGTATGACTGTTTTACCCGAAGATGGCGGGAGGTCCGTAATGAAGTCCATAGATAGATGAGTCCACGGACGCTCCGGGATCTTCAAAGGTAAGAGGGTCCCCGACAGACGGGTATGTGAGGTCTTAGAGCGCGCACAAACCTTGCAGGACGCGACAAAAGTTACCACCTCCCTTTTGTAAGTTAGGCACCAAAACCGACGCGAGAGGAGATCCTCAGTTGCTTTACTCCCTGGGTGTCCTGCCAAAGCTGAATTATGGTGTGCCTCGATCACCTTTTGTCGCAACTGATTTGGAACAAACAGTCTCCCTCGAGGTCCTACAGGGGCGTCCCCCTGAGCCTCCAATACCTCCTCCTCAAGCTCAGAGCATACTGCCGACACCACCACCCCCTCCTGAAGGACCGGAACCGGGTCCTCCGTATTCCCAGCCCCTGGGAAACAGCGAGATAAGGCATCAGCCTTAACATTTTTTGACCCAGGACGATATGTGACGACAAAATTAAACCTGGTAAAAAACAACGACCACCTAGCTTGTCTGGGATTCAGACGTTTAGCGGACTCTAAATATAGCAGGTTTTTGTGATCGGTAATGAGGTGACCGGGTGGACTGCCCCCTCCAAAAAATGACGCCACTCCTCAAAAGCCAACTTAATGGCCAAGAGTTCCCTATTGCCGACATCATAATTCCTCTCAGCGGACGACAATTTTTTAGAGAAGAAAGGCGCACGGATGCCATTTACCAGGGGACGAACCTTGTGACAATACTGCTCCTACCCCTACCTCGGAAGCGTCCACCTCAACAATGAACGGCTGTGACGCATCAGGTTGAATAAGTATGGGTGCTGAAGCAAAACATTTTTTCAAAGAGGAAAACGCTTGACAAGCCTTGTCAGACCACTTTGAAAAATCCGTCCCTTTTTTAGTCATGTCTGTGAGAGGTTTAACTATGGACGAAAAATTACGAATGAATTTCCGGTAGTAGTTAGCAAACCCCAGGAAACGTTGTAATGCCTTAAGATCCTCTGGCAGATCCCACTCAAAAACTGCCCGCACCTTCCCAGGGTCCATACGAAAACCGGATGCTGACACCAGGAACCCTAAAAACTGAAGTTCCTGTACGGCGAACACACACTTCTCCCATTTGGCGTACAGTTTATTATCCCCAAGATCTGTAACACCTGCCTAACATGCTCCTGATGAGACACAAGATCTGGCGAGTAAATTAAGATATCATCCAGATATATGACCACAAACTGTCCCATTAGGTGGCGAAAGATGTCATTTACAAAGTGTTGAAACACCGCCGGGGCAATACTCAGACCAAATGGCATGACAAGGTTCTCATAATGCCCCTCCGGAGTGTTAAACGCCGTCTTCCACTCATCCCCCTCCTTCATCCTAATCAGATTGTACGCCCCCCTGAGATCCAACTTAGAGAACCATTTGGCACCCACGATCTGATTGAAGAGATCGGGAATAAGTGGGAGCGGATACGGATCTCGGACCGTAATCCGATTAAGCTCACGGAAATCCAGGCAAGGACGTAGGCCTCCATCTTTTTTCTTCACAAAGAAGAACCCCGCGGCCACCGGGGAAGATGAAGGTCTAATATGCCCCTTAGCCAGACTCTCTGAAATATAATCCTTCATGGCCTGTCTCTCAGGACCAGAAAGGTTATACAACCTAGATTTCGGTAACTTGGCCCCAGGGAGCAAGTTAACAGAACAGTCATACTCGCGATGAGGAGGTAGTTCTTGACACCCTTTTTCCGAGAATACATCCTCAAAGTCCACCAGAAATGAGGTAAGGCCCTAGGAGCGACCGCACCAATGACCGTATTCATGCAGTTTTTATTACAGAAATCGCTCCATTGGGTTATCTCTCTGGATTGCCAATTAATAACCGGGTTATGCTTAGTTAGCCAAGGCAGGCCCAGCACTATAGGAGTGGGAAGACCCTCCAACACATAACAAGACAACAGTTCTTTATGTAGCGCCCCCACTTGAAGATCTATGTTATGCACTGCTTGCACAAAACTTCCCTGACCGAGAGGTCTGGCGTCGATCGAGAATATGGGGACGGGTTTAGCCAAGCCACTCAATCGCATACCTTGAACCCGGGCAAAGCGAGCATCCACCAGATTAGCCCCGGCCCCACTATCCAGAAGAACAGATATCCTCTCAGTTTTCGCACCCACCACCACCTCCGCCGGTACGAGAAACTGAGACGAACTTAGGGACGAAATACTTACTCCCAGATTGCCGTCCACCACACAATCTGGGATCAATAGTTTTCCGGCGACTTCTCACTCTGTAAAGGACGGGATGGACACCCCCTAATAAAATGTCCCTTTTTTCCACAGAAGAAACAACTTCTTGTTTTGTAGCGCCCCACCGATCCCCTCCCCCGGAATGATGTCCCTCCTAATTGCATAGACTCCTCTGGACTGACCAGGGGAACCTCCGTATAAGGGACCCTTGAGGAAGGTGGAGTCATCACAGGGGGCGAAGTTACCCCGCACCTCTCCCGAAGACGTCTGTCAATACGAATAGCAAGGGCCATAGCGGCTTCCAGTGTCGTGGGAGGGTCATACTGCGCCAACACATCTTTTAATTTGTCAGATAAACCTTGACAAAACTGGCTCCTAAGAGCCGGGTCATTACACTGGGTGTCCGTGGCCCACCTACGGAACTCCAAACAGAATTCCTCTGCCGGACGATCTCCCTGCTGTATCTTACGTAACTTAGTTTCAGCAAGGGAGACCCGATCCGGGTCATCATATACAAGACCCAGAGCTGCGAAAAATCTATCCACTGACTGGAGAGCCGGGGAGCCCGGGGTGAGAGAGAAACGCCCAGAATTGGGGGTCCCCTTGTAGGAGTGAGATGACAATTCCCACCCTTTGATCTTCACTCCCAGATGACCGAGGTCGCAGCCGAAAGTACAATTTACATGCCTCCCGGAAAGCAAAAAATTTGTCCCGCCCTCCAGTGAACCTGTCCGGGAGAGCTACTTTAGGTTCAGGTCTGGCTTGCTCCGGGGGGTACAAAACCTTGGACTTAACGTCCCTCAGCTCCATGGACAAACTCTGCAACTGCTGAGCTAGACTGGCTACTGGATCCATGATGGCTGGGGAGAATCTTTAGTGTGGTCGGTGAAAATGTCACGCTGTCTCTGTATACAGGAGGACCGGGGTCTATGCTGACCCTAAGCTGGGGTCCTGACTAATCCCTCTACCTGGAAGTACTGTTGATGGTACAGAGGTCCAGGCCGCCAGCGTAACCCTATCTCCTGTGAATCCCTAACACCTGTAATCTAGTCCTGAGAAGGACCCTGATTACCACCACAGGGAACAGGAAGGTAACTGACTTCACACACAGTATAAGACAAACGAGATAGTACAAGGGGTAAAATAAAAGACCACCTTGCATACAAAACTATCACTTACAGAGGGAACACCAACGGGTAAGGAGATAAATAATAAAGTGAGGAGAGGAGAAAACCACTACAGGTACTCTTAGCTTTAGACTTCTCAATACGATCCGCTCTGCTGGTCTGCATGAATGCTTTCACCGACACTTCCCCAGCAGACAGGCAGGTATATGAAGGAAACCAATTACCACAACATTAATTGCAGCTGAGCGAGGCTGGTCTAGTCCAGCACAGAGAGAGAAAGGATTAACTCCCTCACTGCCGAAAAACACCCAGCACCAGAAACTCAGCTGTGAGAAGTCAGGGTGTGCAATCGCGACGATCTTCGCAGCGACACACCCGTGACAGCAACCCAGGTCAGCACTAGGAAGGGTGGAAAAAACCTGTCCATTACTATGCGCTCGACCATCTGGGCTGGGGTAGAGGATTCCGGCTGCAACCACTTCTGAACAAGATTTAGCATCTCAAACATTTGGGAGCGGGTGTGTGTTTGTCACCCTAATACGTCCAATGCTGGACCTGCTGTACCCTCACAGACAAAGTCACTCAAAAGCGTGCAAATATTTCTGTCTTTAGTTTGGCATATTCCTTTGTGTCCTGTAATGTGATGTCATAATAAGCCTTTTGGGGCTTGCCAGTTAGATAAGGCCACAACACCTCTGCCCACTGCTCCGGCGGCATCTTCTCCCATTCTGCGACCCTTTCAAATACTGCCAAAAGTGCCTCCGATCTCATCCACCTGGGTCATCTTTTGCATAGCACGTCTTACCACCATCCAGACTGGACAGTCATTATTTGGACTTGGGGGTGGGGCAGTTTATCTGCTGCAGACAGCCCCTGCCAGAAGTTTGATCTGCTATTGCTGCTGTTGTATCAGGAGATTATTTGTCTCCTGCCAGGCTTGCTGCTGCTGGATTTGGACAAGGTACTTGATCAGCACCTCCATTTTGTCAGACCGCTGTTCCATTCTTAAAAGAGTATAATTCACCGCACACATAAAAAGAAGAGATAATGTTGATGCCGAGAAGTGATATTTATTACAGTTCTCCACTTTCAAACTTGTAGTGCCATATACAAAATAGAAATAAAGGGATTGGATACCCATACATTAATACCCATACATAGATTAATACCCAACGTTTCGATACTCCCGTATCTTAATCATGGGGTACTTAGTAGTGGGTATATTTAGACTGAGGCATTAAATGAAGACAGAATTAAACGCCCCTTTATGCGGTTCCAGGTACTGTCACTATGTCTAATGTAGTAGGGGCAGGAGGCGTTATAAGTCAAAAATGCAGAGTTGCTGTGAGTGGGGTAATGAGAAAGGTGACGCACCAGCGTCCTGCCACGCAGTCTGCAGCCGTGGCAGGACGCTGGTGTGTCGCCTTTCTCATTACCCCACTCACAGCAACTCTGCTTTTTTGACTTATAACGCCTCCTGCCCCTACTACATTAGACATAGTGACAGTACCTGGAACCGCATAAAGGGGCGTTTAATTCTGTCTTCATTTAGTGCCTCAGTCTAAATATACCCACTACTAAGTACCCCATGATTAAGATACGGGAGTATCGAAACGTTGGGTATTAATCTATGTATGGGTATTAATGTATGGGTATCCAATCCCTTTATTTCTATTTTGTATATGGCACTACAAGTTTGAAAGTGGAGAACTGTAATAAATATCACTTCTCGGCATCAACATTATCTCTTCTTTTTATGTGTGCGGTGAATTATACTCTTTCAATTGTTGTGGAACCTTCACAGGTCCATTTTCACCAGCACCCCTGAGCTCTTCTATCTGACCCGTGTGCACACCCATTCCCTACCACTGTTCCATTCTTAAAGACATCTTCACCCAGAACATGCAGTTTGTCAAGATACAGTTTTTAAACCAGGTCTACAGAAAAATAGCCGTATTCAGACTTGTTGGGATAAACAAACAGCACTCTTTACAGTCCGTATAACTGCAGGGATCCGCTCGCACAGAAAACAGGGTTCAGCTCTCCTTAGCACTGCTCTGTAGGTCAGCTTCACCTCCTGAGCACACACAGAACAAACATTAAGGGTATGTGCACACGTTGCAGATTAGCGTGCGGAATTTTCTGCAGAGAATCTGCACCTACTCGCATAAAACGCTTGCGAATTTTCTGCAGAATTCATACAGATTTGTTGCAGATTATAATGCATTTTTGGTGTGCGGATTAGTGAGATGGAGTGTTCTCTTTCTGGGGAGGGGAGAGGGAGGAGAGAGATCTATAGACAGAAAAAATCTGCGTTAGGCCGGGGTTACACTTGCGAGAAACTCTCACGAGTCTCGCACCTCAATACCCGGTACTGCCGCCTGCACTCGTATCGGAGTGTTCAGCAGCATAGAAATACATGCAGCCGCACACTCCGGTAACAAGTTCAGGCGGCAGTGCGAGTATTGAGGTGTGAGTTTCTCATAAAGTGTGACCCCGGCATTAAAAGCAATATCTGTTTAATTTAAAAAAAGGAAAAAATAATTGCGTGGGCTCCCACGCAATTTTCAAGTCCAGAGAGGGAAAGCCAGCGACTGGGGGCCGATGTTTATAGCCTGGGAAGGGGGTAATACCCATGGCTCCTTCCCAGGCTATGAATATCAGCCCGCAGCAGTCTGCATAACCTTTACTATTAAAATAGGGGCCCCCCGCCAAAAAAAAAAATGAGGTGGGGTCCCCCTATAATTAATAGCCAGAAAGGCTATGCAGACAGCTGCTGGCTGATATTCATAGCCTGGGGGGGCATGCATATTTTCCCCTCCCTGGCTTCAAACACCAGCCCGCAGTCGGCCCAGAAATAGCGCATCTGTAAGATGCGCCAATTCCGGCACTTAGCCCCTCTCTTCCCACTGCCGTGTAGCGGTGGCATATGGGGTAATAAGGGGTTAATGTCACCTTTGTATTGTAAGGTAACATTAAGCCCAGTTAATAATGGAGAGGCGTCAATAAGACACCTATCCATTATTAATCTTATAGTATTAAAGGTTTAAAACCACACAAACAAACACACACACACACACACACATAAGAATAAAGTATTTTAATGAAATAAAACAACACGGTTTTCATATTTTTATTGCATGTCTAATCCATGCGACGCCTGTTATGATTTGGTAGCTGAGGAGAGCAGGCAAAAACGGCAATACACCAGAGAGGTTGGAATCTACTGGATTGCAGTACCCTGACTAACCACCACAACTAAAGGCAGCCGTGGAGCGTTCCTACTTGGTCCTAGACGCCTCGTCACAGCCTGAGAGGTTAACTACACCTAAAGATAGAAAGAGGAAAGCTATCTGCCCCGGAGCAGATCCCCAAAGAACATAGGAAGCCCCCAAACATGTAATGGCGGTTAGACAAGAGAAATACAGACACAGACAGAAAATAGTATGAGCAAACGTTGGGGCCCAATCTGCCTTGACAGAAAAGGATAGGAAGGACACTTACTGCAATCCAAAAAGCCCTAAAAATACCAACTCTACTAATTGCAAAAACACCTGAGATCACACGACTTCTACCACCTAAATTGGTTCTCTGGTGTAACAAAACTAAGCCGCAGCCACTGAAAAAACTGGAAAAGGCAAATGAACAAATAACAGTGGCTCAGATAAACTGAGAGGAGCACAAGCCCCCGGAGGGGACCCGGCTGACCTCCACAGAAGTGCAGGGAACAATGCAAAAAGCAAGCACAAAAATAAAAGCAGAAAATATCTTATCTGATAGCAGAAGATGCAGGCAAGACTCAGCAAGATTCCAAGTGAACCAGGAACCACAGTTGAGACAAGAACAATTGATCACCGGCAACCATGATGGGAGGGAACCTCCCTTATATAAGACCAGTCTGTAACTCCTGATTGCCAATCCTCATTGAATGGTTCAGTACGGTTTGTAACCACCAGAGGGAGCTTCTGCTCAGAATTCATTTCTAACACATTCACAACAGACGCCCTTGGTCTCCTGTAATAAAAAGTAAAATAAAGTAAAGTAAAATAATAAACCAATAGTATACTCCCAGTCCGATGCAGTCCCTCTTTAATAATGTGTCCCACGCCGATCTGCCCTATAGAACTGTGACATCGGTGATGTCACTGCTCTATAGGGCCTCCCAGTGATGCACTGGCAGGAGGTAATCCTCCTGCAGTGCATCAATGAAGAGGTTACAGGAGTTCATTCTCTCACTTTTTGGCAATGCTGCGTCGGAATTTTCTAACACAGCGCTGCCGGTGAGAGAATGAACTGAACGTGACCTCTCTCCCCGCAGCGGCGGAGGGATATACATCGCGGAGGATTACCTTCGCTGTCAGTTCTTCGCAGGGCCCCTGTAGAGTACTGACATCACCTGATGTCAGTGTTCTACACCGGAGCTCATCATGGGACACTCATAATTAAATGGACTACGGTGGAAAGGCAAGTATAGGTTGGTTTTTTATTTTATTTTTATTAAAGGAGGCAAGGGCGTTGGGGACTAGGTGTTAGGTAAGTATGTACTCTATGTTATGTTTTCTATGTTATATGTATGTTGTATGTATGTAATATGTTTTTGTTTTTTTCCCTACTGATCACAGCCATGGTCTGATGAGACTACTTTCCCATCATTGGCAATGCTGTCACTTTGAGCATTAATTGCCGGATGGGAGCAGTAGTCCTATCAGACAATGGATGCCTACACAGACACACACACATACACGCAGTGCCCCGCACACACCATACACCCACATAGTCACCGCCCACACACATACACACACACAGTCACAGCCCACACACTTCCCTCCTCCCGATCCGCAGCTTTCATCCACAGTAAATCCACAGAACTTTTTTAGACCTACGATTTTGCTGCGGATGTGCCGACTCAATGCAAGTCAATGGGTGCAGAAACACTGCAGATCCGACATGCTGCGGAAAATAAAACGCTGCGAATCCGTGTGTATTTTTCCGCAGCATGTGCATAACAAATCTCCATTTCCCATAGACTTACATTGCCTGTGCACTACACTGCGGATTTGATGTGAAAATGTAAAAAAAACGCTGCGGATCCGCATCTAAATCCGCAACGTGTGCACACAGCTTACCTCTACTTCCTGTACCACACCGTGGGTGGAGATAGGGTCAATAGCCATCCTGCCCCACTCTTTACCTCTTAAACAAAACACCTGGTCCTCCTGGGTCATCTGGTCCAACCCCCCGCTCAAAGCAGGATTCACTAAACCATCCCAGACAGATGTCTGTCCAGCCTCTGTTTGAAAACTTCCATTGAAGGAGAACTCACCACTTCTCGTGGCAGCATGTTCCACTCATTGATCACTCTGTCAAAAAGTTTTTTCTAATATCTAATCTGTGTCTCCTCCCATTCAGTTTCATCCCATTGCTTCTAGTCTTTCCTTGTGCGAATGAAAATAAAGATAATCCTTCTACAATGTGACAGCCCTTGAGATATTTGTAGACAGCTATTAAGTCTCTCAGTCTTCTTTTTTGCAAGCTAAACATTCCCAAATCCTGTAACCGTTCCTCATAGGACATGGTTTGCAGACCGGAACCCATTCTGGTCGCTCTTCTCTGAACTTGCTCTAGTTTGTTGATGTCTTTTTTATATTATTATTATTAAAATGTGGTGCCCAAAACTGGACACAGTATTCCAGATGAGGTCTGACCAAAGAGGAGTAGAGGGCAATAATGACTTCACGTGATCTAGACTGTATGCTTCTGTTAATACATCCCAGAATTGTCTGTGATCTATTAGTATACCCAAGTCTTTTTCACATGTGCTGTTGCTTAGCCCTATTCCTCCCATTCTGTATACGCTTTTTTCATTTTTATTTCCCAGATGTAGTACTTTGCATTTTTCCCTGTTAAAAACCATTCTGTTAGTTGCTGCCACTGCTCCAGTTTATTTATATCTTTTTGAATCCTCTCTCTCTCTTTCTAGTATTAGCTATCCCTACTAGCTTTCTGTCATCAGCAAATTTAATTTGTTTACCCTCAATTCCTTCATCTAAATAATTGATAAAGATGTTGAACAATACAGGGCTCAAGACAGAGCCCTGTGGTACCCCACTTGATACATTCTTCCAACTGGATGTATAAATATATATATATATATATATATATATATATATATATATTATATTTTGAGGTGTAAGGTTACTCAGCCTATCATATCCTATATCTTCAAACAACCTGTCCGCAGACGTTAGTACCCTGAAAAGACACATTAATGGCACCCCAGTCCTCGTGAGCGGTCCTTTATAGACCCTGATAAGGTTTATACACCATAAACAAAATCTCATTAAGCACTGCATGTGGAATAGGAGCTGAATGAAAAGGTCACCTGTGATTTCCCAATATTGTAGAGATCACAAAAAATAGTGACACAGTCTTAAAGACAATGTAATGCTGCAGTCACAGTAAAGATATATTGCATAAATCCCACGCCACTATATGGGTCAATCACAACAAAAGCCGAATCTATCAAGAAATGTTATATATCATACTAATTGTACCAGGTGTCAAAATAGAACATAAATGGATACATTTATAGTCGGTTTTGTCTCCTGGGACAATTACTATGATATTTAACATTTATGGCCACGTTATGCTTTTCCTGAGGCTATTTCTTAAAATTTAGTATTTTCTATTAGATCTAGTTAAGAATTTATGCCAGTTTGGATAGCATGTTGGATAAGGTGACCTATTTGTTTTGCTCCCATATAATTTGAAGGGCTTATTAGGATTTTGTTTACAGTGTATACAACTTACAGTAGTGTTCAAAATAATAACAGTCCAATATGACTAACCAGGTTAAACATCGTTTTTGGTATAACTGATATTACCACATGTCAAACAATTTACCAGTTGGTGCAGTAGATTATAAGAAAACCACCAGACTCCGCATTCATGATCTGCATGTTAATGAGTCTGTGTATTAGAATAATTAATTGAAAGGGGGCGTGTTCACTATAATAGCAGTGTGGAGTTCAATTAGTGAGGTCAATCATTCTGTGAAGAAACCGGTGAGAATCAGGTGGCCATTATTTGAAAGCATGAGAAATATGGGTTGTTCCGAGACATTGTTCAGAAGAACAGCGTACTTTGATTAAAAAGTTGACTGGAGAGGGTAAAGCTTCTAAAGAAGTGCAGACAATTATAGGCTGTTCAGCTAAAATGAACTCCAATGCTTTAAAAATGGAAAGCCGTACCAGAGACACGTGGAAGAAAATGGAAGACTACCATTCGAATGGATGGTAGACTAGCCAGAATCTCAAAAACTCAACCAATGATCAGCTTCAGGATGATCAAAGACAGTCTCATGTTACCTGTGAGGACTGTGACAGTTAGAAGACACCTGTATGCAGCTAATCTCTTAGCAAGAAGTCCCCACACAGTCCCACTGTTAAAAAAAGACATGTACTGAAGCGGAAACAATTTGCCAAAGAACATAACTGGCCTAAAGAGAAAAGGAGAAACATTTTATGGACTGATGAAAATAAAATTGTTCTTTTTGGGTCCAAGGACCTCAGATTTTTCGTCAGATGACCCCCTAACTCAGCATTTAAGTCACAGTACACTCTGAAGACAGTGAAGCATGATGGTTCAAGTATCACGCTATGGGCATGTTTCTCTTACTATGGTGCCGGACCTATTTACCGCATACCAGGGTTCATGGACCAGTTTGCAGGCTCCGAGGCGGATGATGCCTGGAAATAACTTTGCTCCCAGAGCATATTTTACATGAAGGAGGCGCTCCCAGTGTGAGACAAGTATCGAACACAAAACAGTAAAAATTAAATTTGTCTTCAGATCTGTCAGGTATCAGGAGAGCAGGAAGCGCCATTAAGCATCACACTGGTAACTCCCCCTTATATTTAAAATAAGCTCTGGGGGCAGAGTTGTCTCCAGGCACCATTCGCCCCAGAGCCTGGAAGAGGTCGCTTATATAAAGTGACAAAAGAGGATTCCCTTTAAAAAATTCATTCAAGACTATGTTACAAAACTGAACACATCTGGTGAAAGTCTTAGGCTAGGCACCAAAAAAGAAAAAAATCCCTAAAATATACCTTTTAATTAATCAATTAAAAGCTAATAAAGACACAAAACAAGTTAAGCGGGTCCAAAATGATATGTATGGATACAAAAAAGTTTAAAATACACAAGGGGAGACTGTGCTCACCCTAATGGGCCCTAATGCGCCCCTTCCTGACCGCGGAGGTTGGCACCCTAATTGTAGACGATGTGGCGCCCCCGCTCAACGTCGGTGACCCTAGACACCCCTATATCTTGAAGGGGATACACAAGAAATCCCACACATGCAAAACCCCCTAATGGGGAGACATAAGGTCTCAAATATAACAAATATATCTCGTAGCAAAAAAGACTTCAGAGAGCTTATGCAGCCAAGGTACTTATCTCGTAGTAAAAATGGCTGTGGGCTGTCATTAAGCAAGTCACAAAAAGATGAAAAAAGGTGGGGCCCTAACGAGGAAAAATGCCTCAAAAAGCATTTACAGAAGGATGATATTTTCAATAGTATCTTAAGGTCAGATTATCAGAGGGCCTCCTCCCCCTTACAAACCTGTAAACGCTTTTTGAGGCATTTTTCCTCATTAGGGCCCCCCCTTTTTTCATCTTTTTGTGACTTGCTTAATGGCAGCCCACAGCCATTTTTACTACGAGATAAGTACCTTGGCTGCATAAGCTCTCTGAAGTCTTTTTTGCTACGAGATATATTTGTTATATTTGAGACCTTATGTCTCCCCATTAGGGGGTTTTGCATGTGTGGGATTTCTTGTGTATCCCCTTCAAGATATAGGGGTGTCTAGGGTCACCGACGTTGAGTGGGGGCGCCACATCGTCTACAATTAGGGTGCCAACCTCCGCGGTCAGGAAGGGGCGCATTAGGGCCCATTAGGGTGAGCACAGTCTCCCCTTGTGTATTTTAAACTTTTTTGTATCCATACATATCATTTTGGATCCCCTTAACTTGTTTTGTATATCAAAAAACTGACCGGCACATCCAAACATAGATTCAGTGTGAACAGGTGCTAAACCTAGAGTCACCAACTCATATACATACAAGAAGAAAAGGTAGCACACTGTAGCGCTATAGCTTGCAAACACGAAATATGAAAAATATGAAAAATGAATTGCATCATTACCTTAGAAATATGAAAAATTGAGAAGTCTTAGCGCATAACATGGCCAAATTATGTGAGCCTGATAGCCACGTCAAGGCTCTTCTCGTATATCAGGTCCTAACTAATGCCTATCCTCGCTTAGAAAAGTCTGTCTGTCTGCATGGGAACCTATGAATACTCTCTTCAGACTAAAATCTAGAAGAAAAGGTAGCACACTAACTAATGCCTATCCTCGCTTAGAAAAGTCTGACTTTTCTAAGCGAGGATAGGCATTAGTTAGGACCTGATATACGAGAAGAGCCTTGACGTGGCTATCAGGCTCACATAATTTGGCCATCTTATGCGCTAAGACTTCTAAATTTTTCATATTTCTAAGGTAATGATGCAATTCATTTTTCATATTTTTCATATTTCGTGTTTGCAAGCTATAGCGCTACAGTGTGCTACCTTTTCTTCTTGTATGTATATGAGTTGGTACTCTAGGTTTAGCACCTGTTCACACTGAATCTATGTTTGGATGTGCCGGTCAGTTTTTTGATATGTATTCATTTACCTTCTGCCTGAGCACTCCACCTGGTGGTCACAGGCTTTTTAATTACAACAGGTTCATCACCCCTCCACAGAGATGTAGATTTTAGTCTGAAGAGAGTATTCATAGGTTCCCATGCAGACAGACAGACTTTTCTAAGCGAGGATAGGCATTAGTTAGGACCTGATATACGAAAAGAGCCTTGACGTGGCTATCAGGCTCACATAATTTGGCCATCTTATGCGCTAAGACTTCTCAATTTTTCATATTTCTAAGGTAATGATGCAATTCATTTTTCATATTTTTCATATTTCGTGTTTGCAAGCTATAGCGCTACAGTGTGCTACCTTTTCTTCTTGTATGTATATGAGTTGGTGACTCTAGGTTTAGCACCTGTTCACACTGAATCTATGTTTGGATGTGCCGGTCAGTTTTTTGATATGTATTCATTTACCTTCTGCCTGAGCACTCCACCTGGTGGTCACAGGCTTTTTAATTACAACAGATTCATCACCCCTCCACAGAGATGTAGATTTTAGTCTGAAGAGAGTATTCATAGGTTCCCATGCAGACAGACAGACTTTTCTAAGCGAGGATAGGCATTAGTTAGGACCTGATATACGAGAAGAGCCTTGACGTGGCTATCAGGCTCACATAATTTGGCCATCTTATGCGCTAAGACTTCTCAATTTTTCATATTTCTAAGGTAATGATGCAATTCATTTTTCATATTTTTCATATTTCGTGTTTGCAAGCTATAGCGCTACAGTGTGCTACCTTTTCTTCTTAACTTGTTTTGTGTCTTTATTAGATTTTAATTGATTAATTAAAAAGTACATTTTAGGGATTTTTTTCTTTTTTTGGTGCCTAACTCAATATATATCCCTTCTATTGATTTATGAGGTTTTCTGAAAGTTTTAGGCTCTAAGGTGTAGATTAAAAAATTCTAATTGACAAGAATTCAACCACAGGCAAGTCTATTTATTCATTAAACAGATGTCCAGCAGACAGTTGACTAAAAAATCATTACCATACTTAAAGAAAACACCTTCCCATTTCATACTGGCAGCAATGGAACCACATGGGAGGAGAAATGTCAAGACCGGCTACAAAAAAAAATGTCTTTACACAACAAAGGTGAAGATTACAAAAAGATCTGCAAAG
Source organism: Oophaga sylvatica (assembly GCA_033576555.1). NCBI lineage: Eukaryota > Metazoa > Chordata > Amphibia > Anura > Dendrobatidae > Oophaga > Oophaga sylvatica. Next base: position 190,261,277 of record JARQOD010000001.1, read on the forward strand.
CTTTACTTAATCAGGTTACTGAATGCAAAAATGTAACAAAGATGGAACTGCAACCATTTCACAGATATGCCCTGGCTGACTGTGGAAGTTAACACCAAAACAGCAGCGTCTTCAGATGAGAAGGGTTGAAGAAAATAGACATGCAAGTTCACTGCAGTTTGCTAAAGAAAACCCAACCAGAGGAGTGTTTCCAGAGACACAATAAGGTACTCTGCAGAGGAATAGCATACATGGGTGTTGGTCACGAAGAAAGCCTCTTCTAAAGTCCATTCACAAAAAAGCCCACCTACAATTTACAAGGGTCCTTGGTGAAAAATACGAAGACTACTGGGACTGTATACTTAGGAGTGAGGAGATCAATATAAATGTTTTTGGAACTGATGGCTTTAAAATTGTATGGTGTCACAAAAGTGAGGAGTTCAAAGAAAAATGCATGGTGTATATATAGTGAAAGATGGTGGTGGCAAAACAGCCGTCATTCTCCTTCCTTCCCCTGAATAAGAAGAAAGTCCTTTATTTGAAATAAAACTCCCCACCCTCTTTTACCCATTTATTTAAAAAATAAAAAAACAAAAGTTATACTCATCTGCCCGAAGAGAAGATAATCCACAAAGGCCCATGTCCCCTGTAAAAAAAACAAACAAACAAAAAAACAACATATTCCTCACCTGTACAACAAGAAGATAATCCATATCTTTCCCACAATGATTCGGATGATTTAGAGAACAGTCACATCAGTGATGCGACTGCTCTCCACGACAGCTGGAACACACTGAACAGAGCGTGAGAGAAAGCTCTGACAAGAAAGCACCACTGCACCCAATAGTCATTCACAAGCCATTGGAGTTGGTTGCATTTGATCACGTGAAACTACAGCCTAATGCAACTGAAGTCTCCTTCGCCTGGACTATCATTTACCACGATACAAATTTTGGCAGTCGTTTTCGCTGTACGGTCTTTCACTGCCACAGTGCCAGTGAAAGACTTACAACGAAAACGACAGTCAAAATCTTCTGGAAAACTTTCATACAACCTGATGGATATCCAGAAAAGATCCTAACTGATAGAGGTGCTGCATTTGGATCCGAACTGTTCCAAGAACTGTGTACCCTCTATGGCTCTAAGAAAGTGAGAACTGCACATCATGCTCAACGTAATAGTCTGTGTGATCGGATGAACCAGACTCTTATTGACAAGCTACATGCAATATCTGCTCACCAGAGAACTGATCGGCCAAATCTACTGCCAGAATTTCTCTCTCTCTACAATAACAAAGTCCACTGTTCCACCGGGTATACGCATTATTACCTGATGTTTGGTAGACAAGGAAGACTACCAGTAGATATTGACTTGAAAGTGTGAGTTCCAGAAACAGTCAACCCTCTACCACACACTGATTGGATCACAGAGCATTGGCGATGACTAGAAGAAGCTAATGCCATTGTGGAAGAGAGAATGAAAGTAGTTTGTCAGAGGCAAGTAGAGAATCCCAATTTGAATGATAACGCACAACTCCTTAAAGTCGGAAATCGAATTTGGCTTAAGAAGAATTTTCACTGTTGATTTTGACAGGTTGTTTTCCTTTATAAATGGGTATTAGATAGGTTTTACATTTTACTCTTTTAGTCAGATATGCTTTACACAGTCAAGTGAACTATACTTTTTGTAGTAAGTATCCAAATGTGGAAACCATCGGGTATTCTGATATTTTGCAGACAACTCAACAGACCAAATCATTTTTCTGATGTTTCTGTGTGCCCTTTGTCCAAGGCTTCATTTTGACAATATTATATAGGAGTCTTTGCAATAGACGTAACTCACCTATTCTCTCCATAGCGTTACCTGTATGGCCAACTACAAGTCAACAAAGACTCGTTTTCCACGGGGCTTGGGTAATGTACTTTTGCATAGAGAACACTTGACTCCTTATTACCTAAGGTAATTATTTTAGCTATGTATACAAGAGAAAATGTAAAAAATATCCACAAAAATTATTGTAGGAAAATTAATTACAGATATGAAAGGTAAAAGCCAACTTACCCCTCTAGTTGCAAAGGATCTTTAAACTCTAAAAGGATGTAATCCCCAGCCACAGGAGAGAAGGACCAGAAATATTCATCCCCCCTGTATGCTTTCTCCAGGCTGTAATGCTGGTACGCTTTCAGGCTAGTACTGAGTTTAGCATTAGGATTCAGATGAGGCTTGTGTAACACTTCTTGTCAAAGTCTTTATCCTATCGGTAAAGAAACATACTACAAACTAGCAAATTATTGCAAGTAGCTAAATATTACAATACAAGGCACATTTAAATAATATCCATCTAGTACTGGCATCAGTTTTCAAAATGGAAATAACATAAGCGAAGAAAACATTTCTTGCATTTCTAATCTGTAACTATGCAAATAGTCTATCCTGAGGACTAGAACTCTAGTGCCACCTATAGGAAGTAGCAATCCCTAAAGTCAATGTTGACCCTTTAATGAGCCTTATTACTGGACTTGGATAAAAGCCAAAAATAGAATCTCAATTTACAGACACTGTGCTTTGGGATATTGCCCCTCATCAGTGCAGAGTGTGAAATCTGGTCTGGCTGTGCGAAAGGCGGCTGACCGGAGTGCTTGACTTGTCACTCTCCGCAAGGAGAAACAATACCCCTTGGATCCTAATCTGTAACTAGTATAACAAATATTATGCTGGGAAAATCTAGCAGTATTATGACATTTGATTCAGCCATAAACTACTGTACTAGAGGACATGCAAAAGTTGGCCAAGTAAATAAGAGTGGAACACCGTACTGTATGACTGGTTACATACCGTATTTAAAGGAGTAGTCCAGTTTTATAAATGAGCACATGTTCTGTGTAAGGGGAATAATGAAATTAAAACACAAAATAAACATACCTTTAGATTCTGTATTTTTCCAACCAATGAGGAATGTGTCCCAACATGTTGGAACAATGACGGGCGATACCGAATGCGCAAGTTGGACTTTTGACGGTCACAGTGTTTCTAAAAAGAAGAACAAATCTGATTGTGCTTGATACTATAGGATCTGTGCATTTAATAAGTTCATAATCATATTAACTTCCAGCAGTTTACACTCAGGGCAAAAATAAAAGTTCATTGCCCTAGCACTATATGACTTTATCCAAGCCAAGGCAGAGTGGCTTGTAGGTGCCCATTTTGTACCCAACACTGGGGAAAAAGCACCACTGTCCCTTCCGTAAAGCAAACCTGTCAGATGTTTTGGCCGCTAGATGACGCCCACTGCCTTTCAAGGCTTATCTACAGCATTCTATAATGATGTAGATAAGCCCCCGATCCGACCTGCAAGATAAGAAAAATAAGTTTTATTATACTCATCTGGGGGGCGGTCTGGTCTGATGGGTGACGCAGGTCCGGGTCCGGTGCCTCCCATCTTCTTGCGACGCTGCCCTCCTGCTTGCTTCATGGCTCCCCGGAATTGCGCTCCTGCGATGGCGTACTTCTCTGCCCTGTTGAGGGCAGAGCAGATTCCTACAGTGCGCAGGCGCTTGGTCTCTCTAACCTTTCCCGGCACTTGCGCACTCCAGCCCTTTGCTCTGCCCTCAAAAGGGCAAAGAAGTACGCCTGCGCAGAAGCAATGCTGGGAGCGAGGAAACAAGCAGGAGGGCGGCATCGCAAGAAGATGAGAGGCGCTGGACCTGGACCTGTGACACCCTTTGGACCGCCCCCTGGGTGAGTATAATTAAACTTATTTTTCTCATCTTGCAGGTCAGATCGGGGGCTTATCTACAGCATTATATAATGCTGTAGATAAGCCCTGAAAGGCAGTGGTCGCATCTTATAGTGGCCAAAACAGCTGACAAGTTCACTTTAAATGTGTAACACATCAATATCACCTCCTTAACTGCATCCGCACACAAACAAAAGTTTATCTGGAGGTGGTATAACATTAATTGCAGTAGGCTAAAAAAGCAGCAGAGAAAGCATACGGCTACTAGAGGAGGGTAGCATAGAAAAGGTATCAAGAACAATCTTTTTTCCTTGCAAATTGTTTTTATTGGAAAAAACATTAACCGCTTTAGTACCATCCAGTGTGTTCCCCTACATTAAACCTTACTCACATGCAGTTTTGAACTGGGGTGCCAAACACCCATCAGTAACATTGACTCTAGGGTCACACTGTTCAGCTACATCCAAATATTACGTTACCCTCATTTACAAGTGTACGTTTCTTCTATACTGGTTACTTTGTTAAATGTGTGATTAGATGCTGAGTTGTCTCTATATAGTGTATTCTCCTAATGGTACGCACTCCATTCATTATTAGCAAGCAGCTGAATGGTACAATCCCCACCTCTGTTGGCTGTCTTTCCTGCTGCAATATATCCTAATGGTACGCACTCCATTCATTATTAGCAAGCAGCTGAATGGTACAATTCCCACCTCTGCTGGCTGTCTTTCCTGCTGCAATATATCCTAATGGTACAACTCCATACTTCTGCTTGCTGTCATCTGCTGCTTTACCATTTTGCTACATATTTTAATGTGCCTGCTAAAGCTTTGGTATAATTAATTTGTTGCACTGTATTTAATACTTACTGCGTTATATCTGTGACTGAGGCCTCTCTAGATCTTATCAGGTGGAAGGTGGTATAGCATATAGATGTAGCCAGTGCCTTTGATCATCTAACCACCCCCTGGTGTGCTGGCCCCTGCTGCCAAATTATCCCAAACCAGCTCCCACAATCCCTCTCCCCTGTCCCTGTAGTGTGGGATATATATTTAGTAAGGGGCGCACGCAGTCATCCCATAAGCAACGCATCACAGAAGCTAAGCATCATGTAAACGGCAGTTAGCCATGGCAGTTAATCAGGGCAGGAATCAGGTAACGCATACTCTGCTTTCCCTTTTCACCATGTGCTTTATATCTCTCCTCCTGTGTTCCCTTGCCATCCACAATCACCACCCCATCCCCCCTCCATCACGACTCGTACAAATCAGCCCCTCTATACTTCCCTCTCCCATGCACTCCTTACCTTCTTGAAAAACCTCAGCCCATCTTGCTCAAACACATCGCAGAAAAAAACCTACTTACAATTCCAACAACTACTTGCTCTATATCTTCTTTGTTGTGAATACTCTGGAGGCGACTTCTGAGACGTGGCTCCCTCCGGTGGTTGCTGAGGGTAATGAACTAATTGCTGAATGGCCTTCAGCTGGCTCTGAATGGTCTGATATAAGTGACCTGAACTCCCTTCAGCCTTGCCGGTAATCAATTGTTCTTCCATGACTTGCTTGGAGCTCAGCTTGCATTCCTTCTCTCATTCAGATAAGCGATTTGCTGTTTTTTTTCCTCTGGTTGAATTTTCTTTGCTGGGTTGCTGCTTGGCAGTAGACTTCAGCCTGTCCCCTTTTTTTGGTCCTGGTGCTGCAATTGTGCTCAGTTTGTGTTTGCACTTTTGCTCTGTTCCTATGTCACTTTATATTTGCGGAATTGCTGTGTGTTACACCATAGATCTGATTTAGGTGGTAGAGATCGTGTGATCTCAGGTTTTTGTTAATCAGAAGTGTTGGTATTTTTGTCAGGGTTTTTTGGATTGCAGTCAGAATTCTTTCCTATACTTTTCTATCTAGACAGATTGGGCCCCAGCATTTGCTCATTCTATTTTCTGTCTGTGTTCATATTTTCTTCTGGTCTAACCGCCATTACATGTTTGGGGGCTTCCTATTTCTTTGGGGTTTCTGCTATGGGGCAGCTAGCATTCATCTTTCTGCCTTTAGGTGTAGCTATTTCTCCGGCTGTGACGAGGCGTCTAGGATCACCGTAGGTACGCTCCACGGCTACTTCTAGTGTTGCTGTTAGTTTAGGGTCCTGCAATCCAATAGTTTCCAGCCTCTCTGGTGTATTGCTTCTTTGGCTCTTTTTGCAATTTCTCCTCAGCTACTGAAACATAACACTTCTTTCTCCTATTGATTTCAGGAGACCTCTCTCCCAAACCTGGTCCACCATCCCCCAACCTCAACTTTTCCCCTACCTCATATCGAAACCATAATAATCTTATTAATATTACTTTCACTCCCTCATCTCCTTTTAATTGTGCCCTCTGGAATCCACAGTCTGTATGTAACAAGCTTCCCTTCCTGCACAACTACTTTCTGAACAACTCTCTTAATCTGTCAGGATTCTGACACTGTCTCCCCTGCTGCCATTTCCTACGGTGGCTTACAGTTCTCCCATTCCCCGAGACCCACAAACAGACATGGTGGTGGAGTCGGCATACTCCTGTCCCCACAATGCACTTTCCAGGTCATCCCCCAATTCCATCACTCTCATTCCCTTCTTTTGAGGTCCACACCATCAGGCTCTTCCGTCCCCTCTCCCTCAGAGTAGCGGTCATATATTGGCCCCCAGGCTCGCCCACCCAGTTCCTTGACCACTTCTCAGCCTGGCTGCCGCACTTCATGTCCTCAGAACTACCAACCCTTATCCTTGGAGACTTCAACATCCCCATTAACAGCCCTACTTCCACATCTGCATCTCAGCTTCTATCACTAACCACTTCTCTAGGTCTCTCACGCCTTTCAACCTCTGAGACACACAAGGATGGTAACACCCTTGACCTTGTCTTTGTCCGGCTCTGTTCAATCTCCCACCTAAATAACTCACCGCTTCCACTCTCTGACAACATTCTCTCCTTCATGCTCACAAATCCTCGACCACCCCAGCGCACTCCTACCTACCACACATTCAGAAATCTACAAGCCATTAACCCTCAGACACTTTCAGACTCCCTACACTCATCACTGTCCCCAATCTCCTCTTTTTCTTGTCCTGATCTGGCTGTTCATCACTACAATGACATTCTAAGAAGCACCCTTGACCAAGTAGCGCCGCTCACCCACAGAACTTCCAAACACACAGTAAAACAGCTCTGGCTCACATCGCAAACTTAACTTCTCCAGCGATGCTCTAGGAGTGCTGAACGCCTATGGAGAAAAACCCGCACAACAGAAGACTTCATCCACTTTAAATTCATGTTAAGAACTTATAACGCTGCTTTTCACCTTGCCAAACAGACCTACTTCACCACCCTGATCTCCTCACTAGCCAACAACCCCAAGAAAATTTTTGAGACTTTTCACTTCCTTCTCAGGCCAAAAGCACAAGCCCCTGTCACAGACATTTGTGCTGATGACCTGGCCTCCCACTTTATAGAAAAAATAGATAATATCTGTCAGGAAATCTGCTCTCAACCACTAAGTACTGTGACTCACATCCCTCCCTGCATTTCCCCTGGCTCACTTTCCACATTTGATCCCATCACAGAAGAAGTCTCCAGACTCCTGTCTTCCGACTACATGCACTACCCACCCCATCCCCTCACATCTCCTCCAGTCTCTCTCTCTCCAGTTGTCACAACTCCCCTAACTATAATTTTTAATCTCTCACTCTCCTCTGGCATTTTACCATCCTCCTTCAAACACTCCATCATTACTCCATTACTAAAGAAACCCGCTCTTGACCCTTCCTGCACAAACAAATACAGACCAGTCTCCAATCTCCCTTTCATCTCTAAACTTTTGGAGCGCCTAGTCTACGCTCGCCTTACCCGTTACCTCTCCACTCACTCCTAGACCCTTCACAGTCCGGCTTCCGCCCCCTACATTCGACAAATTGCACTCAAAGTGACCAATGACTTCCTGGCAGCAAAACGTAACAGTGACCACTCTGCTCATTCTTCTCGACCTTTCTGCAGCTTTCGACACAGTTGACCACCGTCTACTACTCTCTAGGCTCCAGTCACTAGGCATTAAGGACACTGTTCTCTCCTGGTTCTCTTCCTATCTTTCTGACCGCTCCTTCAGTGTTTTGTTCTCTGGCTCCACATCATCTCCTCTTCCTCTCGCTGTCGGGGTAGCTCAGGGCTCAGTCTTGGCCCCCTTCTCTTCACTCTCTACACGGCCCCAAATGGACAGACCATCAGCAGATTTGGCTTTCAGTACCATCTTTATGCTGATGACACAACTATACACGTCATCCCCGACCTTACCCCCGCTGTACTACAGAACGCCACCGACTGTCTGTCCGCAGTCTCCAACATAATTTTCGCTCTCTATCTGAAACTCAACCTCTCCAAAACTGAACTTCTTCTGCTCTCGCCGTCTACTAACCTCCCTAAATTTGACATTTCCCTCTCCGTGGGAGGCACCATAATAACACCCCAACAGCAGGCTCACTGTCTGGGTGTTCTGTTTGACACCAATCTCTCCTTCACCTCCCACATACAATCTCTTGCCCGCTCTTGCCGCCTACACCTAAAGAACATCTCTAGAATCCACCCTTTTCTCACCATGGAAACAACAAAAACCCTCACTGTAGCATTGATCCACTCCCGCCTGGACTACTGAAACGCTCTATTAATTGGTCTCCCCGCTACTCGACTATCCCCTCTCCAGTCCATGCTGAATGCAGCAGCCAGGGTCATCCATCTGGCTAATTGGTACTCGGACGTGTCAGCTCTTCGCCAATCCTTACATTGGCTGCCCATTCATTATAGGATCCAATTCAAAGTACTTGTTCTCACCCACAAAGCTCTACACAGTGCAGCACCCCCCTACATGTCATCCCTCATTTCTATCTATCGGCCTAACCGACTGCTGCGTTCTGCAAATGACTTTCGACTAACCTCTGCACTAATCCGTACTTCCCACTCCCGACTCCAAGACTTCTCCCGCGCTGCGCCAATCCTCTGGAATGCTCTACCCCAAGAAATTAGGACTATCCACAATTTGCATGGTTTCAGGTGCTCCCTCAAAACACATTTGTTCAGAGCGGCCTATCACGTTCACTAATCAAAGTCATTCTATGTGTAAGTGTGTGTGTAGCCCATTCACTATCTCCATCCATCCTCCCTCACTCCCTCAAGATGACTGGACCATCATTGTAAATACACCATTGTATATACACACCTGCACTTTGTATCTCCCCCCACATCATTGTAGATTGTAAGCTCTCACGAGCAGGGTCATCTTATTTTGATTTAATTATTGTATTGTTAACGTTGCTACTTATGACTTGTGTTTTGAAACTGTTAAACTGTAAAGCGCTGCGGAATATGTTGGCGCTACATAAATAAAGATTATTATTATTATTGTGCCAGCTACTGCTCATATATAAAGGATTGAGGCCCACTCCTGCACAGAGGCCAACTGGGGATTCACCACTGTGTGCCCGTCAGTCTGCATTTCATCACTACTTGTAGGCCAAAACCAAAAGAGTGTACAAAACAAAGTTCAACTACATTTTCTCATAGATCTGTTGACAGTTCTTTTGCTTTCCCCATGACTCACAATCCAGAAATGTCAGTGGCTGGATGAAAGATGCAAGAGTCTGTCTGGATCCCAGAAACTCACTCTGCTTGTAATCAGTGTGTGTGGATAAAAGCTAACAGGTCACAGGTGTGGATGTTACCTTTAGTAGCCATTCAAACCCATTTGTGTCAACTTCGGTGCATGTTATCAGGCTAAAATCACCAGGGTATGTAAACTTTTGAGCAATATATATGTATATGTCTGCAATGTGACTGCAATGCACTCCAGCGGCCTTAATGTGCTTCCATGCGCATCCTAGGGGATACATAGCGACCCTTGCATATAACTCCCCTCACTGCCTCACAGCATATATGTGTGTGCATATGTGTGTGTGTATACAGTCAGGGCCAGAAATATTTGGACAGTGACACAATTTTCGCGAGTTGGGCTCTGCATGCCACCACATTGGATTTGAAATGAAACCTCTACAACAGAATTCAAGTGCAGATTGTAACGTTTAATTTGAAGGGTTGAACAAAAATATGTGTTAGAAAATGTAGGAATTGTACACATTTCTTTACAAACACTCCACATTTTAGGAGGTCAAAAGTAATTGGACAAATAAACATAACCCAAACAAAATATTTTTATTTTCAATATTTTGTGGCGAATCCTTTGGAGGCAATCACTGCCTTAAGTCTGGAACCCATGGACATCACCAAACGCTGGGTTTCCTCCTTCTTAACGCTTTGCCAGGCCTTTACAGCCGCAGCCTTCAGGTCTTGCTTGTTTGTGGGTCTTTACCTCTTAAGTCTGGATTTCAGCAAGTGAAATGCATGCTCAGTTGGGTTAAGATCTGGTGATTGACTTGGCCATTGAAGAATGTTCCACTTTTTTGCACTCATGAACTCCTGTGTAGCTTTGGCTGTATGCTTGGGGTCATTATCCATCTGTACTATGAAGCGCCGTCCAATCAAGTTTGCAGCATTTGGCTGAATCTGGGCTGAAAGTATATCCCGGTACACTTCAGAATTCATCCGGCTACTCTTGTCTGCTGTTATGTCATCAATAAACACAAGTGACACAGTGCCATTGAAAGCCATGCATGCCCATGCCATCACGTTGCCTCCACCATGTTTTACAGAGGATGTGGTGTGCCTTGGATCATGTGCCGTTCCCTTTCTTCTCCAAACTTTTGGCTTCCCATCATTCTGGTACAGGTTGATCTTTGTCTCATCTGTCCATAGAATACTTTTCCAGAACTGAGCTGGCTTCTGGAGGTGTTTTTCAGCAAATTTAACTTTGGCCTGTCTATTTTTGGAATTGATGAATGGTTTGCATCTAGATGTGAACCCTTTGTATTTACTTTCATGGAGTCTTCTCTTTACTGTTGACTTAGAGACAGATACACCTACTTCACTGAGAGTGTTCTGGACTTCAGTTGATGTTGTGAACGGTTCTTCTTCACCAAAGAAAGTATGCGGCGATCATCCACCACTGTTGTCTTCCGTGGGCTCCCAGGTCTTTTTGGATTGATGAGTTCACCAGTGCTTTCTTTCTTTCTCAGGATGTACCAAATTGTAGATTTTGCCACTTCTAATGTTGTAGCAATTTCTTGGATGGGTTTTTTTCTGTTCTTGCAGCTTAAGGATGGCTTGTTTCACCTGCATGGAGAGCTCCTGTGACCGCATGTTTCCTTCACAGCAAAACCTTCCAAATGCAAACACCACACCTCAAATCAACTCCGGCCCTTTCATCTGCTTAATTGAGAATGACATAACAAAGGGATTGCCCACACCTGTCCATGAAATAGCCTTGGAGTCATTTGTCCAATTACTTTTGGTCCCTTTAAAAACAGGGTGGCACATGTTAAGGAGCTGAAACTCCTAAACCCTTCATCCAATTTTAATGTGGATACCCTCAAATGAAAGCTGAAAGTCTGGACTTCAACTGCATCTGAATTGTTTTGTTTCAAATTCATTGTGGTAATGTCTAGAACCAAAATTAGATAAACGTTGTCTCTGTCTAAATATATATGGACCTAACTGTATATGTGTAAACATGTAATTGCAGTAATTTTCTGGGAGAAATACTTCATTATCTGGAACAATTTCAAGGGAGACCACACTTACGGCCATGACATATATATTATATATAAATTCATATTATATACAGTGGGTATGGAAAGTATTCAGACCCCTTTACATTTTTCACTTTCACTGCAGACATTAGGTAAATTCAAAAGTTCATTTTTTTTCTCATTAATGTACACGCTGCACCCCATCTTGACTGAAAAAAAACAAATGTAGAAATTTTTGCACATTTATTAAAAAAGAAAAACTGAAATATCACATGTCATAAGTATTCAGACCCTTTGCTCAGTATTGAGTAGAAGCATCCTTTTGAGCTAGTACAGCCATGAGTCTTCTTGGGAATAATGCAACAAGTTTTTCACACCTGGATTTGGGGATCCTCTGCCATTCTTCCTTGCAGATCCTCTTCAGTTCCGTCAGGTTGGATGGTGAACTTTGGTGGACATCCATTTTCAGGTCTCTCTAGAGATGCTCAATTGGGTTTAGGTCAGGGCTCTGGCAAGGCCAGTCAAGAATGGTCACAGAGATGTTCTGAAGCCACTCCTTTCTTATTTTAGATGTGCTTAGGGTCATTGTCTTGTTGGAACGTGAACCTTCTGCCAAGTCTGAGGTCCAGAGCACTCTGAAAGAGGTTTTCATCCAGGATATCTCTGTACTTGGTCGCATTCATGTTTCCTTCAATTGCAGCCAGTCGTCCTGTCCCTACAGCTGAACAACACCACCATAGCATGATGCCGCCGCCACCATATTTCACTGTTGGGCTTGTATTGGGCAGGTGATGAGCAGTGCCTGCTTTTCTCCACACATACCGCTTAGAATTATCACCTAAAAGTCCTATCTTCGTCTCATCAGACCAGAGAATCTTACTTCTCATAGTCTGGGAGTTCTTCATGTGTTTTTTTTTTAGCAAACTCTATGTGGGCTTTCATGTCTTGCACCGAGGAGAGGCTTCCGTCGGGCCACTCTGCCATAAAGGCCCGACTTTCTCCCATCTCCCTACTGCATCTCTGGAACTCAGCCACAGTGATATTGGGGTTCTTCTTTACCTCTCTCACCAAGGCTCTTCTCCCACGATTGCTCAGTTTGGCTGGACGGACAAGTCTAGGAAGACTTCGGGTGGTCCCAAACTTCTGCCATTTAAGGATTATGGAGGTCACTGTGCTCTTAGGAACCTTGAGTACTGCAGAAATTCTTTTGTAACCTTGGCCAGATCTTTGCCTTGCCACAATTCTGTCTCTGAGGTCCTTGGCCAGTTCCTTTGACCTCATAATTCTCATTTGGTCTGACACGCACTGTGAGCTGTGAGGTCTTATATAGACAGGTGTGTGCCTTTACAAATCAAGTCCTATCAGTTTAATTAAACACAGCTGGACTCCAATGAAGGAATAGAACCATCTCAAGGAGGATCACAAGGAAGTAGACAGAATGTCACTTAAATGAGTGTCTGAGCAAAGGGTCTGAATACTTATGACTAGGTGATATTTCAGGTTTTCTTTTTTAAAAAATTTAAAGGAGTCTGAATACTTTCCATACCCATACATTATATAATACACATAGCACATAATATATATATATATATATATACACATACATACACACACACACACACACACATACACACACTTAACCAATACTCCCTTCCTCTCTAAGATCAAGACTGTTCAGCTACCCAGCTAACTCATGCAGCCATTACAGAAGGAGGTCCTCCCTGGTCTTTCTCAGCCAAAGCGGACATCTTGGCTGTACTCACAAGCTTACATACTCGCCTCTGCTACATTAGCAGACTCAGGACACGCTAGCAACTTCACTGACTGACCCCAATTTTCCGGCCTCTAAGGCTACATTCTTCCCACCATGAGCTTTTTGTGCATTTTTGACGCTGCGTGTTTTTCCTGCATCAAAAACCCGGGTCTTACAAATTTAGCAAACTGGATGGGATGTATAGAAATCTCACGCCCACCGAGCTTCTTTTAAACACTGTATAACACCACAGGATGTCAATTTCTCTTGCGGGTGTGCTGATTTTTCTGTGTGGGATTTCCCCATAGACTTGCATTAGGGGCGGAAATTCCGTAGGTAAAAAACACACAGGCATTTTTAATGCGTGTCCATGGCAGAAACACATTAAAAATACACTTGTAAAATGCACATAAGTATATCAATAAATTTTTTTCAAAGCAAAAAAAATGAGTATCAAAAACAAAGCAGATTTATTTACAGCTTGACACATCAAACAAAGAAAAAAAACGCAGAATCAAAAAAATGTGATAAAAAAGCGTGTTAAACGCAAACAAAAACACAATGAAAAAACACAAGTATCCTAATTTAAATAATAGATGCAGAAATGGTGCAGAAATTCTGCAACATCAAAAACGCACCAAAAGCTCATCTTGGGAATGTAGCCTTAATGAAAATTCTACATGTGAACAAAGCAAACACTGCAGAGCTGGATTTAACCCTGACCTTCCCAGCAATTATACAATGTCTGGTGGGGGGCCAATGAGCGGCCGCTGATTGGTTGGAGGCTTCACATTCCATCCAGTTTCTCCCTATACGGAGGGAAGGTAAAGCCCACCAAGATGAATTTTTTAAGTAATGCACTGCAATGCAGCAGTTAGTTCATACCATTTGCATTAAAGCTACAACTTTCAATTATTTTAACTAAAGCACTTGTCAACTATATGCAGATTATAATAAAAAACAACACTCACTGCATCTTTTTCAGGGTGGCACACTTTTACCCAGAGATAATGATCAAGGAGCCAGTCTATGGGTTTATCTTTGTAGAACATCAAAAAAAACTCTGCAACATATGGTAGATCTTTACACTTGAACAGCTTTCCTAAAAAATACACAAATATATTAAATGACAAAACTGTAATGGATAACAAGCAGTATTACATGTTTTTCATGAATAGGATACAAATGCCTGAAGTTTTCTGGATTGAAAAATTCATTCTTTGGCGCGTAAAGGACAGAAAATCATCCAGGTTGTTCATAAAATTAAATCAGTTCCATGCAAAATCAACAACAGAAGTTTGTGGAAATGTCACCTTTATACCTTGCAGCACTCTCAAGGGAGTCAAATAACAGAATATGAAGCAGTTCTCATTTCACAGAAAATGAACCTTTGTACGGTCAACCCTCTATTTCATAGTTTGGGTGAGTATGGGCATGGGAGTCTGGCTGAAAGTAAAATGCAAAGTTCTCGCTGTGCTCGTCTCATCATTTAGATAATCAAGAAAACTACACAAAGAACAAGACATGACCCTTAATGTAGACCGAAGGATAGATAATTTTATCAGGTGCAATCCCTCCTAAAAGTTATAGTTTTATCAGTCATATATTCTTTGCCAACTGGTCTGGAAATGACTTTGCAAGGTCAATCAATTTACAGGCTATTGCTATTGTAAATGTATAATATTCATAAGCTGCTCATAAGTTGTTCGGTATTTAAATTCTGGTCAAAATATAACTTTTCACAAAAAGCATCTGTGGCGACACCAGGGTATGTGGGTGCTCTCGTCCACTGGACTGGCTATCATAACCAAGACCGCATGGACCAGGGCTCATCCCACTGAATGTTCGCACTCCTTTCCCGAGGGCAGAATACCACTCAGACAATACAGGCCGAGAGTAAAACATTGTGCTATAAATTTATTGAATCATCAACAGACAACATATAGAACAGTCCCAGCAAACACCCAAGATGATGCAAATTACAGTCTCACTCTTCCAATGACTCGCCGAAACAGAGCATCTGCGACTTCGGGGCTTCCAGGGCCGACAACCCCCAACAGTGGTATCCCGCTTTTGGCAGGCACCCACAGAGAGGAGGTAATAAGATTAGGAAGCTGACCGAGTGCAGTGAGGTACATGTCCAGGTGACCCAATTGTTCCAACCTGGCTTCTCTGAATGTCTCCATGGGACCAGGAGAATGGAGGGTCCTAACCTGGCTTCTCTGAACGTCTCCATTGGGCCAGGTGACCAAAGAGTCCCAACCTGGTTTCTCTGAAAGTCTCCTTGGGTTTAGTGACTGTCAATGGAGCAGCTCTGTATTCCTCCAGCTAGGGCCTTGGTCACTTAAGCTGGCATCCTGTAGAATGTCAAATGTATATTCCTCTTGATAGAGCCATGGTGTCTTGGCTTTTGTTCTGTAGTGTTTCTACTAGAACAGAGGCAGATCTCCCTTTTTCAGTTCACAACTGTCCTTCAAGCCATCATCCACAGGTCAGGGGGAAGGTGAGAGGAGATCAGCTCTCACTGTTTGAGTAGTTAATACGATATGATACACTTTATTGATCCCGAGGGAAATTATGGTATCACAGCAGCATTACAAACAAAACATTACAAACAGCGTTACATAGAGTAGTTACTATACACAAATCTTGCACATGACTAGCCACAATACGTAACAAACAAAGGTACGCAAATCTCTGATCATTTCCATTAGTGCGTCAGCCCTAGGTCGTAGCCATCTTTCACCCTTAGTGAATGGTTATACATCCCCATTGCGGTAGGCACAAACTATTTCCTGAATTTCTCCTTCTTGCACCTTAGTAGAATTAGACGGCTGCTGAATGTGCGCTTCTGATTGAAAAACAGCTCGTATAGAGGGTGTGTATTATTGTTCATTATAGCCCTGCACTTCTTTTGAATCCTATCCTTCACTACTTCCTCAAAAGAGTCAAGATGGAGGCCAACAGCTGCACTTGCCTTCTTGATAAGTTTGTTGAGCTTATTAGCGTCAGCTAGTCGCACACTACTGCCCCAGCAAATGATAGCAAAAAAGATGGCGCTTGCTACAACGAACTGGTAGAACATTTCCAGCATTTTACTGCACACATTGAACGATCTGAGCTTCCGCAGAAAGTACAGTCTGCTCAATCCCTTCTTGTGAACCTTCTCTGTATGACACCTCCAATCAAGTTTTCTGTCAAGGTGAACCCCCAAATATTTGTAGCTCTCAACCATCTCCACCTCCTGGCCAGCAATAGTGATCGGTAAGTAATTATCCTTCTTCCTTCTATAACTCACCACCATCTCTTTGGTTTTCTTCACATTTAGTTCTAGACAGTTAGTCTGACACCAATCCACAAAGTCAGAAACCACCCTTCTATATTACTCCTCCCCCCGGTCCCCCACAATGCCCCCTACAATCACTGAGTCATCTGAGAATTTTTGGAGGTGACAGAAGTCGGATTTGTACTGAAAGTCAGCTGTATACAATGTGAAGAGGAAGGGCGACAGCACTGTACCCTGAGGGGCTCAAACACTGCTCCGCACACTGCCAGATACCACCTCCCCATCCTTACAAACTGCGGCCTGTCAGTCAGGTAGTCCCTTATCCAGTTCACCATCCCCTCATCTACCGCCATATCAGTCAACTTATTTCGTAATAAGAGCGGCTGTCAGGTATTGAAGCACTAGAGAAGTCAAAGAACATTGCGCGCACTGCAGTTCCATCACTGTCCAAGAGTGAATGTATTGTATGTAGCAGAGACACTACAGCATCATCCACCCCCAATCTCTGCTGGTGCGCAAACTGCAGGGGTCAGTGTAGGCCCTCACCCTCGGGCACAAGTAGGCAAGTACTATTCTCTCCAACGACTTCATAGCATGCGATGTTAAGGCCACTGGATGATAGTCGTGTAGGGAAGTTGGAAAGGTGATCTTGGGAACCGGCACCAGGCAGGTGGTCTTCCACAGCACTGGTATTCTCTGAGATTGTAGGCTCCTGTTAAACAGGTGCTGAAAGACATTACACAGTTGGTTTGCACACACTTTTAGGATACGTGGACTGAGGCCATCAGGCCCAGCTGCTTTGCCAATGACTAGTTTACGAAACTGTTTCCTAACATCCCTTGGGGAGACAGTGAAAGCAGACTGTTCATCCCCCAAAGTCAATGCTGCCGATCGTTCCTCCGCTCCATCCCTCATTCCTGATGACGCAGCACATGTGTTGGTAAATCTGTCGAAAAACTCATTCATTTCATTAGCCATGGGCAGATCCACTTCCCCACACACCGGCCTTGCCTTAAACCCAGTTAACTGCTTTATGCCCAACCACACCTCCTTGGAATTGTGTGACATTTTCTAATTTAATTTGGAACGCCTCACAGGCAGTCTTAATTTTCCCCTTTAAGTCCCTTTGCATCAATTTCAGTTTCTTAGTATCCTTCATTTTAAATACCATTTTTTTCTCATTTAGTAAGTATTTCAATTCTTTTGTAATCCAATGCTTGTTATTTGCATGACATCAAATCTTTTTAACTGGTACTACAGTATCAGTACAAAAATTTATGTAATCAGTTACTCTTCCGACAATAGCATTTACATCATCATGCTCTCCTCTGTCACATATCACCTCCCAGTCTGTGAGGTCAAAGCAGTCTTGTAGGGCCTCCTCAGCTGCTGGAGACAACTTCCTGATTTGTTTTTATTGTCACTGGTGGTTTGCTGACAACAGGTTGATAAGATGAAGACAATAGTATGAGGTTGTGGTCAGATTTCCCCAGGGAGGGGTAATGCAGACGATGAATAGGCGTCTTTAACATTTGCATAGAGGAGATCCAATACACTGCTGTCCCTTGTTGCACATTTAACATATTGATAGAACTTTGGAAGAGCCTTTGAGATCATGACTGTTAAAGGTTAAAATCCCCAGAGATTAATGTTAACGAGGTTGGGTGCTTTGTCTGAAGGCGAGCCAACACCCCCAACAACACTTCCCTAGATGCCTCTTGGCTAGCAGATGGAGGTATATACATGACTACTGCAATGCAAATGGAGAATTCTCTAGGTAGATAGTAAGGCCTAAGGCCAACTGCTAAGAGTTCAATGTTTTGACAGCAGTGACTTTCCTTAACAGTTTTATGTGCTGCTGATTACACCATCTGTTATTAATGTATAGTATCACCCCACCACCTATCTTCTTACCACACCTAGCCTTGTCTCTATCAGCGCGAACCATTTGAAACCCTGGAATCGAGACACTTGAATCAGGAACATCCCCACGTAACCATGTTTCTGTAAAGCACATAAGACTGCATTCCTTGAACTCCGTCTGGGTTTTACACAGAGCTAACAGTTCATCTGTCTTATTTCCCAGCTAGCGTACATTACCCATGATGATTGATGGTACTGCTGGTTTAAACCTTCTCCTGCTGGACTTCAACTTTTTTCCTGCTCTGCAGCCTCTGAAAGGTCTCCACACTTCACGGGGAACTTGTGGTATGGCCACAGCTGGAGAAGGCTTCAACCTGCTCAGCGCAAGAAGTCGGTCTCTTGAATACACAACACGTTTAGTGACAGGCTTAGGGACTGCCAGCAGATCAGTGACCCTGTCCTTCGCTCCAGTCCACACCGAGACTGACTGTGTCCAGTGTCAGCTTCTACCTTGTTGGTTACTGAAGCAGCCATCTGTGTACAGAGGTGGTGTGTATTGCGGAACTATAGCTGTGAGAGGCTGCATTAGATTCATGTCCAAGGGTGCTAATAACTGAGCATCACATGTATCCATTTAGGAGTTGCATGTACCTGTGGGTGATGTACGTAGTAGTGGCAGATCTGAGTGCCGATCCAATGATGTGCGTTGTAAAAGTCCAGATCTGAGTGCCGATCCAGAGCTGCTTGTCCAAGGGCACCTTCCCACAATGGTCCGTCATGCACGAACAGTGTGTGTAAAATATCCACAGTGCGATCAACAGGGTGTAAAACATCCATCAATCCAAGGTTAAAGTTAGGGGTCCATCAAAGTTCCCAGGGTCCAAAAGTCCAAAAGAAAGTCCAAGAGAAACAAACAAACTGAGTAGCTGCTGCTGCAATGGGCTGCCAGTAGCACGGCGCCAGTATTATCTCCTCTATCCCTCCGTCTTGCAGAGAGCAGACAGGCACGTCCACTCTCTCCGAAGTCTAGAGAGAGAAAAATCAATCTGTATAGTTTGTCCTTCAGTGTTCGCAGGTCAACAAGCTACATGGACTTATACAATGGGTAATCAACATCAATTGTGCAATGACCCTGCGTCCTGTCCTCCAAAGATAGCAACACAAACTGTAGGAGCTGATATAACAGACAAACAGCAGCCATTCAACAATTCACAAACATCAAATCAATCTAATTCAAGAGTGAACATTCAGACTCATACGAATAACAGTCCATGTCTCCAGGCTTGTTGAAAATATGTGTCTAGCATAATTAAGATTAAATGAGGCTTTGAGTCAATGAACATACTCATACTTTTATCAGCTAGTGCTCATTTCCTAGAGATGTTAATTGGAGCTTACAGTACTATCCTAACAGAAGCTGTCACGCAATTCATGGGTGGGACGCCAGTGCTCTGAAACTACAGCCAATAACCGCAGGACATGGCTTGAGTGGGAGGGGGGATACAAACCATTTAAGCTCTAAATCAAGTAGCAGTGGTTGCCAAAGAGTTAACAGAAATGTCTTAGGGCCTAACATCCCTACAAATGACGATGAAGGGTGCAATCATTAACCAATGAAGACTGGGGTATGTTTAGTGACCCCAGTTAGAGTTGTAAAAAGTTGTATCTTGCCCATAGTTTCTTGGTTGGCTTCGTAAATAACCACTCAATCTTCATGCGCTATTAGTGAATACAGACCAGTTACCCACATGGTAATGTATTACATTGTTGCCCATTTATTTGAAAGTCTGGCAAACTTCATGCAAAAGCTTCTGCAGGGAAAAGACATGGTGGAGCTTCAGAAGCAATACTCATGGACATCAGTTGACCACTTGGCCAGCTTAAACAAAAAAATTACTCTTATAAGAAGCATTAAAATAATTTATTTCCCCCCCATATATAATTTTTTTTTTAAAGTAAAGATGATTGTTATTACTACATATATACAAATTGGGAGACACCTATATTGATATTAAATTTTGACACTGTGTACACACGAATCAAATCTGGCACCCTTCCACATAATTTTTTTTTAAATAAAGCGGGGTGGGCTGGCTTTCTAAATGTGAAACTTTTTTTTTTTTTAAATCATTCTTAAGAAATAGTTAACAACAGACTGCACTTCATAGGGAAAAGTCAAAATGGCACTTCCAAATGCAATAAATGTGTATATATTCCTTATTCGTACAAATCCACAAAAAAAAAAAAAAAAAATTGTAAATGCAGTTGGGTTCACATAGTAAAACAGACTAATAATTGTAATAAAAGAAAAATTATACATTTGTATTGCATTTGGAAGTGCTGTCTCAACTTTTTAATTTAACCCATTCACAGACAATCCAGACGTTATTTTTAATGAGGATATGGTAAGCCCTGTTTTGTTATCTTTGCCATTTCAATTACACTGTAGCTATTGTCTTTTATTTGAATGGAATATGCATACAAAATTAAATGAACACAAGATACAATGAGGAAAAAAAGTACGGTATTTGCTACACTGCTGATTTTGCAAGTTTTCCCACCTACAAAGAATGAAGAGATCTGTAATTTTTACACTTCAGCTGTGAGAAACAGAATCTAAAATAAAAACCAGAAAATCACATTGTATGATTATTTAAACAATTAAATTGCATTTTATTGCATGAGATAACTATTTGATCACCTACCAACGGGCAAGAATTCTGGCTCTCACAGACATGTTAAAGAAAAACTAAAGGTACTGCCACACTTAGCGATCTCGTTAGCGATCACGATAACGACGCAAGCTAACGAGATCGTTGGTGTGATTGCTTTTAAGTCGCTAGTAGCTGCCAAACAGGAGATCTCATAAACGACACATCAGCGGTCAGCGATCTCTTTAACGACTTTGGCGGTCGTTAGGATCTGTCATTAGCATGTACTGAGCGCTTCTGATTCATAGGAATTTCCAGCATCGCTCCTGCTCTCTGCGTCCTGCTAGCCTGCTTTGCAACTTCTGCGATCCTCTCTGTGACGCAAAAGAGAACCTACAGATATTGCGATCCACTCCGTGACGCTAAAAAACCCTAGCCCGCCTGCGCCGCTGTCATATGCGTCACAAACGAGGTCGCTCGTCGTTCGCAAAAGGTGCCAAACACAGCGATATAGGCTCACCAGCGGGACGCCAACGATCAAAAAACGAGCGACATCACAGAAGGGGCCACATCGTTGCTACATGCCACACACAACGACGTCGCTAACGAGATTGCTAAATAGTGACGTTTTAGCGATCTCGTTAACGATCTCGCTTAGTGTGGCATACCCTTAAGAAGCTCTCTGCAATCATTATCTGCATAAAAGACACCTGTACACAAATTCAATCAATCACACTACAACCTCTCCATCATTGCCAAGACCAAAGAGCCAAGGACACCAGGGACAAAATTGCAGACCTATACAAAACTGGGATGGGCTACAGGACAATAGGCAAGCAGATTGATGAGAAGGTAACAACTTATGGCACAATTAAATGGAAGAAAGACAAGATGGCTGTCAATCTTTCTCGGCCTGGAGCTACATGCAAGATCTTGCCTTGTGGAGTAATAATGGCTTGGAGAAAGTTCAGGAATTAGCCCAAAACTACATAGGATGACCTGAAGAGAGATGGGACCGCAGTCTCAAACATTACCGTTAGGAACACACAACGCAGTCATGGATTAAAATCCTGCAGGGCACGCAATATCCTCCTGTTCACGCCAGCACATATCCAGCCCTGTTTGAAGTTCACCTATGACCATCTGGATGATCCAGTGGAGGAATGGGAGACAGTCATGTGGTCAGAAAAGACCAAAATAGAACTTTTAGTAATAAACTCCACTTGTTGTGTTTGGAGAAAGAGTAAGGAGGAGTACAACGCCAAGAACATAGTCCCAACTGTGAAGAATGGTTGAGGAAACATCATACTTTGGGGGGTGCTTTTCTGCAAAGTGGACAGGACAACTGCTCTGTATTGAAGGCAGGGTGAATGGAGTCATGTACTGCGAGACTCCAGACCTGAACCCAATAGAAAATCTTTGGCGGAAGCTGAAATTCAATGTTGCCCGGCCACAACCCCGAAATCCGAAAGATCTTGAGAAGATCTGTATGGAGGAGTGGGCCAAAATCCCTGCAGCAGTGTGAGCAAACTTGGTCAAGAACTACAGGAAACATTTGACCTCTGTAATTGAAAACAAAGATTTCTGTACCAAATATTAAGTTCTGTTTTTATATTGTATCAAATACTTTTTAGATTCTGTCTCTCACAGTTAAAGTGTACCTACAATTAAAATTACAGACCTTTCTATTCTCTGTAGGTGGGAAAACGTGCAAAATTGGCAATGTAATAAATACTTATTTTTCCCTCTGTGTGTATATATAAAAAAATTGAGCTGACTTCCAGTTCCGGCGCACATGGACGGCAGCCACAGTGTTCTCCTGGCTGAGTTGGAGAGTACTGCAGATTTTGCTGCTACTCGTACGGATTCGGCAGAAGCATCTGCCAAGAATCCCGTTGCTTTTTGTAGTAAAGGGAGTGATTCCAGGATTTCCTCCCTGGAGGTCCCTGAGTTAAATGGTCCTCCAATGTGCGCAGCCAGTGGAATAGTGATCTTGCTACACATGTCAAGGCTATATTGCCTTTAAGCATGGTTGTAGAGGTGTCCCATGATTTCCTCAGCAAACTTTCTATTTTGCGATCCATGGGATCTTTGAGCTGGGATGCATCTTCAAAGGAAGTGCTGTCTTTTTCGTCACCCTGGACACCTGCACATCCACTTTCGGGACCTCCCATATTGAGCAATCTCCATCCAGAGGGAAGCGATTTTTTAATTCTGATGGGACCGAGAGTCTTTTCTCAGGTAGGGCCCACTCCTGCATCACTAAATTTCGGATGTTTTCATGAATGGGAAAGCCTTTCTGGTTCTTAGGTTTCAGGCCCCCAAACATCTCATCCTGGATTGAGTATTCCACCTCCTCCTCCTCCAAACCCATAGTACCCCTTACCATACTATCTAATTCCCCCATGTCCTCAGACGATACATAGTATTTTTTGTTGCCGGGTTTGGGGGTGGAAGTGGAACCCTCATTTTCCCACATATCCTCTGAGTTAGAGGTATCAATTTCTCCCGAATCAGATCCAGATTCCACTAGCTCCATTTTCCTCTTTTTAGGGGTGGCGACTTTGGCTTCGGGCTCTGGGAAATTGTCGCCATAGACGTTTGTACTTCCTGTCTAATGAGCGTTTTTATACTGTCCATTAGGGAGGGTTGCTCTGGACGCAACACGTCATCTGTGCAGGGTTGGCAAAGTTTATTTTTATATGCCGAGGGAAGTCTGGCACCACATATGCATTTGCGGCTGGGTCTGTTCCTTTTAATGTCAGAGACCTTCTCTCCCTGTAATAGAGAGAGATAGGCATAATAAGTCACCCTATCAGAGTTGTCTGGACAGTAATAATTGGGACCCACCCCGCTACTTACAGTAGAAGGGTTAACGCTGTGCTCCGCAGATGCAGGCAGTAAGGGTTTGTCATCGTCCATGGTCAGTCTGTCACATACAGCCAATGGCCTTACCTGGACGTACCCAGACCAGGATTAAATAGTCGATGTCTTCAGCATTCAGTGCTTCCTCCTCCCCTGGTCCACAGGTGGGGGCAATCTGCTGATGACTGTGATCTCCTGCAGCTGCTCCACCTGCAGCCCTTCTCAGTAAGGCTGCTTCCTCTGCTCGGGCATTTCCCCCCCTCCTCAGTTTGTAGGAGGCGGTGTGGGCTTTGATTATCGCTGCTTTCGGCGATTTGCAGGCCGAGTGCGTTCCACCTGGAACGCAGTATGACGCTAACCGGAAGTCCAACGCCGGCCCCGACGTCACGTCCGGTGCGCCTGTACACGCGGTCCTGGAGCAGCCGCAATGGGGAGGAGGACGCTGGGGAGCTCTAGGAGGACCCCGGCAGCACGTACCCGCCCCGCTTTACCCCGCTTTAGGAGGCGCAGGAGGGGCGGGAAGAAGGTCCCGAGTCCATATGAAATGGAGACGGGAGCAGCTCTGCAGGAGGAGACCGAAGCCCCGACCTTAGCTGCCCGGCATGCAAGTATCGATTCTGTGCTCCCAGTCGCCAGCCACGGCAGCACCATACCTGGACCTCTTCATGCCCCCATAAGGGACAGGAAAAACACTGGTGGTTCAGGAAGGGGAGGGTTATTTAACCTCTTGTGTTTCCTGTCCCTTATTAGGGCGGGGAGACATCCTCCAGTATGGCTGTCGTGGAAGGTGACTAGAGAAATAGCTGCTAGGAAACCACTACTAAGGACAGGTAACAAGCAGAAGAGACTTGTTTGGGCTAAAGAACACAAGGAATGGACATTAGACCAGTGAAAACACGGGTATTACATACCTTGTAATGTGTTTTTTCATGAGACATGACGGCACCACGAGAGAGAGGGGATCCGCCCTTCAAGGACAGGAAACCTTCAAGATAAAAAGGGGCGGCTCCTCTCTCCGCATCAGTTGTTTTACAGAGCACGAGAGGAACTCTGCAGGTTTGTGTACACATAAATAATACATTCTTTACAATTCTAATCACCCACACCCAAGGGAGTGTATAATACTAAAAATGCACCCAACTAATGACGTGATCAACAGGGCGGGAATATAAGGGTGCCGTCATGTCTCATGAAAAAACACATTACCAGGTATGCAATACCCGTGTTTTTCCATCATACATGACGGCACCACGAGAGAGTTACAGAGATTAGTATTCTCTTTAGGGAGGGATCACTGCTTGTAACACTCTTCTCCCAAATGTGAGATCAGAGGTAGCAGATAAGTCTAGTCTGTAATGTTTGAAAAATGTTGACGGAGAGGACCAAGTGGCCGCCTTACAAATCTGGTTGATTGTGGAGTCTACTCTCTCCGCCCAAGACGTTGCCATGGCTCTTGTAGAGTGGGCTTTTAGACCCTCAGGAACAGTGCTGCCTGCACTACTATACGCTAGCATAATGGCCTCTCTCAACCATCTAGCTATCGTCTGTTTTGAGGCTTTTAGGCCCTTCCTTGCCCCCTGGTATGAGACAAATAAAGCCCTCTGTTTTCTCCAGTGTTTTGTCACCTCTAAATACTGCAGGATACATCTCCTAACGTCTAGGCAGTGTAGTTTTTTTTGTTGTTAGGGTTAGGACAAAAGGATGGTAACACTATTTCCTGAGCCCTATGAAATTTTGACACTACCTTCGGAAGATATGCTGGGTCTAACTTCAACACCACCCTATCATCCATGACCTGAGTGTAGGGAGGGTCTGCCGATAGCACGTGTAAATCTCCCACTCTACGGGCTGATGTGAGCGCCACTAACACTGCTTTCAATGTCAGTACCTTATCTGATGTTGCGTTTAAAGGCTCAAAGGGGCTTTCCGTCAAGGCTGACAAAACTAAATTTAGGTCCCATGGTGGAGGAGCAGGGGAAGGAACAGAATCAGCTCTATTACAGGCCCGGATAAATCTAGCCACCCATCTATTGTTCGCCAGGTCACAGTTGAACAATGCTGCCAGGGCTGAGACAGCTGACAGCTAACCCCAGCTCTAGACCCTTCTGCAGGAACTCCAGTATTGCCACTATCGGGACCTCCCCTTCCCGTATTGGCCCTGAGACGGACAAAAATTTCTTCCATATCCTCCCGTAAATTTTTGTAGTCACTGGCTTTCTACTACTGAGTAAAGTGGATATCAGTACAGCTGAGAACCCCTTTTTTTCTAACAGTGACCTTTCAAATTCCAGGCTGTCAAATGCAGCCCAGACTTTTGAGGGTGACTGAAGGGACCCTGTGTTAGAAGTTCCTGGTCTTCCGGGAGTACCCATGGGTCTGTTACCGACATCACTTTCAGCCAGTAGAACCATGGTCTCTTTGGCCAGAATGGGGCTATTACAATCACTCTGGCCTTGTCCTCCCTGATCTTCCTCAGAACTGCTGGAATAAGGCATATTGGAGGAAAGGCGTACAGGAGTCCCGCTGACCAGTCTATCCTGAAAGCGTCCAATGCCAACGATCTGTCTGCTGGACTCAGGGAACAGAACTTCTGCACTTTTTTGTTGGCTTTAGAGGCAAAGAGATCTATGCTGGGTTTTCCCCACATGAGCACTATCTGCTGAAAAACGGACTCTTTTAGAGACCATTCTCCTTGCCTCAAGTGGTTCTTGCTCAGAAAATCCGCTTTCTGGTTGTCTATCCCTCGGATATGCAGGGCCGACAATGAGCGGGAATGATGTTCTGCCAGGGTCATAATCCTCTCTGTTATCGTCATCAGTGACCTAGAACGGGTGCCTCCCTGGTTGTTCACATATGCTACCGCTGTCCGATAGGACTCTCACATGATGCCCGGTTAGCTGAGGTAGAAGTCTCTTTAGCGCTCTTTCGACTGCTAAGAGCTCCCAGTCGTTTGAGGATAGATTTCTTTCCTCCTGGGCCCAGGGACTCTGGAGTAATAGTGTGTCTAGGTGGGCTCTCCACCCCCAAGGGCTGGCGTCCGTTGTGACCACCTTGGAAGCTGTGAATGTCCATGGGACTCCCCTTGGAGATGAGTCTATCTGTAACCACCACCTGAGTGACTGGAGTACAGAGACCGATAGTGTGATCTTTTGATCTAGTTGTCCCTGAAGATCCAGGTCTCCCTGTAGCACACACCACTGTAGTTCCCTTGCATGGAACTGGGCCCATTTTACCGCCGGTATGCATGCGGTCAGAGACACTAATACTGACATGGCCCTTCTTAGCGTGACTTCTGGTTTTTCCATTGTCGTTATGATCATTTGTTTTATTCTTTCCTCATTTTCCTCTGGGAGGCGACACTCCTGTGCCACCGAATCTATCGTTATCCCCAAGAAGTTCTGGGTCGTTGCTGGTTCCAGCCTGGATTTCTTGAGGTTGAGCTGCCATCCCAGTATCTGCAGTGTCTCCATTACTATTGTGACGAAAACTTTTCCCCACTATCAAAAAATATTATTATTATTATTATTAATATTTATTTCTATAGCACCATTGATTCCATGGTGCTGTACATGAGAAGGGGTTACATACAAATTACAGGTATCACTTACAGTAAACAAACTAACAATGACAGACTGATACAGAGGGGAGAGGACCCTGCCCTTTCGGGCTTACATTCTACAGGATTGTGAGGCAGGAGACAGTAGGTCGGGGGGTTGCAGCAGTTCCGGTGTTGGTTGAGGCAATAACTCCGGTAGTGGTGAGGAGGCAGCAGGGTCATTGCAGGCTGTAGGCTTTACTGAAGAGATGGGTTTTCAGGTTCCGTCTGAAGGATCTGAATGAGTTTGATAGTCGGATGTGTTGGGGCAAAGAATTCCAGAGGATGGGGGATATTCGGGAGAAGTCTTGGAGGCGGTTGGGTGAGGAGCGAATAAGTGTGGAGGAGAGAAGGATGTCTTGGGAGGATCGGAGATTACGTGAGGGAAGATATCGGGAGATTAGTTCAGAGATATATGGAGGAGACAGATTATAGATGGCCTTGTAGGTCAGTATTAGTAATTTGAACTGGATACGCTGAGGGAATGGGAGCCAGTGAAGAGATTTGCAGAGGGGAGAAGCGGAGGAGTAGCGAGGAGAGAGGTGAATTAGTCGTGCAGCAGAGTTAAGGATGGACTGGAGAGGTGCGAGGGTGTTAGCAGGGAGGCCAGAGAAAAGGGTGTTGCAGTAGTCGAGGCGGGAGATGATGAGGGCGTGCACAATCATTTTAGTAGATTGAGGGTTGAGGAAAGGACGGATTCTTGAAATATTTTTGAGCTGAAGGCGACAGGAGGTAGAAAGAGCTTGGATGTGCGGTTTGAAGGACAGGGCAGAGTCAAGGGTTACTCCGAGGCAGCGGACTTCTGGTACGGGGGAAAGCGTGATGTCGTTAATTGTGGTAGATAGGTCAGGTAAGGAAGATCTGTGGGATGGGGGAAAGATTATGAGTTCAGATTTGTCCACATTGAGTTTGAGGAAGCGGGAGGAGAAGAAGGAGGATACGGCTGATAGACACTCCGGGATTCTGGATAGCAGAGAAGTGATGTCTGGGCCAGAGAGGTAGATCTGAGTGTCATCAGCGTAAAGGTGTACTGGAATCCGTGGGACTTTATGAGTTTCCCCAGGCCAAGTGTATAGATTGAGAAGAGTAGGGGTCCTAGAACAGAGCCTTGGGGAACTCCAACAGAGAGAGGGTGGGACGAGGAGGTAGTGTGGGAGTGGGAGACGCTGAATGTGCGGTTGGAAAGGTATGAGGAGATCCAAGATAGGGCGAGGTCTTTGACGCCAAAGGAGGAAAGAATCTGTAGTAGAAGGCAGTGGTCAACTGTGTCAAAAGCAGAGGACAGGTCAAGAAGCAGGAGTATAGAGTATTGTCCGTTTGCTTTGGCTGTAAGTAGGTCATTAGTAATTTTGGTCAGGGCTGTCTCAGTGGAGTGATGGGGGCGGAAACCAGATTGTAGAGTGTCAAAGAGCAAGTTAGAAGAGAAGTGGTAGGAAAGCTCAGCGTGGACATGCAGCTCCAGGAGTTTGGAAGCGAATGGGAGCAGCGATATTGGGCGATAGCTGGACATAGCGGTTGGGTCGAGGGTTGGCTTTTTAAGGATAGGCGTGATTGTGGCATGCTTGAAAGCAGAAGGGAAGGTACCGGAAGTTAGTGATAGGTTGAAGAGGTGGGTTAGGGATGGAATAATAGTGGTGGTGAGGTTGGGGAGGAGGTGGGTTGGGATGGGGTCAAGTGCACAGGTTGTGAGGTGCGATTTGGAGAGAAGACAATTAAGCTCCCCTTCAGTTATATTGGAGAGGGAGGTTATGGGGTTAGGGCATTGGTCTGGTATACAAAGTGGTTGAGGTGGTTGAACAATGAAGACTTGCCTTGTTTGGTCGATCTTATTTTTGAAGTGTGTGGCAAAGTCCTCAGCAGAGATGAGGGAGGTAGGAGGGGGCAGTGGTGGGCGGAGGAGGGAGTTAAAAGTTTTGAATAACTGTTTGGGGTTGTAGGAAAAAATCACCTAGGTACGGTATTATTAGCGTCTCTTTTTCTCTGAGATGCGCTGTGACCTCTGCGACCAATTTCGTAAAGATTTGTGGGGCTATTGCTATCCCAAAGGGCAGAGCCCTGTACTGAAGGTGACGTAACTGTGACCCCACTTGAACCGCCACCCTGAGATACTTGCGATCTTGCTGTCGAATTGGGACGTGGTAGTAGGCGTCCCTGAGGTCCAGGACCGCCATGTAACAGTGAGGAAAGAGGAGTCTGTTATGTTTCGGTAGCTGAGGAGTGCAGGTAAAAAAGGCAATACACCAGAGCAGTTGGAATCTATGAGATTGCAGTACCCTGACTAACCACCACAACTAGAGGCAGCCGTGGAGCGTTCCTACGTTGGTCCTAGACACCTCGTCACAGCCTGAGAAACTAACTACACCTAAAGATAGAAATAGGAAAGCTATCTGCCCCGGAGCAGAACCCCAAAGACAACAGAAAGCCCCCAAACATGTAATGGCGGCCAGACAAGAGGAAACACTGACACAGAAAGAAAATAGTATGAGCAAACGCTGGGGCCAAAACTATCTAAATAGAAAAGGATAGGAAGGGTACTTACTGCAATCCCAGAAAACCCTGAAAAGCACCAACTCTACTAATTTCAAAATCACCTGAGATCACACGACCTCTACCACCTAAATTAGTTCTCTGGTGTAACAAAATAAAAACAGCAGCCACTGAAAAAACTGGAAAAAGCAAAAGAACAAAACTCAGTGGCTGAACTAAACTGAGAGGGCAGAAGCCCCCGGAGGGGACCCTGAAGGCCCCCAAAGAAGTGCAGGACAAAATGCAAAAATATAGCACAAACACAAAAGAAGAAAAAGTCTTATCTGTAAGCAGGAGATGCAGACACGACACAGCAGGCTACAAGGGAAACTGGAATGAAGGATTCAGACCAGAACAATTGATCACCGGCAACCCTGATGGGAAAATGACTCCCTTATATAAGACCAGTCAGTAACACCTGATTCCCAGTCCTCACAATCTTCACTAGCAACGCTTGTAACCACCAGAGGGAGCCTCTGCTCAGAACTCATCTCAAACCCATTCACAACAGGAGTCTTACTGCTGACTTTATGGTCTCCATCTTGAAGGATGGGATTATAAGGTATTTGTTGAGGCCTTTTAAATTTATAATTGTCCTCCAAGAGTCGTCCGGTTTTTTCACAAGAAATAGAGGGGAGTAAAACCCCTTGCTTCTCTCCTCTACTGGAACCTCTTCTAGAACCTGTTTGTGTAGGAGTGACTCAGTGGCTCAGTGGATAGCACTGCAGCCTTGCAGCGCTGGAGTCCTGGGTTCGAGTCCCACCAAGGACAAAATCTGCAAGGAGTTTGTATGTTCTCCCCGTGTTTGCGTGGGTTTCCTCCGGGTACTCCGGTTTCCTCCCACACTCCAAAAACATACTGATAGGGAATCTAGATTGTGAGCCCCATCGGGGACAGCGACGATAATGTGTGCAAACTGTAAAGCGCTGCGGAATATGTTAGCGCTATATAAAAATAAAAATTATTATTATTATCATCATCTCCCCTTCCAGGCTCTTCTGCTTTTCCTGTGAGAACTGTACCGGAGTTTGCATGTACCTCCTTGGAGGCCAATGGTGGAACCTTAATTCCAGGTCTGATCCCACAATCTGCAGGATCCAAGCGCTGGACGAGATCCTCTCCCAGGCTGGAAAGAAGTGAGAGAGCCTTCTTCCCACCTGAGAAGGGCCGTCACTGGGGAGCCTTCTTGCCGTCTTTGGAGGTCCTACCGAAGTAGAAGCCTCTTCCTCCTCTGTTGGATCGCTTGTCAGTGTTGCTTCTGTCGCGCTCTCTAAACTGCTGCCTTCCCTGAACGTTCGGGCCCTTTTGAAAATGAACGCCGAAAGGACTGAAATGGCTGCCTGGGGGAAAGTTCTTCTTATCCCCGGGCCTTCTCCAGTACTTGTTAATGGGTCCCCCCAACAGGAAAAATTTCCTTTGCATGGAGAGGCAAAGCTTCATTTTTGCTTGTGTGTCCCCCGGCCGCATTTTAAACAATAAATGCCCGGCGGGCCTACATTGGCCCGTGCCGCTTTATTTTGCCCCTAACCTTGCCGAATTTTGCTGAAGCCCCAGCTAGAAATACTGACGCAGCTTTAAGGTTGGTATTGCCTCTAAAGGGTAGCTTCTTGGGAATCCTTGTTCTAACTGGTCCTCTAGATTGTCTTTTCCACATTTTGAGAAACCTAGCCACGCAAGTGGCCGCTATGGCTGGTCTTTGTGCCCCCGGGTGGGCCTCCCAGGCTTTTTCAGACCCAAATGTCCGCCCCCTTTTTATCCAGGGGGTTCCTTTTAAAAAACCTAGATCCTCAAAGGGTGAGAGGACTTCCTGGCCACTTTTTATACTGCCACATTTAATTTTTTGGGGGGGGGGGGTCTTCCCAGGAAGAGGAAAGCCTCTTCCTCAAAAAAGGGGGACTTTCTTTTTTAGGGGAAATTTACTACGTGGGGTTTCTTTTTTCCCGGCCTTTTTTCCCCCTCCTTTTTTAAAGAGCTCCTGTAATGCTCGTT
>JARQOD010000001.1:190293281-190393145 GCA_033576555.1 Oophaga sylvatica
TTGCCAAAGCCTACACCTGTTATCTCTGGTGTGCGTCCTACTCGTCGGCGTTTATGCGCCCCGCCAGCGCGTGCCCCCCGCTGCGCGCTCCCATGTTTTCCTCCCCAGGTCCTATCTTTAGCTGGGTGAGCGCGCTGCCCAGCGCTCACTTCCGGCGCGTACCCCCGCACTTCCGGAGTACGGGCCCGGCGCCGACTCTCCTGCGCGCGCACCCTCTTCTGGTGTGCGCGTTCTCAGTGGCAGTGTCACTTCCGGTGCGCGCGCTTCGCCTCTGCGCCCTGACGCGCGCACCCCTCACCTCTCGGCCCGCGCCTCACTTCCGGCGCCCCCATGCCTGCCCGGCGTTCCAACGCCATGTTCCACGCCTGCACCGCTGCCTATGTGGGGAGGGAGCGCACACTGCTGGGCCTGCCATCGCCGAGACCCCTGTCATACCCGCAGTCCTCAGGGGTGACGATTTCATCTTCCAGGTATTTTTCCCCCAGGCTGCCACACACTCAACAGGGAGGGTACACCACCATGTCCTCCGCGGAGCTTTTTGTTCTGCCTGGCACCGATGTGCTTCTACAGGCTGCATGGCCACTTACTTGTCAACAGGGAGGGCACCTGACAGTGACCTCCGAGGACTTCAACCTACACTGCAGGCATCAGGGAGGATACATTTACCTGTAGTCTCCAAGGCTGCAAAATTTCACCCGAGCATCTGCCTCACGGGCTGTGGCCATGCCTCGCTCAGGGGGGGGACATGGTAACATGACCCCCGAGGCGACTACCGGTACCTGGCGACGGATGTAGCAGACCCATGCCTGCCAGTATTCATCTGTCCCAGGCCCGGGCATCCTCTTCATCCATCACGAGAGTCTTCATCTTGAGGGTTCCCCATCAAGGACAGGAAGCCAACTGATGCGGAGAGAGGAGCCGACCCCTTTTATCTTGAAGGTTTCCTGTCCTTGAAGGGCGGATCCCCTCTCTCTAGCGGTGCCGTCATGCATGATGGAAAAATATGTGCTTTGGTCTGAGGAGTCCAAATTTGAGATCTTTTGGTTCCAACCACCGTGTCTTTGTGCGACGCAGAAAAGGTGAACGGATGGACTCTACATGCCTGGTTCCCACCTTGAAGCATGGAGGAGGAGGTGTGATGGTGTGGGGGTACTTTGCTGGTGACACTGTTGGGGATTTATTCAAAATTGAAGGCATACTGAAACAGCATGACTACCACAGCATCTTGCAGCGGCATGCTATTCCATCCGGTTTGCGTTTAGTTGGACCATCATTTATTTTTCAACAGGACAATGACTCCAAACACACCTCCAGGCTGTGTAAGGGCTATTTGACCAAGAAGGAGAGTGATGGGGTGCTACGCCAGATGACCTGGCCTCCACAGTCACCAGACCTGAACCCAATCGAGATGGTTTGGGGTGAGCTGGACCGCAGAGTGAAGGCAAAAGGGCCAACAAGTGCTAAGCATCTCTGGGAACTCCTTCAAGATTGTTGGAAGACCATTTCCGGCGACTACCTCTTGAAGCTCATCAAGAGAATGCCAAGAGTGTGCAAAGCAGTCATCAAACCCAAAAGGTGGCTACTTTGAAGAACCTAGAATATAAGACATATTTTCAGTTGTTTCACATTTTTTTGTTAAGTATATAATTCCACATGTGTTAATTCATAGTTTTGATGCCTTCAGTGTGAATGTGCAATTTTCATAGTCATGAAAATACAGAAAAATCTTTAAATGAGAAGGTGTGTCCAAACTTTTGGTCTGTAATATATATATATATATATATATATATATATAATACATACACACACACACACACATACACACACACACACACACACACACACACATATACATATATGGAGCATTTGAGGATTCTAAACTAACATACATAAATTATTTGACCACGAAAGTGAATTTTTTAGGATTCACATTGTTTGCCTCTCGCAGGTATTAGAAAGTTCATTCATTGCCAATACTGGCCCTTTGAGTAAATACATGCTGACAGGAGCTTATGTTTCTATATAAACATTTATAAATGGAGGAAACCACAAACCGACGCACCAGTAGATTGGCTTTGGTCCTCTAATATCCTGTCTTTGCTCAATCAATAAATAAAATGGTTACTCGGATGGCATTACATAATGTAGTCTGGCAATCTGCTATGAGTTCTTCTCAGAACCACTTACATGAACACAAGGTCATATGTAATATTCTAGCGGGTTGTCAGTAAGGAGATGGATGCCGGAGTCTCTACAGTGAACTGAATACCGCACTCAATGTGGACTATTCACAGTATTCCTATGTAGTGCAGTAAGCGCACTAATACCACTATTAAGGGACCACCACAAAGATTTTTCCCCAAAAAAGATGATCACAATAGGTCATAAAGGTCTCAGATGAAAATCCTACTTCCAGGTTCCTCACGTAGTTAAATAAAGGGGAAAAAAACTTTATGTTGATGTATTCACACATGACAGCTTTATTCTTGAAATTTTATGAACCTCCCAGCACCCCCCCACACACACACAAAACTGATATGTGTGATTAGAAGAAACAAATGCTTATTATAAAGGGAGCTACAATGGAATCAGTGGCTTGATTCGTTGAATCCAAAAGGTTTGAATGAGCAATGTACCGTATATACTCGTGTATAAGCCGACCCGTGTATAAGCCGACCCCCTAATTTTGCCACAAAAAACTGGGAAAACTTATTGACTCGTGTATAAGCCGGGTGTATAAACTGCCCTCCTGCTCTGTGCTGCCCCCGTCCTGCTCCTTGCTCCCCCATCCACCTGTCTCCCCATTCTCCTCTGTACTCCCCCCTCTCCGTTCTCTGTACCCCCCCTCCTCCCCCCCCCCTGCTCCGTGCTCCTCTGTGCCCTCCATCCTCCCCCGTCCTGCTCCGTGCTCCTCTGTGCCCTCCATCCTCTCCCCCCGTCCTGCTCCGTGCTCCTCTGTGCCTCAATCCTCCCCCCGTCCTGCTCCGTGCTCATTGTCCCCCTCCATGCTTCCCCGCCCTCCGTTCTCCCCCCCTCCTCCTCCATGCTTCCCTCGTCCTCCGTTCTCCCCGTCCTGCTCCATGCTTCCCCCGTCCTCCCCCTGTCCTGCTCCATGCTTCCCCCCCTCCTCCTCCATGCTTCCCCCGTCCACCGTTCTCCCCCCCCGTCCTGCTCGTGCTCCTTGTCCTCTCCTCCATCATACTCACCCCTCCCCGTGCCATCGCTGAGCGTCCCTGCAATCCTGTGTTCTCCCCGGCTTCCTGCAGCTCTCCAGCACTGAGCGGTGATGTAATACCGCTCATTAAGGCCATGAATATGGAGGCCATACCCATGGGAGTGGCGTTGCGTCCATATTACATGACCTTAATGAGCGGTATTACGTCACAGCTCAGTGCTGGAGAGCTGCAGGAAGCCGGGGAGAACGCAGGATTGCAGGGACGCTCAGCGATGGCACGGGGAGGGGCGAGTATGATCCCAGCCACCGGCTCCTGCCGCGGCACCCCCTCCCCCGCTGGTTTCTGCCCTATGACTCGTGTATAAGCCGAGGGGGCATTTTCAGCACGAAAAAAGGTGCTGAAAATCTCGGCTTATACACGAGTATATACGGTAACTTTGTCTATCCTAGTTGTTCGTTCATTCACATTTCACAAGTATATACCAAACAGGGGGGAACACTTATCTTTGAGCAGACTCAGAGAGGAAACACCAGACATCCTCCCAACACCACAAAGGAAGTTAGCTGACTGCTGAAGCTCCAAGCCTCCACAAGGGAGGAATGGAAATAACACCCACACATCCCAACAGGAAGTAGGGAGTTATAAACACCCAGGTCCAGGTGTGGCCATTAGCTTCAGGGGAGGTGGCCACAAATCTGGATCATTCGCCTGAAGGCACACAACATAAAGACTGTCAGTCAAGCAGAGGGAGGTGACGCTGGGCAGGGAATAGAGTTGGAATGACAGGTGCCTCAGCTATTCAGCCTCATTTGCATATCAAATGCTGATTTCTAAGTGAGGAATGGACTGGCCATGTAAAGTCATTGCTGGACATGTGTTTGAAAGAACTACACTACATGCACATATTAATAGCTTGGGGAGTAGGAGTGAAATCCTGCTGACCCATTCCCTATAATAACATACATGGAATAGTTCCCCTGGTGTATACTTTGGACTGCACATCATAGACAAAATGAACAGAACCAATAAAGTGCACAATAGCAGATTTCATAAATGTTAATAATAAAAGTAATTTCAAAAGTTACATAAAGCATGCAAACTCACCAATGAATCCTAGCTGTGAAAACTCAAGTATGAGCCACTCATCAGAAGCTTGTTGGGTAGCAAAGTCCTTGATGGATTGGAAATAATCAGGCTTGGCAACAATATCATCTTCCAACTGTTAAAATATAACAAAAAAAAAATCTATCAGAAGTACGGAACTGTGGATAAAACGAAGAAAAAAGGTTCTATCCATACCTGCGTTCCATTTTAGGAATTCATATGAAAAACGGATCTGTTACCGATGGAAACTGAAGCAGAATGGCACCTCTGACTATAATGGCGTCCATCTGGTTTCTGTCTATTTTTTAATAGAACAATGTGCCGAATGTGATATCTTTATTTGGACAGATGCTATTATAGTCAATGAGGCTCTTTTGCTTTCAATTACATCTGTCTTGTAACGTAATGGAGAAACAGAGCTCAAAAAACAATTGTGAATACAGCCTAATGTGCACAAGGATTATTACAACACAACAATATAATCTGATCTCTGGCCAGTCTATTGTACGCAATACACTTTTAAGCAAACCAAAAAAAAAAAAGAGGTTCACCCTTCTAAAAAGATGAAACTTAATAACCAAAAGGTCCTTGGTATATCACAACTACATCACAACTTGAGCTCTTACTACTATCATACAGTATAGTTGGAACATAGATGAAACAAGTTGTCCTTGTGGTTGTAGGTCTGCAAGGGGCGAATAACTTCTGTGATGTAAAAATACTAAACTTTATTTTATTAACAAAATTTGATAGAAAAACACGGATTTTGGTAAAGACTTACCTGTAAAATCCTTTTCAGCGAAGGAAGGAAGAGAGACACAGTATTCATTACTGATGGGTAGGCGGAGCCCCAGATCAGGATGTTACCTCAGATCAAAAGAGTGATGACTGGCTGGCCCCTCCAGCTCGGGCTCCTCCTACTCAACTCCAGTCGTACCAAAGCTTTTAGGAAAAGAGCCAAGATCACCAGCGGAGCAACATAACCCCTTCTGAAGGAACTTCAGAGAAAAAACACAAGGATACAGGTTATGCATGCAAAGAAAGCCAAAAACCACAGAGTTCCAGGTACTACTCACGGAACCTGACTACTGCGATGAGCTGGCGATGCTGGAACAGAGCCTTAGCGCGCTGACCTCAGCCCAGATAATCGCTATCAGATAAGGGTCGCGCTGCATCTGAAAACATCAACACACTTCTGCCGTGGGAGGGTGCTGTGTCTCTCTTCCTTCCTTCGCTGAAAAGGATTTTTACAGGTAAGTCTTTACCAAAATCCGTGTTTCAGCTGCAGATGAAGGAAGAGAGCCACAGTATTCATTACTGATGGGACGTCCCAAAGCAGTTCAAAAATAAGGGTGGGAAAAAACCAACAAAAGGCAGAAACCCAACAACCTTAACAACAAAGCGCAACCAGCGCTAAACACAAGTTCATCCAGAACTTTAAACTACAGCTGCCTGCAGGACCCTACGTCCGAGGGCTGCATCAGCGGAAGCACTGACGTCCACTTTATAAAACCTTGTAAACGTGTGGACAGAGCGCCAAGTCGCCGCTCGGCAAAGCTGCACTGCCGAAGCACCTTGATGAAAAGCCCACGATGAAGCCACAGCTCTCGTGGAATGGGCTCGAATCTTAATCGGGCAAGATTCACCCCGAAGACGGTAAGCTTCCAAAATAGCTGACCGGATCCAACGAGCTATAGAACCCTTGGAAGCTCGTTGACCACGCCGACGACCTGCCGGAACCACAAACAGGGAGTCCGTCTTACGAAAACCTTGAGTAATAGATAGATAAAACTTCAAGGCCCGCACTAAATCCAATGTGTGTAAATCTCGCTCTTTCGTTTTCTTCGGATCCGGACAGAGTGAAGGCAACACAATATCCTGGTTAACATGAAATTGTGACACCACTTTAGGCAAAAAATCACCCGAGTGCGAAGCACTACACGATCCGGAAAAAACTCCAGAAAAGGAGGCGAACAAGAAAGAGCTGCCAATTCAGAAACTCTCCTCAAGGAAGTGACTGCAACAAGGAAAGCCACCTTCCAAGAAAGTAAAGAAAGGCTAGCAGAAACCATAGGTTCAAAAGGTTTATGCTGAAGAGCCTCCAAAACAAGGTTGAGCCGCCAAGGAGACACGGGTGCCTTCCGCGGCGGAAACTTACGAGAGATACCTCGGAAAAAGGAGAGCACGTCTCTATTCGAAGCAATGGTTCTCTGGAACAATAAGGACAGAGCAGAAATCTGACCTTTCAGAGTGCTAACTGCCAAACCCTTGTCTAGCCCATGCTGCAGAAAAGCCAACAGGTTGGGAATGGAAAATTTTCTCGGGTTCCGAGAAGACCCCAAACACCACGAAAAGAAGGTTTCCCAAATTTTGTGGTAAATCCTAGAAGTAGCCGGACATCTTGCAGCACGAAGGGTAGCAATGACCTCGGCTGAAAAACCTCTACGGGTCAAGATTTCGGTCTCAAGAGCCACGCCGTCAAACGCAGGGACATCAAGTCCGGATGACAAACGGGCCCCTGAGTCAACAAGTCCGGTTGAAGAGGGAGTGGAAACGGAGGTGCCGCCAACAGCGACATTATTGTCGAGAACCACACCCTTCTTGGCCAGTCTGGAGCTATCAGAATAGCTGGAATTCTCTCTAGTCTGATCCGACGCAGCACTAGAGGAAGTAAGGATATCGGCGGGAATACATAGATCAGCTCGAACTGATCCCACTGAGCCACTAGAGCATCCACCGCCACCGCCTTCGGGTCCTTGTACCTGGACATGAATGTCGGTAACTTGGCATTGGACCTGGATGCCATCAAATCCACTTGGGGGGTTCCCCAGCGAGAGCACAGTAGTGCAAAGACTTCCGGGTGGAGGCTCCATTCCCCGGGATCCATCCTTCTGCGACTGAGAAAGTCCGCTGTAATATTCTGAACCCCTGGAATGTGAATCGCCGAAATGGCTGGTACATTGGCCTCTGCCCAAATCAGAATTCGGGACACCTCTACCATGAGTCTGGAACTCCTTGTCCCACCTTGGTGATTGATATACGCGACAGCCGTCGCATTGTCTGTCTGCACACGGACTGGCAGACCGCTCAAAGGGACCGTCCAATGTTGGAGGCAAAGGAAAATCGCCCTCAATTCCAGGATGTTGATCGGAAGCACAGACTCTTCCGGTGACCATACCCCTGAATCCAGAGATTGTTCCAAACACCCCCCAGCCCGTCAGGCTGGCATCGGTGGTTATGACTGACCACTTCAGAGGGAGGAAAGACTTCCCCAGGGAGAATGCCCTGGACGTAACCACCATTCTAGAGAATCCCGCACCGCGCGAGAAATGGTGACACTGCAATCCAGCGATTGCGACTGATTCCATCGACTCAAGATGAACCTTTGAAGAGTCCTGGAGTGGAACTGGGCAAAAGGAATTGCCTCCATGGACGCCACCATCAGTCCCAGAAGACGCATACACTTCCGTAGGGACATTGCCGTTGAGGATGTCATAATCTGTACATGTCGAAGAAGACATGACTGTTTGTCTGGTGGTAGGGAAACTACCGACCGAAACGTGTCGAGATGCATTCCCAAAAAGAGAATTGTCCTCGATGGTTCCAGGGACGACTTCTCCCAATTGACCAGCCAACCGAAGTCTTTCAGAAACTGAAGAGACAAATCCGAGCCGTCAACGCCTCCTCCTCCGAGGAAGCCACGATCAAAAGATCGTCCAGATAAGGGAGAATCGTAATCCCCTGTCTTCGAAGGAGTGCCATGAGGGGCGCCAGAATTTTTGTAAAGACCCTTGGCGCTGAGGCTAAGCCGAACGGCAGAGCCACGAACTGGTAATGATTCTGACCTATGGCAAATCGAAGAAAGCGCTGATGAGCCTTTCCGATGGGAATATGCAAATAGGCGTCGCGAATGTCGATTGACACCAGAAAATCGTTCTGTGACAGAGCTGCCACAACGGAACGAAGCGACTCCATGCGAAATTTCCGGGCATGGACATGCCGGTTTAATCGCTTGAGATCCAGAATCGGGCGAAATTTGTTCTCCTTTTTGGGAACTATAAAAAGGTTGGAATAAAACCTTTCCCTCGGTCCTCTGACGGAACCGGTATCACTACACCCTTTTGTAGTAGCGATTCGACCTCTCGCTGTAGAGCGACAACAAGCTCGGGTTCCGACGGAACGCGAGATTGACAAAAAACATTTGGGGGTTGAGAAGCAAACTCTATGAAATAGCCTGCCGACACTATCCGCGTTACCCAGGAATCTGGAACGCGAGCCATCCAAGTCTCCTTGAAAAGAAGCAGGCGACCCCCCACTCGAGAATCCTCGAGTGGACCCCTGGCGTCAATCCGACTTTGCGGGTTTCTTGTCAAGTTCCCGCTTGTTCTGGCGGAAACTCTGCTTCCAGGGAGTACGAGTTTTCTGAGAGGATTTCTTTCCTGAGAAAGAAGGACGACCCGATCCCCACGAGGAGTGACTAGATCGTCCTCGGCCCCGAAAGGACCGCCGACCACTATAAACACCAGGCTTACTGGACACCGAGGCCATGGCCCTTCGCTGTGGTAATGCTGATTCCTTCGCCTTAGCCTTGGAAATCAGCTCTGTGAGGTCGGATCCAAAAAGATGGCCACCCTTGTAAGGTAAGGCCAACAACCCTTGTTTGGAAACTGCGTCCCCGGCCCACTGTCTGAGCCATAAAGCTCTTCTGACTGTGACCGCTGAAGCTTGCGCTTTGGCCAGCAGAGATGCCGTATCCAGACCGGCATCAAAGATATAACAGGCTGCCGTTTCTAACCATTCACAAGTTTCCCGTATCTCAGATAACGGAGATTCATTTTGCAACTCCGTCTTCAGACGTGCCAACCAGCTTAGAGAAGCTCTAGCAGCACACATGGATCCTAGCACTGCTCGAAATCCATGACCCGCAGCCTCATAGCTTGCTTTTGCCGCCAATTCTGCCTTTCTATCCAAAGGCTCCTGTAAGCTCGCTTTTCCCTTAATAGGGAGTAGAGAGGATTTACTAAGCTGAGACAAAGACACATCCACTTCAGGAGCAGAAGTCCAATTAGCCTTTAACTCCGTAGAGCAAGGATAAAGTGTATCAAAGAAATGCGTTCCATGAAAACGCTTATCTGGACATAGACGTCCCTCCTCTATTACACCATTAAGCTCATCCAGAGCTGGCAATGTTGTGCGCGAAGCACGGGACTCCTGGAAAATGCGTGCTGATTTACCAGGACGACTAGTTACCTCCTCCGGTAACTGTAGTATATCTCTCATGGCTTCAATTAATGCCTCCGTACGCTTCGTCATAGAGGAACGCCCCTGCGGCTCGTCCGCATCTGAATCGGATATTTCTCCATCCGAATTTAAAGGGGAACTCTGCCCAATATCAGATACATCTGACTCGCTCCGTGTAGAGGCCGGTAACGGCCTGCGTCGCTTCCTCTGAGAGGAATTAGCAGACACATATTGACCTAAAAGGTCAGATAAGTTATTAATCGATCGAGCGATATCATCCAATTTTCCACCGCTGTCGACCGCAGCGCTAGACGCTGTGGAGGTCTGCGTATCTGATTGCCGCAATGGCACTGGGACGTGATCCGCGGCATCTGAACTCTGTTCAGACATGTCTCACCTGTATGAGCAGGTCAAAGCGGTAATACCAGCAAAAAACTATGCGGTTTTTTTTTTTTTTTTTTTTTTTCCAAAACGCTGAAGGGTTAACGCTCCACCA
Organism: Oophaga sylvatica; assembly: GCA_033576555.1. Classification (NCBI taxonomy): domain Eukaryota; kingdom Metazoa; phylum Chordata; class Amphibia; order Anura; family Dendrobatidae; genus Oophaga; species Oophaga sylvatica. The sequence continues at coordinate 190,303,299 of JARQOD010000001.1, forward strand.
AGCAGAGTTACCCCAGCGGTATTCAGTCAGCAAATTTAGCTGGTAGAAATAACCCTCAAAGGGGTTAATATTGCAAACTCACCAAAATATATATATATATTTGTGAGCCCCAGCCAATTTTTATGTCTCTGATGAGACTGCAGCTGCAGGATAGCGATCGCTGCGCTGCGGGGTGAGGAATCCGCACTCACCCAGCTGGCCGTGGTGTCTATATGAGGAGAGGAGCGGTCCGAGGAGCCCAGGAGCCTGAGTAATGGCCGCCACAGTGAGGGGGTCGCAGGAGAAAAGCCAGAGCGCGCGTCTTCCTGCTCAAAAGACCGGGATAGATAGGCCACGCCCCCTGCTAGCTCAAATAATGAGCGCGAACTCTCCCCGCTCCTGCTCCCTCTCTGTCCTGCAGCTATCTGCCTGCGGACAAAAAATCACCACATCTTCTTGTAACAGCGCTGTCACAGCAGCGCTGAAGCATACTGACATTACATGTAGTAGCGCTGTCACAGCAGCGCTGAAGCATACTGACATTACATGTAGTAGCGCTGTCACAGCAGCGCTGAAGCATACTGACATTACATGTAGTAGCGCTGTCACAGCAGCGCTGAAGCATACTGACATTACATGTAGTAGCGCTGTCACAGCAGCGCTGAAGCATACTGACATACATGTAGTAACGCTGTCACAGCAGCGCTGAAGCATACTGACATTAGTAATAGCGCTGCTCATTCAGACGCTAAAGCACTCACACATAATTATTATTAAAATTTGTGTGGAGTACTCACCAGCCAAGGCGCCACAGGGACCCTCAGGGGTTTCTGGCGCAGTGCCCATGCTTCCCCCCAGGGCGAAGAACGCAGTGACCGCACGTGTGGTTTGCGTTCCCGCCAGAGAAGCTCTCCTCATCCCCCAGGGCCGGCAAGGATTCTGCAGGGACTTTGAGTAAATACAGATCCGCCAAGGAGAGGTTGGGGTACAGCAGCGCTGATACCCCTGAGACCTCTAGACCAACTAGTGATCCAAGTCTCCTGTCCGAATATTAAAATAATAAAATCTTCTGAGGAGCTGCATTAGCAGCGACCATCCTCTGGACCTCAAATCTTAGACTGGAGTTGAGTAGGAGGAGCCCGAGCTGGAGGGGCCAGCCAGTCATCACTCTTTTGATCTGAGGTAACATCCTGATCTGGGGCTCCGCCTACCCATCAGTAATGAATACTGTGGCTCTCTTCCTTCATCTGCAGCTGAAAAAAAATACTAGCTCAAACTTTGTTTTATTTCCTGTACATTTTGCATTCATTTTTCTTTATACCATCATTGGGGTAGCCATCTTCCTGAGAAACAACTGCTACAACAGCATTTTCATACATTTTTGCCGCATGCACCTGGACAAAAGAAAACTCAGCTAAAAAAAATGTCTCAACTATAGGAGATAGTTGTAGGCATGATCTCTTAAATGTGCAGAGGTCACTGCGCAGAGAGGTGAAAGAAATGATCTGTTCCCAATGATGGACCTTTGTTATTCACCTCCAGCTTTATAAACAGAGTTGTTACTTTTCATTATTTTTAACCTCTAATGAGAGATAGATGTTTGCTATCCTGCACATAAGAAATATTAGGCTTTTGTGATGGCTCAACACACCATCATAAAACTGCAATTTTAAAGGAGACTGGTTCATGCAGTTTACTGTCACTTACTAAATTTTGCACAAAACACAGCTGACCATGGGACAAATAAAGCATTTTTACAAGTTGTGTCACCACGCCTATCCCTTTATAGATAGTAACCACTTATTAGCAGTGCTGTGACTCCTGGTTTTAATTGTTATTTGTAATTATTATCTCTTAAGGTCTGTAGATGTACCTGGGGCATAGCCAGGATTTTTGGCAATGGACACACTTTTATATACAATAGCTACTTGGATAAATTGACACATTGTTGAGGCCATCACATAAAAGCAAGTCTATAATTAAACAATGTGGCTTTATTGAACAACTAAACAGTCACACCCTACTGTATACACACAAAATGTTTCTGAATGATAACCTACAAAAACCAACATACTGTGTAGGGTACCCATTGCAAGCACACACACCGCTCACACAGTGGACACAGGAGTTAACACATGAATAAAACATTTTGACCTATCTAAACTATTAAATATGGGCACAGAGGTTATAGACTGCAGAGGAGAGTGATACCTGTATGCAGGTACGGTCTGGGGCTGAAATTCAGCCCTGGCATTTGAAATCACACAGGCCCATGGTGTCGTCACCCCCGAGCACCAGATGGGGATATATTACTAATATTACCATGGATGGAGAAAAGCAAGATTTACTGCAAGACCAATATTTCTAATGATGCCTATGGCCTGATAGAGTAAGTGACGGAATCAGCGACTTGGTGCTACGTCACAACTCTCAACAGTATGGCTGTCTTGAGAACACGGATTCAGTTAACGTAGCAGACAAGGCAGCCCGCCACCAGACAGGCCCTTCTGGCATTTGCCAGATGGTTGTATGCCTCATATGAGATGTGTTGTTGTGGATAAATAATCTTTTATCACTTTATGTAAATGGCCTCTTCCAGGCTCTGGGGAGGATGTTTCCTGTAAGATAACTCTGCCTCCAGAGCTTATTTTACATGAAGGGGGAGTTACCAGTGAGACAAGTAACTAACACAGAACAGGAGAAAAGAAACTTGTCTTCTTGCAACAATATTGCAGCCCTGTCTGTCTGTGAGAAGGAAGCTGAGAGGAACCTACAGATGTCAGTTACCAGGACAGCAGAGAGCGGCCATTACACATCACACTGGCAACTTCCCCCTTATAATAATGTCTGTAAAATGCTGTGGAATTAATGGCGCTAAATAATTGAGTAAAATGAATACTGTAAATAAAATAATCTCTGGGGGCAAAGTTATCTCCAGGCACCATCCGCCCCAGACCCTGGAAGAGGTCACTTTTATAAAGTGATAAAAGATGATTTCTCAGCAACAGCACATCTGATATCAGACACACAGTTTAAACCGTTTTCATATTAATAGCATAGATAGGTCAAATGTGGTGACAGGTTCCCTTTAGGTTACTAGCCACAAAATACCTGAATAATGCAGGTAGCCCCACAGATCACTAGTAGACATGAGCGAATTTGATCGGGTCAGGGCTTATCAGGCAAGCTATAGCACTTACCGTATAAGCTACAGCGGGGACCCGGATACATGGAGTGTGCCGGCTGGTCAACTGTTTGGCGCCACAGCTGCATGTGTCGCGGCTATGTCACAGTCACAGCACATGCATGGAGAGCCCAACATGCAGGCTCTCCATGCATGTGCTGTGACACAGCTGCGACACATATAGCTGCGGCACCGAACACCTGACCAGCCGGCACACTCCATGTATCCGGGTCCCTGCTGTAGCTTATTAGGCAAGCGCTATAGCTTGCTGAATATGTGGGGAACCCGAACAAATTCGCTCAACTCTAATCACTAGCATGAGGTTTGGAAGAATATGAAAACAGCAGTGGACACGCATGTGCCATTCAAAGTCTACCAGACAGACAGATACAACCAGGTAAAGCTTACAATAAAGGGTGTTCAATCCACACCCTTTATTGTAAGCTTTACCTGGTAATTGAGGTGGACCCGAGTTAGCTTAAATAAGGTAATAGATATGTTTATTTTTAGGTTTTTGGAGAAGTCTGATAGGGACATTTGATTTTACCATATATTGAAATTTATTTTTGCTGTACCCTCATGTTAGCCTGTAGACTTGATAAAGAGCAGCAATATACAGTACAATGCCTACCAAGACATAATTAAATGCTTTGAAGCTCAATTAGGTATGTAATATCGTGGGTTATACTCTAAAACAGGGGTGGGGAACGTCCGGCCCGCGGGCCGTATACGGCCCGCCATATCATCTGGTCCGGCCCGGCAGGCAGCCGACTAGAGTTGAGCGATACTTTCCAATATCCAAAAGTATCGGAATCGGAATGGTATCGCCGATACCATTAAAATATCGGCGATACCGATACCGATACCGGAAATCCAATGTAAGTCTATGGGAACAAAATATCGTAACTAAAAAAACCCCATTCTTTCCTTGTAAACACTAAATATACACACATAGAATACATATATATATATATACATGTCATTGTGACATATATATATACATATATGTATAGTTTATACACTTCTACATAGTAAAATATCCTCTGATTCAATTGCCGGGTAAAGCCGGCTTCTGTGAAAAGACAGAAGCACCCGACATGAAATGACACTTGGTGTACATAGGGTTAACCATGTCTTTTCATGTCGTTTGCTATCTGATTTGCACAAACAATTACATCAGTCTATGTGTGCAAAATTTCACACCTGTAGGGGTTAATTAAAGGTGTAAATGCGTTGTAAAAAAAAACGGACTTTTTTGCTACGAATTTACACCTTTAATTAACCCCTACAGGTGTGAAATTTTGCACACATAGACTGATGTAATTGTTTGTGCAAATCAGATAGCAAAGGACATGAAAAGACATGGTTAACCCTATGTACACCAAGTGTCATTTCATGTCGGGTTCTGCATTTTCACAAAAGCCGTCAATTGAATTAGCGGCTATTATACTATGTAGAAGTGTATGAACTATAAATATAAATATATATATATATGTGTCATAAATTCAATGACATGTATATCTATATGAGGTGTAAAATTGCTGAAAAAAAATGCGTGGGCTCCCGCCCTATTTTCGCAACCAGACAGACAAAGCCAGTGAGTGGGGGCAGATAATAATAGCCCAGAGAGGGAACATTATTTTTGGCCCCCCCCTGGCTACTAACATCTGCCCCCAGACACCCCAGAAAGGGCAAATCTCTAATTAGATTTGCCCTTTCTGGCACTTTGCCCGTCTATTCCCATTGCCCTGTAGCGGTGGGAATGGGTTAATAAGGGGTTAAAATGACCTTGCAATTGAAAGGTCACTTTAAGCCAGGTTAATAATTGAGAGCTGTCAATTAGACAACTATCAATTATTAATCCTATTGCATGAAATAAAAATAAAACACACACACTTTAATTAAAAATCATTTTAATGAAATAAAGACACATGTTTTTGACCATCTTTTATTTTACTGCAAAAACCATTTCCTGTAATAAAAATAAAATAAAAAGCAAAATTATTCTTACCTATCCCATGCACAGTCAGGTCCCACGGTGTAATCCTTCAGAAAGGGTTAATGTTTACTGCAGGGACCGCAGCTAATGCTGCAGCCTCACAGTAAACCCCCAAATGAATGAGTTCCTCTCCTGGCTGACAAGAGAGTAAAGGCTGGGTCTCACATAACGATACACCAGCGATCCCGACAACGATATGCACTTGTCAGGATCGCTGGTGTATCGCTACATGATCGCTGCTGAGCTGCCAAACAGGCAGCTCAGGCAGCGATCTGGGACAGCGACACTGCGAGTAACATCGCTTAAGGGCCCGTCTCACATAGCGATATCGCTACCGTGATCGCTGCTGAGTCACTAGTTTTGTGACGCAGCAGCGAGCTCACCAGCGATATCGCTGTGTGTGACATTCAGCGACGATCAGCCCCCCTGCCGGGTATCGCTGATCGTCGCTGAAATGTCAGGACCTTTTTTTGATCGCTGGTTTCCCGCTGACAGGCACGCATCGCTGCGTGTGACAGGCGGGAGACCAGCGATCCGCTGGTAACCAAGGTACACAGCGGGTTTCCAGGCGCGGGGCTGTGCCTAGAAACCCGCTGTGTACCTTGGATACCAGCGCCCTGATGCAGGGGAGCTGGTATCCAAGGTACACAGCGGGTTTCCAGGCACCGCGCAGCGCTTGGAAACCCGCTGTGTACCTTGGATACCAGCTCCCTGCATCAGGGCGCTGGTATCCAAGGTACACAGCAGGTTTCTAGGCACAGCCCCGCGCCTGGAAACCCGCTGTGTACCTTGGTTACCAGCGGATCGCTGGTCTCCCGCCTGTCACACGCAGCGATGCGTGCCTGTCAGCGGGAAACCAGCGATCAAAAAAAGGTCCTGACATTTCAGCGACAATCAGCGATACCCGGCAGGGGGGCTGATCGTCGCTGAATGTCACACACAGCGATATCGCTGGTGAGCTCGCTGCTGCGTCACAAAACTAGTGACTCAGCAGCGATCTCGGTAGCGATATCGCTATGTGAGACGGGCCCTTAAGTGGAAAGCTTAATTGATTGCTTTCCACTTTCACTTCAGGTCAGCCAGGGACACAATCAATGACGTCAGAGGGAACTGATTAACAAAAATAGGGGTTCCCTTCGAAAAAAAAATGGCGTGGGGTCCCCCCTATTTTTGTTAACCAGCCAGATGAAGCAGACCGCTGAGGCCTGGATTTTCAGGCTGTTAAGGAGCCAAGATCCATGGACCTTGCCAGCCTGATAATACCAGGCCACAGCAGTCTGCATATCTTGGCTGATTAACAAAAATAGGGGATCCCCTCAAAAAAAATTGGCGTGGGGTCCCCCCTATTTTTGTTAACCAGCCAGATGAAGCAGACCGCTGAGGCCTGGATTTTCAGGCTGTTAAGGAGCCAAGATCCATGGACCTTGCCAGCCTGATAATACCAGGCCACAGCAGTCTGCATATCTTGGCTGATTAACAAAAATAGGGGATCCCCTCGAAAAAAATTGGCGTGGGGTCCCCCCTATTTTTGTTAACCAGCCAGATGAAGCAGACCGCTGAGGCCTGGTTTTTCAGGCTGGTAAGGATCCAATATCCATGGACCTTGCCAGCCTGATAATACCAGGCCACAGCAGTCTGCTTAGCTTGGCTGGTTAACAAAAATAGGGGATCCCCTCGAAAAAAAAAACGGCGTAGGGGTCCCCCTATTTTTGTTAACCAGCCAAGTAAAATGCAGACTGCTGCGGCCTGGTATTAAAAGACTGTCAAGGCCCATGGATTTTGGCCCTCAACAGCCTGATAATACCAGGCTACAGCAGCCCCACATTTGGCGCATCAAAAGATGTGCCAATTGTGGCACTTTACCCGGCTCTTCCCACTGCCCTGTAGCGGTGGCAAGTGGGGTAATAAGGGTTAATGTCACCGTTGATTGCACGGTGACAATAAGCCCGGTTAATAATGGAGAGGCGTCAATAAGACACAGATCCATTATTAATCCCAAAGTTTTTAAATGTTTAAAAAAAAGACACAGCAAGAAAAAAGTATTTTAATGAAATAAAAGAGACAACACAGTTTTCATTTCTTTTATTACTCTCTCATTCCTGCGACGCCATCGATCTCCTGTAAAAAAATAAAAAAAACAAACCAACAGTATACCACCTGTCCGACGCAGTCCATAGTAACGACAGTCCCACGACGATCCAGCTCTGCTACATCGGAATGACAGGCAGAGCCTGACATCCCGGCGCAGTACAGCTGCTTACCAGCTTCCCCGGCGGTGACGTCATCGGACTGCTTTACGGCCGCGATTACCCAGCAGTCACTGCAGTTATCGCGAGAAACTGCATGTGACCGCCGGGGAGAAGAGGATGGCGGCCATTAAGCAGTCCGGGATGTGACCGCCGGAGATCTTCTGCCGGGTAAGTGCCGCTGACTCCTGACAGACCCGACCGACGGACACTGACAGTGACAATCCCGATTCCGGTATCCGATATGACGAAAATATCGGAACTCGGAATCGGAATTCCGATACAGCCAATATCGGCCGATACCCGATATTTGCAGTATCGGAATGCTCAACACTACAGCCGACACTTTTTCAATTAAGTTTTGGGGTCTGCGCCACCTGCAGGCCTCTCGCAGTGCGGCGCACCGGAACCCCCACCCGTGTTCCTGGTGAGCGGAAGCAGAAGATCCATCTCTGCTTCCCCCCCACAGTGACAGCAGCGACAGCCGGGACTGTGCGATCCTCCCGCCCCTCTCCTGCACGCCGCCTGTTGTGTGTGGGTAGAGCCACTGGGTAAGTGTGTGCACATAGCAGGGCCGGGCAAGTGCCGGGGCCCTGAGCAGGCGGGGGGGCCCACTCGCTGTCGCGCCCGTTAGCGGTGTCAGCGCCGCCACTGGGCCCCCCCCCCGCTTGCTCAGGGCCCCTGCAGGAGCCGGCGCAATACTCACCTATCCGCCGTGCCTCCGCTGCCGCAGCTCCGAGCTCCAGGGGGCGCCGGTGCTTTCTCACAGCAGCGCCGCTGAATGACGTCATCATTCAGCGGCCGGCTGTGGCAGAGAGCGTGCGGACAGCTGAGATCGGTGTGTGTGTGTGCCTGCCTGTGTGTGTGTGAGAGAGTGCTGCCTGCCAGTGCTGTATGTGTGATGGTGGTGGGGGGAGGCAGGCAGTGATGGTGGTGAGGAAGAATGATGATGATGATGATGGGGAGGCAATGATAATGGGAAGGCGATGATGATGATATTAATGGGGAGCAATGATAATGAGGATGATGGGGAGGCAATGATAATGGGAAGGCAACGATGATGATGATATTAATGGGGAGGCAATGATAATGATGATGATGTGGAGGAAATGATAATGATGGGGAGGCGATGATGATGATGGGCAGGCATTGATGATGGGGAGGCAATGATAATGATGGGGAGGCGATGATGATGATGGGCAGGCATTGATGATGGGGAGGCAATGATAATGGGAAGGCGATGATGACATTAATGGGGAGACAATGATAATGATGATAATGGGAAGGCAATGATGATGATATTAATGGGGAGGCAATGATAATGATAATGATGGGGAGGCAATGATAATGGGAAGGCAATGATGATGATATTAATGGGGAGGCAATGATAATGATGATGATGTGGAGTCAATGATAATGATGGGGAGGCGATGATGATGATGGGCAGGCATTGATGATGGGGAGGCGATGATGGGGAGGCAATGATAATGGGAAGGCGATGATGATGATATTAATGGGGAGGCAATGATAATGATAATGATGGGGAGGCAATGATAATGGGAAGGCAATGATGATGATATTAATGGGGAGGCAATGATAATGATGATGATGTGGAGTCAATGATAATGATGGGGAGGCGATGATGATGATGGGCAGGCATTGATGATGGGGAGGCAATGATAATGATGGGGAGGCGATGATGATGACGGACAGGCATTGATGATAATGGGGAAGCAATGATGATGATAATGGGGAGTTTTTCCACAGAGCCTTTTCCTGAGCCGTAACAGTGCAGAACGCAGCACAGCGCAGAGGAGAGCTCCATATTTTGTATGGAGCATTATATGGGGACCAGTATCCTGTATGGAGCATTATTTAGGGTCCAGTATTCTGTATGGAGCATTATATAGGCCGGGGATGGGGGGTGACATCCTGCATGGGGTATTATATGGGTGATGAGGGGGAGACTATGTGGTGCCCATAATATTGTATGGAGGACTGTACTGTCCAGTCTGTACTGTGCGCTGGAGGATTTGGCGGTTTTTGAGCTATTGTAGAATTTACAATAGATATCAGTCATGTAATGGAAGAAGTGAAGTGTTTGGCATTGTACTGTATCTATATTTCTCTGCAGTATCTGTGCATCATGAATCGTGGTCTGTGTTAAAGGGGCCCACTGAGGCTCTTTCGCCCGGGGCCCATAATAACCTGGAGTCGGCCCTGCTAATGGGGACAAAATACTCAGAGGACACCTGAGCATGCTTGGGAAAACCCGAGCAATGAGTATACTCGCTCATCATTATTAATAATTTTATGCGATTCCAAATGGCCCTCGGCAGAAAAAAGGTTCCCCACCCCTGCTCTAAAAGATGGTGTGTATTGGTGATATATTCTGCCTTTCATAAAAAAAATAATAATAATTAATGGTTATATTTTTCCTTCAGGACTCTTGTTGGACTGGTAAGGCAAGTGTAAGGGGAGGGATATGAAATATAAGCATGTGAGCAGTGGAGTACCGCTAATATTGGCAGATCACATGACTGAGTCAGGGGGGATACTAGTTCAACATCACATTTTCAACTATATCTACAATAGAAAGTAATGATGGAACAATGAGCAGTCCGCTCCCTTCTCCATCATCTCCCTGTGTGTCTGAGCTCTGACGTCTGAACACATTGTGGTGGCCATTCAACTATTCAAAGGGCTTTGTGGGGGAACCATTTTAGTGTTTGGAGGGCTAATGGGGGCCATTATACTGTGTGTGCTGGCCATTATACAGTGTGGAGGGCTGTGTGGGATCCATAATATTGCATGGAGGGTTGTGTTGGGGCTATCATACGCTGTTGGAGTCACTGTCAGGGCATCATACTATGAAGGAATTCACTGTGGGTGTATTATACAGTGTTTGGGGGGCACATTTGCTGGCATAATTCTTTATGGGGATATGAAAGTGGTATCTTAGCAAATGGGAATACTAAGGGACTTTAATAGGAGCAAAATTACTTTTTAAAGACTGCCAAGTAGTGAGATATATTAGTGCTGGAGAAGTTCTTTCCCTGCTACATTTTACATTGTAGTCTGCCTGTTCCCATCTTGCAATCCGTTTTCTGGCGGCTTCCAATGCTAGTGTACTCCTGCTTTCCTGTGCTGTAGGAGGTGTAATATTACTACTATGAAATATGATTTTATACCTGTACTAGCAAGTACAATACTGATCAGGTAGAGTGAGCCCTGTATATTTTAAAAGACTCAAATATTTTTCCCAGGTTACAATTTTTAGTATTTACATATAACATAATCAGTTTATACTATAATGTTAGTTTTTAGTTTGTGTCCACGAGTCAAACATCTACAATAATATGGCTTCTTTCACATCCCATGGTAGCATCAATAGTCGTCTTTCGTTATCTCCAGGTCTGAAAGACTAAATGCGCATTTTGCTCCTGTCTATGGTGGATAGAATTGCTAGCTTTTGTTCTTATCTTTCAGCTGTGGCATTATTCAACTCCTTGGCTGGAGTCCTGAGAGACGCCCAAAGTCTCTTGGGGACATTGTCGATTGTGTGAGCCAAAAACTTAAGAGCCGACACCGCGATCTCTGAATCCTTTCAAATCCCATGCTGATAAAGACAGACAGAAGCCAAAAGGGGAAAGTGATTCCACTCATGAACAAATATGATAAATCTTCCCATTTCACAAGGAGGGCAAAATCTTTTGTGTCAGCTTTGCATAGTATGGGATTTATGGCTTTAAACTGAACAGACTATCACAGAGAATAACAATTTCAATCAGGTTTTTATTCTACACCTATTTCAGTATTCAATGTGACTATCCATTGAAAAGAAAAAGTCAAATATTCCAAACTAAAGCTTAGAAAATAGGTTAATATTTTACGCTTTCAGCTTTGCTGTATTGATTTGGGGGCATGGTCATCAGAGACATTGCATTTTCATTAAAGGCAAAAAAAACTGAATAACTGAGTAAAGTCCCCCATACATGTTAGGCTGACATCAACCAAACCCTCTGATATCAGTGGGCTCAGCTGACAGTATAATAGGGACCCTTACGACTCTTCCCCGACAGATGATTCTTTTGTTCTCTGTGAGATAAGATGTCCCCAGAGGAGTCCGGCAGCGGTTCTCTCATATAGAACACAAAAGTGCTCAGTAGTGCGAGTGCTCCTATGTACAGAGGAGTCAGGAGAGAGCCAAAAAGCAAACACACTGCTTAAACTGTCTATAAGCAGAAGGAAAAAAAAAACAGGAAAAATCTTTGACATTCCAATGTCAGACCACAGAATTTTGTTAAAAAGAGTATTTCTATAATTTGTTTTCTATATAATTTCTTTTCTATATGCATTTAACTAATTTTAGGTTCATTCATTGTGTTAAAGATTACTTTTAACTAGATTAGTCAAGGTAAATCCCCCGTCTCACATAGCGAGATCGCTAGTGAGATCGCTACGGAGTCACAAGTTTTGTGACGCAACAGCGATCTCCCCAGCGATATCGCTGTGTGTGACATTCAGCGATGATCAGCCCCCTGCTGGATATCGCTGATCGTCGCTGAATGTCCTGGACATTTTTTTGATCGTTGGTCTCCCGCTGGCCAGCACGCATCGCTGTGTGTGGCAGGCGGGAGACCAGCGAGCTGGAAACCAAGGTACACATTGGGTTTCTAGGCGCCGCTCGGCGCCTAGAAACCCGATGTGTACCTTGGTTACCAGCTCCCTGCACCAGTGTGCTGGTATCTAAGGTACACTGTGGGTAACTAAGCGACATGCATCGCTTGTTACCCACATAGTCGCTGTCCTGATCGCTGCCTGAACTGCCTGTTTGGCAGCTCACCAGCGATCATGTAGCGACACACCAACAGTCCTGACAAGTTCATATCGTTGTCAGGATCGCTGGTGTGTCACTACGTGTGACGGGGCCCTAAGACTAAAGTGGCTTCAACATGTCTCATAGGCTTAAAAAAACCTCTTTAAATTACTCACAATCTTCACTAGAAATTGTAACAAAAGGTATGTTAATTGCGCAAAGCAAATGAAGTGAAGTATATTGAGAAATGTTTAGGTATGTAGGTCTCAACAAGGTCATGCTACTGTAAATGAGTCATGAAATGCCATACATCAATAGTTAACATTCTAAAGGGATTTTCCTACAATTGACATTTATCAACTCTTCACTCCACAGGAAGAGGCAGTCGACCATGTGCCAAAAGTTGGCAATATCTGCTCTTTGGGTTACCCCATTGATCACTAGAATAGGAGTACAGAGATCCTGTTCCTCCTAACAGCACAAACCTAAATGAGGAAGAGTTTGAATGTAGTGGGGGACCAGTATGGGTTCTGCAGCTTCCTGTCAATCAAGGGGAAGCTACCTGTTAAAACCGTTTTGAAACAAACTTGTTGGCTTATCTGAAAAGGTATGTTGTTGTATAGACAGTGGTTAAACATCGATGAAGTGACCGTAGTAATTATTTGATTGTAAGTTTACTGGTTCATAAAAATAATCCATCAACATATTTTTCATTTCTACTCGTCAAGTGAATCTGCTCAGTGCAGAGAATGCATTTAAGAGTTTCCGGGAAATCATGTTTGCGGCCTGAAAATCCACTCCATGGTACTAGCCACTGGGGGTTTCATTTCTAATTTGCATTCAATGGCCTGTTGTCATGTGAAATCACTCTTTAGCAGCAGAGATGAATTACATGAGGGGGGTCATGTCTTTGTTACTGCTCCTGGTTGCCAGTCAGTCCAACTCCAGACAGACATAGTACAAAGGTGTGGCAAGTGTCTGGAGTATAAGTAAGGCCGGATTCCACATCCGTGTGTCGTGTTCCAAATATGAACTCTGATGCACAAACTGGTGGGGGTCTCCTGATTCCACCTGGACAGCCTTATGAATGCCTAGAAGGATGTGGAGTATGCATTGCGATAGACCAGTGGACTTTTTTCCCCCCATCTATGGCCGTTTCACCCACCTCATGTGTACTTACTTAAAAGGCAAGTGGACATCATTCCACTTAGAGCTAATAGTTGCTAATTTTACGGACATTGGACTTCTTGTATTCATGCATTTGATCATTTATTTACGGCACTTGTGCCCCCGCAAATTAGACTCTGTTCCCATGTCCCCATTCCATTTTAGGAACACTTGATTAGCAACAGACAAATGGAATATGTGCTTCTATATGCATATCAAATGCAAAAGATAAGAGGCGGCCCAAGAACAGATGAACCCTAGGACAATCAATGGGGCGTCTCTGCTTTTATTTGCAAAACAGATGTGAAGGATCACTTATTCCATGTCTGTTCCTAAAATATCATAGGCAAATGAAATATCCAAACAGACATATGAACATTAAGCGTTTCATTATGAATTGTAACCATATTTATAGGCAACATTAATATGTATTTGATGAAGCTGAAAGGTAAAACTAGTCTGGTTTCGCCTGATATCCTGTGTTTCTAACCGATGTACTATCCTGCAAACTTGCAAAGCATTTATCCTGCAAGTGAAATAAAATAGTGGGGGATATCCGTTTTAATCTGGACTCATGCCGTTCAACAGTACCTCGTGTACCAAGATAAGGGGTATACATAGAGCAGTCGGGGTTTTGCAGCAAGAAAACAAAACTGGGACACTGATACAAATCATCGTAACCATCTATTCAAAAAGAGAGGTTGTTGCCCCTCCACCTCCTCAAACCTAATTGCTAAATCGCCACTCCAGCTTTTTTTTTTTAAATATATTTCAGTGCTGGAATGGCGCTACAAATTCAAGCTTCCTGTGCCTAATCCTATACTTACCAGCTGCCATCTTCAGCTCTTCTCAGCGCCACTCCTGTTAGTCTCCAGCAGTTTGTTACCTGCTGAATCGCTCAAGAAGTCACAACTCAATGAGAGGCAGAACGAGACTCTCAGACTTGAGATTGTGCTCAAAAGATAACATGCCCCGGCAGAATTTTGCTTTCTTGGCTTTTTTCCAGAGAATATGAATGATAACACCAAAACTTTTTCTCCTCTCACGGTTAGTGGTTGGGTGAAGCCATTTATTGTCAAACTACTGTGCTTCTCTTTTTAAATCATAATGACAACCCAAAACATCCAAATGACCCTAATCTAAAGTTCACATACTCTGGTGATTTGGGCCTGATAACATGCACAGAAGTTGACACAAATGGGTTTGAATGGCTACTAAAGGTAACATCCTCACCTGTGACCTGTTTGCTTGTAATCAGTGTGTGTGCGCATAAAAGCTGAGTGAGTTTCTGTGATCCAGACAGACTCTTGCATCTTTCATCTAGCCACTTTTATTATTATTATTATTATTTATATAGCACCATTGACTTCATGATGCTGTACATGAGAAAGGGTTACATACAAATTACAAATATCACTTACAGTAAACAAACTAACAATCACAGACTGATCCAGAGGGGAGATGACCCTGCCCTTGCGGGCTTACATTCTGACATTTCTGGATTGTGAGTCATGGGGAAAGCAAAAGAATTGTCAACGGATCTACGGGAAAAGGTAGTTGAACTGTATAAAACAGGAAAGGAATAAATAAAAAAAAAAAAAAAGAAGATATCCAAGGAACTGAAAATGCCAGTCAGCAGTGTTCCAACTGTGATTAACAAATGGAAAATCAGGGGCTCTAAAAACAAAACCACGGTCAGGTAGACCAATAAAAATGTCGTCCACAACTGCCAGGAAAATTGTTCGGGATGCAAAGAAATTCCCACAAATAACATCAGCTGAAATACTGGACTCTCTGAAAACTAGCAGTGTGGCTGTTTCAAGATGCGCAATAAGGAGGCACGTGAAGAAAAATGGGCTGTATGGTTGCCAGAAGAAAGACATTACTGCGAAATGCCAAAAAGTATCTCGCCTACAATATGCAAAACAGCACAGAGACAAGCCTCAAAACTTCTGGAACAAGGTAATTTGGATTGATGAGACAAAAATTGAACTTTTTGGCCACAACCATAAAAGTTACATTTTGAAAGAGGTCATCAAGGCCTATGGTGAAAGGAACACCATTCCTACTGTAAAGCACAGAGGTGGTTCGCTGATGTTTTGGGGATGTATGAGCTACAGAGGCACAGGAAAATTGGTCAAAGTTGAAGGAAAGATGAATGCAGCATGTTATCAGCAAATACTGCTGCATATGGGACGTACTTGGAAGTTCCAACATGACAACGATTCAAAACACAAGGCTAAGTCGACCTGTCATTGGCTACAGCAGAACGTGAAGGTTCTGGAGTGGCCATCTCAGTCTCCTGACCTCAATATCATTGTACCACTCTGGGGAGATCTCGTGCGTGCAGTTCATGCTAGACAGCCCAGGAATTTACAGAAACTCGAGGCTTTTTGCCAAGAAGAGTGGGCAGCTTTACCATCTGAGAAAATAAAGAACCTCATCCACAACTATCACAAAAGACTTTAAGCTGTCATTGATGTTAGAGGTGGCAATACAAGGTATTAAGAAATTGGGTATGTAAACTTTTCATCAGGGTCATTTGGATGTTTTGGGTTGTCATTATGATTTAAAAATAGAAAACATCGTAGTTTGACAATAAATGGCTTCACCCAATCACTAACCATGAGTGGAGAAAAAGGTTTGGTGTTATTCATATTCTCTAAAAAAAAGGCCAAGAAAGCAAAAATTCTGCCGGGGTATGTAAACTTTTGAGCACAACTGTACATTTGAGAGCTTGTAACTGTTACATCTTACTTCCGGACAGAAGTTGCGGTCGCAACAAGGCATCTGACCGGAGCAGTACCGGGAAGACCTGAAATAGAGGCTGGTGATTAGGCTCAGGGAACTTAGATTAGTAGCACCACTCCAGCACTAAAAAACAAACAAAAAAAAAATAAGTAAAAAACGCTGGAGTGGTGCTTTCCAGACTGTCCCAAGTAGGTTCATCAATTATGGATGCCTTGTCAGCTTGGCCCCCTTGCATCCCACCTAGTAATATGTAGTTTTAAGAATTAATTGTAACCTGAAAAATAAGGTTTAGCAATTCTGATTTCTACAGCAAGGAGTCTCTGCAGTATGGAGAAATCCAGATCCAGAAATAGATAGATATTATAATACACATTATACATAAACACACACAGTATATAATATAACAAACATGTACGTCAGTGCTGAACAGTTAGGCAAGCTGTAAGAAAGAACACTAAATAAGATGAAATAAAAGAGGACAGCACAGAGGGGACCCCATGACATGTAAAAAAGTCTAGTAGGAAGACATGGTAAAGTTATGGGTTACCTGCAAATAATATGTGCCCTTTGGCTGTGTATATAACATAAGGAAGCTGTAGTCTAGGTTTTGTTTTGTTCTCCACCTAGGAAAGGAAAACAAAATATTATTTTAACCATTTCTACAGCCTTCCTAACTTGACTAAATTTGCTACAAAACTGAATTTCAACTCCATGGCTAGAATAATAAGTTAGATGAAAGCTAAGGAAATGCGTACTGTGGTTAAAACCAAAATCTGAGAACCATCAAAATAAAAATACTGGCTGCGCATTGGCACCGGCAATCGTAGTTACTGACAGTGGTCAATCACAGACTGAGATGGAGCCTTCATTTTTGCTGCTGGCTTGATGGAATATGTGATCAGGCAGGTAGAGATGCTATGGCGCTTTATAATGTGTAAATATCGGCTTATATTGCACGCAACTTATTGGGAAACCGGTTATTGTCTGGTGACTTCATTTTAGTCTGTCACCACCAAAATTCAAAATTACTGTATACATTTATATTGGGGACTTAGCCCCTATAAAATCATAACTATGGTACATATTTCACTACTTTGATTCTATATATCAAAAAGTTTTATTACATATGTAAATGAGGGGTCCTCAGTGATGTGGCCTAGGGCTCAGTGCATTGTTCGGCTGCCTCAATTAGCATCCTCCACACTTTCCCTTTAGTGTGACTGACATGGCTCAAGGCCTGACCTGAATCCGCCCTGAACGCACTGACACTGCAGAAGCAGAGAGCACACGAATTGTTGGTGCGGTTACAATCTCAACCCTCTCTCCTGTCTGCAGTGGCCACTCACTGCAAACATGATCACACAGTAGCATGAGCTTGATACTGATAGAAGAGAGAAATGAAAATGTGTGCAACCAACAGCTCATGTGTGCAATCAGACCCTGAACTAATTTCCCAAATATAATTCAGCAAAATGCAAACCATGCAAAAATGTATTGTAAGAGACAGGGCTGTGGAGTCAGAGTCGATGCCCAATTTGGTGGAGCCGGAAAAAAATGGACTGACTGACTCCTAAAATATATAATAAATTGGGTACAGGAGTACAATGCAGGATGTGCTGTAAATATTTTCATAAAGTTATGAAATGTCCTATAAATGTCAGTTCTGTTTTGAGTGGGAATTCACCATGAGCAATATTAGAAGGATCCAACACACCACAGTTTGTTATTTGCACACGGTTTGGCGATAAAGGTGTGGCGAGAGTAAGCATGTCTTGAAATTTACTGACCGAGTGGGAGAGACTCAAATACGGGATAATCCCGAATTTCCACACCTCAAAAGTCTACAGGACCCAATATTCTGGAAGCAATACGGAATAACAACACTTAATCAGATTTTTGAAAATGAGGTTTTATTATCATTTGAACAAATTCAGATAAAGTTTGGGATCCCCATAGGGATTTTTACAAACACTTGCAAATGAGACACGCCATGGTGCACCAGTTTCAATATCTTAAAATGTGAATATTCAGATATCCATTAATAGGAGTATTAACAACTCAAGGGCACACAGGCATAATATCCTATCTATATACTTTTCTACTAAACTCCAGAATTGCTTCTACTCAACTTACTGTAGAAAGTAAATGGCGGCAGTTAATTCCATCTATCACTGATGATCAGTGGAATGATGCCCTAGAGGAACCTACAATGGTATTACCAGCCGCAAATAACAAATTAATTCAACTACATATCCTACATCAGTTTTACCCGACTCCGATCAGGTTACATAGATTTGGCAGGCTAACATCTGATGTATGCCATAGGTGTGGGGAACCAGGAGAGGATTTCTGGCATCTTATTTGGAATTGTGGCATAAAACGACGATACTGGAGTGACGTGATAACTACATTGGAACGGATAATTGGGGTACCTACTGAGTGTGTCCCAGAGATATGTATCTTGGGTATTATGGATGAAGAACTGTGGTCGCACTATGATAAGATATTTCTCAGGAAGGTTATATTTATTGTTAGGAAAGCAACAGCACCAAAGTGGATGGGGAGAAAGCCTCCTACTATCAACCAGTGTAAAAAATTAGTTAATATAATACCATATGAGAATATATTATATAGAAATAGAGGATGTCCCAGAAGTTTCACAAGATTTGGGAGAGATGGTGTGACTCACTCTTAACACATTTATTCCCTAATGCCATGACTTTGTTAATTTCACGTTACGAGCCCTGATGTGTGTTCCTTCAAACATATGGTCTGTGATATATGATATGCAAAGACTAAGAGTGTACTTCTGATATGGCCCGAATTGGTACGTGTTCTAAATTTTGATGAGAAACTAGCTAATTTAGGTGAATGCAATGCTTTATGACGGAACTTGTCCTAATACACTATGTTCCAACAGTCCGTTTTTTCTTATTTGTTCACTCTATTGTTGAGAGTGTGATGTTACATTCATCTTATTGTATTGAATGGATAAAGGTAAATGTTTGAATCATTCAGACATTATACTACGATATTATATGCTTGTAACTTTTATCCTGTGGAATCTTTCAATAAAGAGAGTTTAAAAAGGTCTGTTCTGTTCTTGATCTCGGCTATTAGCTGAGATGAATCTGTGCTGCACTTTATGTACATGCTCAGTAGTGACCAGTGCTGTGGGGTCGGAGTCAGGGAAATGTCCTATAAATGTCTGTTCTGTTCCTGATCTGGGCTATTAGCTGAGATGAATCTGTGCTGCACTTTATGTACATGCTCAGTAGTGACCAGTGCTGTGGGGTCGGAGTCAGGGAAATGTGCTATAAATGTCTGTTCTGTTCCTGTTCTGGGCTAATAGCTGAGATGAATCTGTGCTATGATTCTATGTGCTGCACTTTATGCACATGCTCAGTAGTGACCAGTGCTGAGGGGTCGGAGTCAGGGAAATGTCCTATAAATGTCTGTTCTGTTCTTGATCTCGGCTATTAGCTGAGATGAATCTGTGCTGCACTTTATATACATGCTCAGTAGTGACCAGTGCTGTGGGGTCGGAGTCAGGGAAATGTCCTATAAATGTCTGTTCTGTTCCTGATCTCGGCTATTAGCTGAGATGAATCTGTGCTGCACTTTATGTACATGCTCAGTAGTGACCAGTGCTGTGGGGTTGGAGTCAGGGAAATGTCCTATAAATGTCTGTTCTGTTCTTGATCTCGGCTATTAGCTGAGATGAATCTGTGCTGCACTTTATGTACATGCTCAGTAGTGACCAGTGCTGTGGGGTCGGAGTCAGGGAAATGTCTGTTCTGTTCCTGATCTGGGCTATTAGCTGAGATGAATCTGTGCTGCACTTTATGTACATGCTCAGTAGTGACCAGTGCTGTGGGGTCGGAGTCAGGGAAATGTGCTATAAATGTCTGTTCTGTTCCTGTTCTGGGCTAATAGCTGAGATGAATCTGTGCTATGATTCTATGTGCTGCACTTTATGCACATGCTCAGTAGTGACCAGTGCTGAGGGGTCGGAGTCAGGGAAATGTCCTATAAATGTCTGTTCTGTTCCTGATCTCGGCTATTAGCTGAGATGAATCTGTGCTGCACTTTATGTACATGCTCAGTAGTGACCAGTGCTGTGGAGTTGGAGTCAGGGAAATGTCCTATAAATGTCTGTTCTGTTCTTGATCTCGGCTATTAGCTGAGATGAATCTGTGCTGCACTTTATATACATGCTCAGTAGTGACCAGTGCTGTGGGGTCGGAGTCAGGGAAATGTCCTATAAATGTCTGTTCTGTTCTTGATCTCGGCTATTAGCTGAGATGAATCTGTGCTGCACTTTATGTAGATGCTCAGTAGTGACCAGTGCTGTGGGGTCGGAGTCAGGGAAATGTCCTATAAATGTCTGTTCTGTTCCTGATCTGGGCTATTAGCTGAGATGAATCTGTGCTGCACTTTATGTACATGCTCAGTAGTGACCAGTGCTGTGGGGTTGGAGTCAGGGAAATGTCCTATAAATGTCTGTTCTGTTCCTGATCTGGGCTATTAGCTGAGATTAATCTGTGCTGCACTTTATGCACATGCTCAGTAGTGACCAGTGCTGAGGGGTCGGAGTCAGGGAAATGTCCTATAAATGTCTGTTCTGTTCCTGATCTCGGCTATTAGCTGAGATGAATCTGTGCTGCACTTTATGTACATGCTCAGTAGTGATCAGTGCTGTGGGGTCGGAGTCAGGGAAATGTTCTATAAATGTCTGTTCTGTTCCTGATCTCGGCTATTAGCTGAGATGAATCTGTGCTGCACTTTATGTACATGCTCAGTAGTGATCAGTGCTGTGGGGTCGGAGTCAGGGAAATGTTCTATAAATGTCTGTTCTGTTCCTGATCTCGGCTATTAGCTGAGATGAATCTGTGCTGCACTTTATGTACATGCTCAGTAGTGCGGCAATGCTATGAGGTTCGGACTCGTGGAGTCAGGGAAATTGAGGAGTTGGTCACTGACACCGCTCACCCCTCTCTGCTTGAGCTCCAGCAGTCACTCTCTCCATGCACTCAATTGATTTGATGGCGCCAGTCAGGAGCAGAGGAGTTGTAACCAGCTCCCTGCTCCGCCAGGAAAGCCATCAGAACACAGGCCAATTCCAGCCTGCGTCCTGTTGGAGACGGCGCATGCAGGTAATGACGCAATATAGTGTGATGCAGTGACATTATGGTGCCATTTATCACCCACTACTGTACAGGATACAAAAAAAGATGGTGGCTGCGCTCAACATAAAGCCTGGATTAGGTTAGTATAAGTTATTTTTATGTTTCAAATATTGTATTGCCACTGAATAGGGGCCATCAAAAGATGGTCTGGCTGTGGGAGACATTATACTGGAGGCTGCTAGCTGTGGTGGACTATCACAATGTCTGTGAAGGCATCATACTGTGTAGGGGGCTGTGGGGGAACATAATACCAGAGGGCTGTGGAGATGACATACTGTAAAGGGGGCTGTGATGACTAATCAGGACAGGGTGCTGTGGGGAAAATTATTCTGTATAGGTGGCTGTGGTGACCATATTATATAGTGAACTGTTGTGAATGTGTTAGAAATGAATTCTGAGCAGAAGCTCCCGCTGGTGGTTACAAACAGTACTGAACCATTCAATGAAGATTGTGAAGATTGGCAATCAGGAGTTACAGACTGGTCTTATATAAGGGAGGTTCCCTCCCATCAGGGTTGCCGGTGATCAATTTGTTCTTTTGTGCTTGCTTATTTTTGCCATTTTTTCCTGCACTTCTGTGGAGGTCAGCCAGGTCCCCTCTGGGGCTTGTGCTCCTCTCAGTTTATCTTAGCCACTGTTATTTGTTCATTTGCCTTTTCCAGTTTTTTCAGTGGCTGCGGCTTAGTTTTGTTACACCAGAGAACTAATTTAGGTGGTAGAGGTCGTGTGATCTCAGGTGTTTTTGCAATTAGTAGAGTTGGTATTTTTTTAGGGTTTTTTGGATTGCAGTAAGTGTCCTTCCTATCCTTTTCTTTCTAGGAAGATTGGGCCCCAACGTTTGCTCATACTATTTTCTGTCTGTGTCTGTATTTCCTCTTGTCTAACCGCCATTACATGTTTGGGGGCTTCCTATGTTCTTTGGGGATCTGCTCCGGGGCAGATAGCTTTCCTCTTTCTATCTTTAGGTGTAGTTAGCCTCTCAGGCTGTGACGAGGCATCTAGGACCAACGTAGGTACGCTCCACGGCTGCCTATAGTTGTGGTGGTTAGTCAGGGTACTGCAATCCAGTAGATTCCAACCTCTCTGGTGTATTGCCGTTTTTGCCTGCTCTCCTCAGCTACCAAATCATAACAGTATCACCGGCCAAACTGAAAATTATATGGTACTCACAGAAGGGAAAAGTGGTGTGAAAAGAGGAAAGTTGTCAGAGATTTTTTTTTTTTTCTGTTTGTTGCATTTTTTTTTCCCTCTGTTTCTCTGGGTGCTGAGGATTTTTTTTTTCTCTCAATGGAGTTTGCACAGTTGTCTGGCCGTGTGGATCAGCTTGCCACTGAAGTTCGGAGTATTGCTACCTATCTTGCAGGGTTGCCGGTTGTGGAACCTAGGATCCCCACGCCAGATTTGTTTTTAGGGGATCGAGCTAAATTTCTGAATTTCAAAAATAACTGTAAGTTGTTTTTTGCCTTAAAACCTAAGTCCTCAGGGAACGCAGCACAGCAGGTTCAAATTGTCATCTCTCTCCTGCGCGGCGATCCTCAGGATTGGGCTTTTTCCCTGACACCTGGGGACCCTGTTTTGAGAAATGTTGATGCATTTTTTCAG
The DNA here is from genome assembly GCA_033576555.1 of Oophaga sylvatica. Classification (NCBI taxonomy): domain Eukaryota; kingdom Metazoa; phylum Chordata; class Amphibia; order Anura; family Dendrobatidae; genus Oophaga; species Oophaga sylvatica. The sequence goes on from JARQOD010000001.1 coordinate 190,326,235, forward strand.
GCTCTGGGGTTATTGTACGATGAACCTAATGTCACTGATCAAGCTGAAAAAACCTTGTTGGCATTAAATCAGGGGCTTGAAGACGCTGAGTTATACTGTCAGAAATTCCGAAAGTGGGTAGTCCTGACCAAATGGAATAATGATGCTTTGGCAGCCCTTTTTCGGAAGGGTCTGTCAGAGAATGTAAAAGATGTTATGGTGGGTTTCCCTGCTCCCTCTGGTCTCAATGATTCTATGTCATTAGCGATTCAAATTGACAGACGTTTGCGTGAGCGTAGAGGTATGCGTGGAATAGTGTTGCCTTGTGAACCAGCTTCTGAACCCATGCAGTGTGATAGAGTGGCTTCTGGGGCACAGCGTCATGAGTTTCGAAAACGCAATGGGTTATGTTTCTACTGTGGTGATGCTTCTCATGCTATTTCAGTCTGCCCTAAGCGGGGAGGACGTTTTGCACGCTCAGTTGTCTTGGGTAGTGTTCAGACTAAATTTCTGTTGACTGTTACCCTGATTTGCTCCCTGTCCACATTTTCTGCTCAGGCTTTTGTTGATTCGGGAGCAGCTATTAACCTGATGGATTTTGATTTTGCTAAACATTGTGGGTTTCCCTTGATACCCCTACAGAAGTCTATTCCCCTACTGGGGATTGATTCTACCCCTTTGGCTGAGAATAAACCCCAGTTCTCTACTCAGGTGATAATGAGGGTTGAACCTAATCATCAGGAGAGTTGCAAATTTTTGGTGCTGTATAATCTGCATGATATTATTGTACTAGGTTTCCCTTGGTTACAGTCTCATAATCCTGTTTTGGATTGGAAATCTGTGTCTGTAACCAGTTGGGGCTGCCAATGTGTTAATGCCAACACTCCTGTTTTTTCTGCCTCCCCCCAGGCTCAGGATGTTCCTGACTTTTTGACTAATTTTTCTGATGTGTATAGCGAAAGTAAATATGCATCCTTGCCCCCCATAGGAGCTATGACTGCGCAATTGAATTCGTGCCTGGTAGTAAATTCCCTAAAGGTCGCCTTTTTAACTTGTCTGTACCTGAACATGACACTATGCGGTCTTATATCAAGGAGTCATTGGAGAAGGGTCATATCAGACCATCCTCTTCACCCTTGGGTGCCGGTTTTTTCTTTGTGGCCAAAAAGGATGGTTCATTAAGGCCGTGTATTGATTATCGTCTCTTGAACAATATCACTGTGAAATATCAATATCCGTTACCCTTGATTTCTGACCTGTTTTCCAGGGTGAAAAGTGCTACTTGGTTTACCAAGCTTGACCTCAGGGGGGCGTATAACCTTATTCGCATTAAGCACTGGGATGAATGGAAGACGGCATTTAATACCCCAGAGGGGCATTTTGAGTACCTAGTGATGCCCTTTGGGCTCACTAATGCTCCTTCCGTCTTCCAGTCCTTCATGAATGACATTTTCAGGGATTTTGTGGATAAATTTCTGATTGTTTATTTGGATGATATCTTGATTTTTTCCAATGACTGGGACTCTCATGTGAAACATGTTCGGACTGTGTTCCAGATTTTGAGAGAGAATGCTCTGTATGTGAAGGGATCAAAGTGTCTTTTTGGCGTACAGAGGATCTCATTTCTGGGATTCATTTTGTCCCCATCTGTTATTGAAATGGACCCGGTCAAAGTTCAGGCCATCTGTGATTGGGTCCAACCTACTTCATTAAAGGCTCTTCAGAGATTCTTGGGTTTTGCCAATTTTTATCGTAAATTTATTGGTAATTTCTCTGTTATTGTTAAACCATTGACTGATTTGACCAAGAAGGGTTCTGATGTGGTGAATTGGCCTCCTGAGGCAGTCTCTGCGTTTCAGGAACTTAAGCAGAGATTCACTTCTGCTCCTGTTCTACGGCAGCCTGATGTTTCTCTGCCATTTCAGGTGGAGGTTGATGCCTCTGAAATTGGGGCAGGTGCCGTTTTGTCCCAAAGAGATCCAGAGACCTCTAAAAGTAACCCTTGTGCCTTTTTCTCTCAAAAATTTTCTCCAACTGAACGTAATTATGACGTGGGTAATCGGGAGTTATTGGCCATGAAGTGGGCTTTTGAAGAGTGGAGACATTGGCTGGAGGGAGCCAAACATCAGGTGGTGGTCCTCACGGACCATAAGAATCTGGTTTATCTGGAATCAGCCAAGCGACTCAATCCTAGACAGGCCAGGTGGGCCTTGTTTTTCACACGTTTTAATTTTGTGGTTTCCTTTCTTCCTGGCACTAAGAATGTTAAGGCAGTGCCCTCTCGAGGAGTTTCCTTGCGGACTCTCCTGAGTTATCTGATCCTGCTGTTATTTTGAAAGAGGGTGTAGTTCTTTCCGCCATCTCGCCCAATTTGAGACTGGCTCTGGAAGGGTGTCAGGAGGATAAACCCGAGCGCTGCCCTATTGGGAAATTGTTTGTCCCAGACCGGTGGAAAAAGAGTGTGATGTCTGAGATTCATTGTTCCGCGTTGGCCGGTCATCCCGGAATTTTTGGTACCAGAGATTGGTTAGTCGGTCCTTTTGGTGGCCTACTTTGTCTCGTGACGTCCGGGAATTTGTGCAGTCCTGCGGGACTTGCTCTCGCTCTAGTGGTTTGTTGATGCCATTGCCTGTGCCCAAGAGACCATGGACCCATATCTCTATGGATTTCATTTCCGACCTCCCTGTTTCTCAGAGAATGACCGTTATCTGGGTGATTTGTGATAGGTTTTCCAAAATGATACATCTTGTGCCATTACCTAAGTTGCCTTCCTCCTCCGAATTGGTGCCTTTGTTCCTTCAGCACGTGGTTCGGTTACACGGCATTCCTGAGAACATTGTGTCTGACAGAGGAGTCCAGTTTGTTTCCAGATTTTGGAGGACTTTTTGTTCTAAACTTGGTGTTCAATTGTCTTTCTCCTCGGCTTTTCATCCTCAGACCAATGGACAAACTGAGAGAACAAACCAGACATTGGAGACTTATCTGAGATGCTTTGTGTCTGCTGATCAAGATGACTGGGTCTCTTTTTTGCCTTTGGCTGAGTTTGCTTTTAATAATAGGGCTAGCTCTGCCACTTTGATGTCTCCATTTTTCTGCAATTTTGGGTTTCACCCTCGATTTTCTTCGGGACAGACGGAGGCTTCTGCCTGTCCAGGTGTTGACTCTGTTGTGGAGCGTATGCAGCAGATTTGGGACCAGGTAGTGGAGAGGTTGTCCCTCTCTCAGGAGAGGGCCCAGCGGTTTGCCAACCGGCATAGGACTGATGGTCCTCGGTTTGAAGTGGGGGACTTGGTCTGGCTGTCCTCAAGAAATATCCCTATGAGAGTTGCATCTCCTAAGTTTAAGCCTAGGTTCATTGGACCTTATAAGATCATGGAGATTCTTAATCCTGTTTCCTTTCGTTTACTTCTTCCAGGGACATTTAAGATCCATAACGTAATCCACAAGTCCTTATTGAAGAGGTTTGTCGAGCCAGTGGTTCCTATGGCTGCGCCTCCTGACCCTGTTTTGGTTGAGGGCAATCTGGAGTATGTGGTTGAGAAAATATTGGATTCTCATTTTTCTAGACGGAAACTCCAGTATTTGGTTAAGTGGAGAGGTTATGGTCAGGAGGACAATTCTTGGGTGTTTGCTTCGGACATCCATGCTAGGAGACTGATCCGTGCGTATCACAGAGCTCATCCTGACCGACCTGGTTGCCCAAATGAGGGTTCGGTGACCCCTCCTCAAGGGGGGGTACTGTTGTGAATGTGTTGGAAATGAATTCTGAGCAGAAGCTCCCTCTGGTGGTTACAAACAGTACTGAACCATTTAATGAAGATTGTGAAGATTGGCAATCAGGAGTTACAGACTGGTCTTATTTAAGGGAGGTTCCCTCCCATCAGGGTTGCCGGTGATCAATTGTTCTTGTCTCAACTGTGGTTCCTGGTTCACTTGGAAGCTTGCTGAGTCTTGCCTGCATCTTCTGCTAACAGATAAGATATTTTCTGCTTTTATTTTTGTGCTTGCTTTTTGCATTTTTTCCTGCACTTCTGTGGAGGTCAGCCAGGTCCCCTTTGGGGGCTTGTGCTCCTCTCAGTTTATCTTACCCACTGTTATTTGTTCATTTGCCTTTTCCAGTTTTTTCAGTGGCTGCGGCTTAGTTTTGTTACACCAGAGAACTAATTTAGGTGGTAGAGGTCGTGTGATCTCAGGTGTTTTTGCAATTAGTAGAGTTGGTATTTTTTTAGGGTTTTTTGGATTGCAGTAAGTGTCCTTCCTATCCTTTTCTTTCTAGGAAGATTGGGCCCCAATGTTTGCTCATACTATTTTCTGTCTGTGTCTGTATTTCCTCTTGTCTAACCGCCATTACATGTTTGGGGGCTTCCTATGTTCTTTGGGGATCTGCTCCGGGGCAGATAGCTTTCCTCTTTCTATCTTTAGGTGTAGTTAGCCTCTCAGGCTGTGACGAGGCGTCTAGGACCAACGTAGGTACGCTCCACGGCTGCCTTTAGTTGTGGTGGTTAGTCAGGGTACTGCAATCCAGTAGATTCCAACCTCTCTGGTGTATTGCCGTTTTTGCCTGCTCTCCTCAGCTACCAAATCATAACAGTGAACTGTAGTGGACATTATACTATATATTGGGGGGCTGTGCTGGACATACTGTGCAGGGTGCTGTTGAGACATATTTTATATAAAGGGCTGTGGGGGCCATCATACTATATTGGGGGCTGTGGTGATGACGACACTATAAAACGAGGGTCTGTGGTGGACATCTTGTTGCATGGAGGACTGTTGTGAACATCATAGTGTATTCCGGGGGGCTGCTGTGGATATATTGTATGAGTGGCTGTAGTGACCATCATACTGTGTAGGGGATAGCGTGAGGAGGGGTACAGTCTGGAGAGGGCAGTGTGATGGGCAGTATGAGGGTACAGTGTTAAGAGTGGACACAAAACTGTTATGGAAAGCAAGCAGCATTAAATGGGGGAACAGTATGGAGAGAGATTAGCATGGTGGGGAGTGGGACAGTGTGGCGATATAAAAAGTGTAACAGAAAACAGTGGAGAGAGGACAGGCATGGAATACACGGTTGTTAATAAGGGCGGATGGTGCAGAAATAGCGGATAATGGCAGACAGTGTGGTGGTTATAGCTCCCCTGCTACGTGCACTCCGCACTTTAATATAGTTCGATGTCACGTTTCACCATGGAATAAAATTGCACATCAAGAAGGATCTGGGTGAGTTCTCCAATTCTTTCAATTTCTTATGATTTACCTTATTTATGGCATAGTTTGGACAGATATTTTTTATATAAAGGGCATATTAATAACACTCTTATTTTTAAGGGAACCGTGTTGGGATGTGCTACAAAAGAATGGAGAAGCGGCAAGTCTGCAGAGATGAGATATGAACGTCATCATGGAGTCTGGACAAGATGGAGAAAAACAAAGAACAACTACAATCAGAGAAGAGTGCACCTATAAAAGGTATCTGGTCAGTACTGTGGTTCATGCATGGTCCGCAATCTGATAATGATGGATAACCCTGTTCTACAGATTTTCAAAAGTTGTCAGGTTCAGTTATGAAATGAGCCATTTTTTAATGATTTTGACTTCCTGAATTCAAATCGGACAATGAAAATTTTAGTTGGCTCGTTTCTGTGATATCAAAGAGTTTCACTTTTACTGCTACATATAAATCAATGCATAAATGTTTCAGCACTTTGAAACATTACTATTCTTTGCAAATATAAAAGATGCAGGATATTTTGTTATGCCAGTTTTCTGATATTTATTTAGAGGAAACTTAGCAACAATTGAAATAAATAAAGCATGTCTAAACACTATTGCGATTTATACACAGTTACAGAAATTACAACAAAATTTGGTTCTCATTCAGTGACTACTCTTTTTTGCTTGTCTCTTGTACTCCTGCATCAGATCATCTCTTACAATTGTTTAACAGTAATCTGCAAGCATTGATGGATTCAATTTTCCTTTATTCGTTCTCCAATATCTTGGTGAAGTCTCTCACCGTACTCACCACTCACTGCGCCGCAGTTTGGTGGAAAAAGTCTAGATGCAAACATAAGAAATTACTGTATTTTTCGGACTATAAGACTCACTTTTTCCCAAAAAATATTGTGAGGAAAATGGGGGGTGCATCTTATAGCCCAAACGCAGGCTTACCGGGGGGTTGCGGCAGTGGTGTGGCGGTGGCAGAGGTGCGGCGTTGCAGAGGCGCGGTGGGCGGCGTGCACAATAGCAGGGTCCCTTCCTCAAGTGGTGAGGTGACGCCGCGGCACGGAGAGCAGACAGAAGAGCAGAGCCGGGTTTGTCGGTGGTGGCGGCCATCTTCCTGAGGCGGCGGGTGCGCAGATAGAGTACTCTGCTTCCTGTGGCTTCAGGAAAATGGCCGCGTGAGGCCGCGCGTACGCAGATAGAGATCTCGGCGGCCATTTTCCTGAAGCCCCAGGAAGCAGAGTACTCTATCTGCGCACGCACTGCCTCAGGAAGATGGCCGCCACCACCGACAAACCCGGCTCTGCTCTCCGTGGACACCGTGCCGCGGCGTCACACACCTGAGGAAGAGACCCTGCTTAGGTACACGCCGCCCACCGCACCTCTGTAATGCCGCACCTCTGCCACCGCCACACCACTGCCGCAACTAACCCCCCGGTAACTGGTGGTTATCCCGGCTTTCCTGCTTGCCTTGGACACCGGGTCGCGGCGTCACCTCACCTGAGGAAGGTGAGTATCAGTATCACCGCACATCTGCCACACCACTGCCGCAACCCCTGCTGTACCACCGCCGGCCCTCAGGTACCTTAAAATTCGGACAATAAGACGGACCTCCATAAAATCTTTTTTCTGCTATTTTCACCCCAAAATTTGGGGTGCGTCTTATAGTCCGAAAAATACTGTATACGGTAATCTTTAAGGACATGTTACAGCCAAGATCCTTATATGTTTGGAGGAGATTTTCCACCAACTTTTCATAGTTATCTGCTCAAGTTTATCAAAAATTAGTTACCACTTATGCGAATACACTGCAACAAACGGAGAAAACCCTCATCTTGTAGAAGCTTACAAGGTCCTTTACTTAGGTCCAGTAAAGTTCCTTTATCTTTGCTTCACTCAACCTTGGAAATTTATCAATGAGATACTCGAATGCGTTTGCATTTTTACCCATTGCCTTTACAAAGTTCTTCATTAGGTCCAACTTGATAAGCAATGGGGGCATATTGCCACTATGCAGGAAGACGGATTTTAGTCTTGTTTTGGACGAAACGATGAAGAGTCTCCATTCCACGGGATTATGACTTATCGTCAGAGCTTCCATTAAACTCTTGATGCTGTTGCATGCCACAAGATCGCAGTCCATGAAGAAGTATTGAACAAGATCTTTATCACAGTTTTGGAACAAAGAAATCCAAGCATCGCCCACTAAAGATTCCACTGCTGTAGCCTGAAACCTAAGAGCTCAGCCTTACTCTTGGGCAGATCCAAATCTCTAAAAAGATCATTCAGTTCACTTTGTTATAAGGTAGGGTTCAATTTAGGTTGCTAACAAAATCTGGGTCATAAGAGGAAGATGCTTCATGACACCAAGCACTCTCTTCTTCTTCACTTGACTTGACTGAAAAGGTTTCTGGTACCTTCTGAACTGGCAGTTCTTCTGTATGTGGTACTGGGCGTATTGCAGATAGAATGTTTGGATACTGTAAAGTTCACTTCTTCCTTGAAATTCCTTTCCTAATGGGGGTGCCATGCAGAAATAGCAATTGGTAGTGTAATCGGTTGGCTCTGTCCAGATTATTGGGATTGCAAAAGGCATATAGCGCCTCTTCCCATGCAACCACTGGGTAAGATTTGATGCACATCTATTGCAGTGCATGTGTGAAGCCCAGCTCTTGTCCTGACCTATTCTGCAGCCAAAATACAGGTTGTATGCTTTCTTTAACTTGATAGGCAAGATTCGCCTTTGATGCAAAAATGACTTCTCAACAATTGTAGCAAAAACTATCAGCTTTGTTAATACAAAAATAAGGCATATCTGAAAAAACATAGAAACATGTGACTATGCTAAGAAATCCAAAAGTGTATACTTTAGGCCTCCTTCACACGACCCAATATTTCTGGTCCTGGAAAAACCAGCACTGGTCCTGGAAAAACCAGCACTGGTGCTATTCGTGTCAGTGTGTCCGTATGTGCCAAATGTGTGGTGTCCATGTGCCCCATCAGTATGACATGTGCTGGAATAGAATGCAGAATAGAAATGACAGATGTTTAGGTGCTAAATTGTGTAAAGATAGAGTTCAGATGGACAGAGGATACATAGATAGATAGATAGATAGATAGATAGATAGATAGATAGATAGATAGATAGATAGATGTGAAATACAGAATTAGTGCAGTGCGTGTGTGCATGGTAAAAATGGAGTAGGGGACCCCCTTATTTTTAATAACCAGCTAAGGGAAAGCAGACAGCTGTGAGCTGGTGTTATTGTGCTGGGAAAGGCACAATAACTATGGAGCTTTTCAGCCTATTAATATCAGCTCACAGCTACCTGCTTAGCCTTTACTGGTTATTAAAAAGGGGGACCCTAAAAAAAAAAAAAAAAAATTGGGTCCCCCCCTATTTTTATTAGCTAGCAAACAGCCCTCAGCGACCCCAGATATAGGGAATCCATTAAATGCGCAAATTCTGGCGCTTTGCCTCGGCTCATCAAGACTGCCCTAAAGCGGTGGCAATCGGGGTAAAAGGGTTTGTGGGGCTGATGTCAGCAGCTGTCGCTGACATCAAGCCCTGGGGCTAGTAATGGAGAGGTGTCTGTCAGACACTCCCATTACTAACCCCATAGTTAAAATAAATAAACACACACAAAAGTCCTTTATTTTTTAAAAAAGCACTCCAACAATTTCCCTCTTTCACTCATTTATTAAAAAAAAAAAAAAGCCACAGTCCGCCGTAATCCAAATGGAGGTCCCACAATGATTGCGATCTTCTTCATCCAATGTATGGAGCCCCGTTCAGAAAAAAAAGCTCCATTCACTGAGGCAGTAGCCACTGCCGATTCTCACACTATGCTCTGCGAGAATCCGGCTGCTGTGACAAGTGGTGATATCAATAAGGTTACCGCAGTTCACAGCCGCAGGGTCACACGCGGGCAGCGCAATAGCTAGTATGATGAGCGGTGACGTCAAAGCTCATCATTCAGTCTCTCGTGCTGCGCTTCAATACACGCCGCCAGCCAATCAGAGGCACCCAGCTGATGTTGGCTTGCAAGTCACTGGCAGCGCATGGTAGTGATGTCATGCACTTCCAGTCACATGCATGCTAAATGCTTCTGCACCAGCTACAGAGGAGGACACCGCGCAGCATGGGAGCGGTGGAAGACGAGTAGAATTGTTTTTTTTTATGTATTAAAGAACAGCGGACATACTATATATACCAGGATGGGGAATGCATAAACCAGGATGGGCGACATATATACCAGGATGGGAGACCTGTATTACATGATAGGCCCAGGATGGGGGACATATAGAGTCCAGGATTGGTAACATATTCCATGATGGGAGACATATATTCCAGGATGGGCCCCAGGATAGGGGATATATATACCAGGATGGGGGACATATATGCAAGGAAAGGATCCAGGATCGAGGACATTAGTACATGATGTTGGAAAGTACTAAAAAATGGTGGATGGAGCAACACATATGTCCTTGTAGGATTTAAAATGCTACAAGGGCCCATACACATGACCAACATGCACGGTGGAAGGCAGGTCTAAATTTTGCATCAGGGCCCATCGGACTCTAGTTACACCACTGCAGGTAGATAAATTATTGAACAACCCTCACATTTCATTGGCTGAGCAGAAAATCAGGGAGTAACAGGACAGAATAGAACTCACTATGGTAGATCTGTTTAGTCTGTAAACAAAAAGTGGAGCATTTAGTCAGCTGTAAATTAATGTAATGTCTGAGAGAAGACATGAATAATGTAAATTGAATTCTTACATTGGTAATTTTGCCTAGAAAAGCCCTGGCAGCATAAAAACAACAGTGCTGCACAGATTTGAGCACAACAGAACATCTATAGTGCTCACACTGTATAGTTATAAAGGAAAATGTCGTCACACACAGCAGTGCTGCACAGTACTAATTGCAATTTCCATGATGGGTAGTCATAAAAAATATGGAACTACACACATTTTTGCATTTATAAAGTGTATAAAGTGCTATACTCATTTTTTTCATAATAGTTTTGTGTGTGGAATTCTACATACGTCACTCTGTCTTTGGAATCTCCAAAGGTCTCTTTCATATTTGAGAAATCTGGGTAAAATGATGATGGTGGAGATATGATTTCAAGCACACCAGACTGTATTTCAAGTGGAAAACTGCAAGAAAAAATAAAATTATATTCTTAAGTTCAAGTTTAGGTCATATTGTAAACCAGATAATGGATAATATTATTGGCATAGTGTAGAAATAGCACTGTAGTATCAGTAATAATGTTGCAGAGACACGTTCTGGCATGATGTGAAAACCTTTCAATGGACTAATGCGAACTTTCAAGTCTGTGTCCCATTTTATCAGTTTTTAGAAGGGAAGAAAGATCTGCATGCTGAGCTTTTTATTGTGTTCTGAAATTGAACCAAGTTGGACCCCATAATATTTAATGGGATCCCTCTAAAAGGAACAGAATGTGGAAAAGGAACTGTAACATTACACTCCCCACAACATTGCAATGTATCAACAGACTAAGTACGGAAGGACCAAGTGTCGGTGGCTCTCTTGGTGGTATCGGAATAGTGCTGGTAGTGTTGATGGAAGCACATGAATTAGAGTCAATTTATTCAATAACGCAAGGGCATTAATATCAAAAATCATAGAAAAAAAGGCCCTATAGGCAATACTTTATTATTAAAATTCCCACAATGGGTAAACCCAAACAAGTGACACAAAACACAAACAAAAATGTGTATCCCACTAAAAATGGGTATTACTGAGCTGCCCCTAGGGTGATTCTATGCTCACTCCTACCTGACCGCAGAGGTTGGTACCCTAGGGGGGAACGTTGTGGCGCCCCCGCTCCTCGATGACTAACCCTAGGTGCCCTATTGAACCCTACCGCGTCTAGGGAATCCCACTACCCAATGGTTAAGGGGACCCCTAACAATTAGACAGAGATCAACTATGTCTAAAGACAGCCCTATGCCCCAAATAATTAAAAACAGGTGAACACACAATAAGGTGATATCGAGGATGGCTATTGGAGGGACCAATATTATGAAAATACGGTGTCTTGATATATTATATTCCACCGTTATATAGAGATAATATATAGACAGAATTATCTCTATATAACGGTGGAATATATCAAGACACCGTATTTCATAAGAGAGATTCAATATTGGTCCCTCCAATAGCTATCCTCTATATCACCTTATTGTGTGTTCACCTGTTTTTAATTATTTGGGGCATAGGGCTGTCTTTAGACATAGTTGATCTCTGTCTAATTGTTAGGGGTCCCCTTAACCATTGGGTAGTGGGATTCCCTAGACGCGGTAGGGTTCAATAGGGCACCTAGGGTTAGTCATCGAGGAGCGGGGGCACCACAACGTTCCCCCCTAGGGTGCCAACCTCCGCGGTCAGGTAGGAGTGAGCATAGAATCACCCTAGGGACAGCTCAGTGATACCCATTTTTAGTGGGATACACATTTTTGTTTGTGTTTTGTGTCACTTGTTTGGGTTTACCCATTGTGGTAATTTTATTAATAAAGTATTGCCTATAGGGCCTTTTTCTCTATGATTTTTTAAGCACATGAATTACCCTCTCAGTGTCTGATCACACTGGCAAAAGATACGTGCAGTGAGGTATATGGTATTTTTTGTGTATACATCACCACTTCTCCCAAGGATGGGTCAATACAGGTTAAAAATTGATCGGGTGCCTGGGGGACCCCTTCTCTTTCCTCTTTGGAGGGAGATACATTGACATATGGAGGGTAGCAAACAGGCATTCAGAAAGTACATAATAGTAGTCCCAAAAAATTGTGAGTGCACAGTAATAAGTAGAAGAAAATTGCAAAACATGTGTAAAAATTGTATACAAATAACTATTCAGAATTCACCTAGCGATTTTGAACTGTGACCATAGAGAAAAGACGGATTTTGGTAAGAACTTACCTGTAAAATCCTTTTCAGCGAAGGAAGGAAAGGAGACACACTAGTCATAACTAGTGGGTAGGCGGAGCCCAGATGGGATAGACACCTCAGATTAAAAAAAGAGTGTTGACCGGCCCCTCCAGCTCGGGCTCCTCCTACTCAGCTCTCCAGTTGTACACAAGCTTAAGGAAGAGCAATATCACCAGCGGAAGCAACATAACCCCTTCTGAAGGACTTCAGAGACAAAAAACACAAGAGTACAGGTTATGCATGCATTTAGGTAAAAAAACACACAGTTCCAGGTACTACTCACTGGACCTGACCACTGCAATGAGCTGGCGATGCTGGAACAGAGCCGTAGCGCGTCGACCTCGACCCAGATAACTGCTATCAGAGAAGGGTCACGCCGCATCTGTAATACAACAACACACTTCTGCCAAGGGAGGGAGCTGTGTCTCCTTTCCTTCCTTCGCTGAAAAGGATTTTACAGGTAAGTTCTTACCAAAATCCGTCTTTCAGCAGCAGAACGGAAGGAAAGAGAAACACTAGTCATAACTAGTGGGACGTCCCAAAGCAGTCCAAAAATATAGGGTGGGAAAAAAACCAGAAACGGCAGAACCCAACAACCTAAGAAAACTGCGCAACTAGCGCTAAAAAAAGGTTAAAGGAAACTTTAAACTACCGCCGCCTGTAGGACTCTACGTCCCAAGGCTGCATCAGCGGAAGCACTAACGTCCACCTTATAAAATTTTGTAAAAGTGTGGACAGAGCGCCAGGTAGCCGCCCTGCAGAACTGAGCTGCCGAGGCCCCTTGATGGAAAGCCCATGACGAGCCCACAGCCCTCGTGGAGTGAGCTCGAACCTTAATCGGGCAAGGTTCACCCTTAAGTCGGTACGCTTCCAAAATGGCCGACCGAATCCAACGAGCTATAGAGTCCTTGGAAGCTCGTTGACCACGTCGACGACCTGCTGGAATCACAAACAGAGAGTCCGACTTCTGAAAACCTTGAGTAACAGTCAAATAAAACTTCAAAGCCCGCACCAAATCCAATGCGTGCAAGGCCCGTTCCTTCGCATTCCTTGGATTCGGACAAAGAGAAGGCAACACAATATCCTGGTTAACATGAAATTGCGACACCACCTTAGGTAGGAAGTCGCTCCGTGTGCGTAGTACTACACGATCCGGGTGAAACTCCAGGAAGGGAGGCGAGCAAGAAAGAGCCGCCAACTCAGAAACCCTTCTCAAAGAAGTGACCGCTACTAGGAAGGCAACCTTCCAAGAGAGCAAAGAAAGACTAACAGAGTCCATAGGCTCAAAAGGCCCGTGTTGAAGAGCCTCCAAAACAAGATTGAGACGCCAAGGAGACACAGGCGCCCTACGCGGTGGAAACTGGCGGGTTACTCCGCGAAAAAGGAACGCACGTCCCTACGCGAGGCGATAGCCTTTCGGAACAGCAAGGACAGAGCAGAAACCTGACCCCTCAGGGTGCTAACTGCCAAACCTTTGTCCAGTCCAAATTGCAGGAAAGCCAACAAATTGGGAATGGAAAAAATCCTCGGATTCCTTGAGGAACCCGAACACCACGAAAAGAAGGCTTCCCAAGTCTTGTGGTAAATTCTAGTAGTAGCCGGTCCTCTGGCCGCTCATAAAGTGGCAATGACTTCGGCTGAAAAACCTCGACGGGTCAATATTTCGGTCTCAAGAGCCACGCCGTCAAACGCAGAGACTTCAGGTCCGGATGACGAACGGGCCCTTGGGTTAACAGGTCCGGGCGAAGAGGAAGTGACACCAGAGTCGAGAACCACGTTCTCCTTGGCCAATCTGGGGCTATCACTATAGCCGAGATTCTCTCCAGTCTGATCCGACGGAGAACCAGAGGCAGTAAGGATATCGGCGGAAACACATAGATTAGCTCGAATTGGTCCAACGGAGCCACCAGAGCATCCACCGCCACAGCCTTCGGATCCTTGTACCTGGACATGAATGTCGGCAACTTGGCATTGAACCTGGATGCCATCAGATCCACTTGAGGAGTTCCCCAACGGGAGCACAGCAGTGAAAAAATCTCCGGATGAAGACTCCATTCTCCGGGATCCATCTTCTCGCGACTTAGAAAGTCCGCCGTGATATTCTGAACTCCTGGAATGTGGATCGCAGAGATAGCTGGCACTCTGGTCTCTGCCCATATCAGGATCCGAGATACCTCCACCATGAGTCTGGAACTCCTTGTCCCGCCTTGGTGATTGATGCGACCGCCGTTGCATTGTCTGTCTGCACTCGGACAGGCAGACCGCTTAAAGGGACCGTCCAGTGTTGGAGGCAAAGGAAAATCGCCCTCAATTCGAGGATGTTGATCGGCAAAACAGACTCTTCCGATGACCATACTCCCTGAGTCCAGAGATCGTTCCAAACACCCCCCCAGCCTGTCAGGCTGGCATCGGTGGTTATGACAGACCACTTTGGAGGAAGGAAAGACCTCCCCAGGGATAACTCTTTCGGACGGATCCACCATCCTAGAGACTCTTGTACTTTGTGAGAGATGATAACACTGCAATCCAGTGAGGTCTGAGACCGATCCCAGTGGTTCAGAATGAACTTTTGGAGAGCCCTGGAATGAAATTGGGCAAACGGAAGTGCTTCCATTGAAGCCACCATCAACCCCAGAAGGCGCATACATCTCCGAAGGGACATTGTCTTTGAAGACTTCATCACCCGTATATGCCGAAGGAGACATGCTTGCTTGTCTGGAGGCAGGGACACCACTGCTCGTACCGTGTCGAAATGCATCCCCAAAAACAGGATTGATTGTGACGGTTCCAGAGACGACTTCTCCCAATTGACCAGCCACCCGAAGTCCTCCAGGAGCTGAAGTGATATGTCGCGAGCCGTCACCGCCTCCTCCTTTGAGGGCGCCACAATCAAAAGGTCGTCCAGATAAGGAAGGATCGTGACTCCCTGTCTTCGTAGAATCGCCATGAGAGGCGCCAGAATTTTTGTAAAAACTCTGGGCGCTGAAGCCAAACCGAAAGGCAGGGCCACAAATTGGTAATGATCTTCCCTTATGGCAAAACGAAAGTAACGCTGGTGAGCCCTTCCGATTGGAACGTGTAAATAGGCGTCGCGAATGTCGATTGACACCAAAAAGTCGTTCTGCGACAAGGCTGCCACCACGGAACGAAGCGATTCCATGCGAAACTTTCGGGTGTGGACATGCCGATTCAATCTTTTGAGATCCAGGATGGGGCGAAACTTGTCCTCCTTTTTGGGGACCACAAAAAGATTGGAATAAAATCCTCTTCCCCTGTCCTCTGGTGGAACCGGTACCACCACACCCTTCTGCAGAAGAAATTCGACTTCTTGCAGTAAAGCGGCACATAGCTCGGGCTCTGACGGGATGCGAGATTGGCAATAACTGTTCGGGGGTCGGGAAGAAAACTCTATGAAATAGCCTGCCGACACAACCCGCGTCACCCAGGAGTCTGGGACACGGGAAACCCAGGTCAATTTGAATTGGAGCAGGCGACCCCCCACTCGAGAGCCCTCGAGCGGGACCCTGGCGTCAATCCGCCTTAGCGGGCTTCTTGTCAGATTCCCTCTTGTCATGACGGAAATTTTGTTTCCAGGGAGTGCGGGATTTCTGAGTGGTCTTTTTTCCCGAAAAAGAGGGACGACCCGACCCCCAAGAGGGCTGACCGAATCGTCCCCTGGACCGAAAGGACCGTCGACCATTACTGGCACCAGGTCTGCCAGGCGTAGAAGTCACAGTTCTTCGCTGTGGTAAAGCTGCTTCTTTTGCCTTTGCTTTGGCAATCAGCTCCGTGAGGTCAGATCCAAATAGCTGACCGCCCTTGTAAGCTAAAGATAGCAAACCTTGCTTGGAAACCGCATCACCGGTCCACTGTCTAAGCCACAGAGCTCTCCTGACTGAGACCGCCGAGGATTGTGTCCTGGATAGCAATTACACAGTATCCAGGTTTGCATCATGACCATATTGGAATGCACTTTCTAACAATTCGAACAGTTCGTCCACCTCAGGTACTTGAGGTTCACATTTCCTCCGCAAACGGTCCAACCAGACCAGGGAAGCTTTATAAGCACACATAGAGCCTAGTACTGCTCTGAAACCATGACCCGCGGCCTTGTAAATGGATTTTGCCGCCGACTCCGCTTTTCTGTCCAGTGGGTCTTGTAGACTCGCCTTCCCTTTAATAGGAAGTAAAGAAGATTTGCTAAGCTGAGATAAAGGGACATCCACTTCAGGAGAAGGGATCCAATTGTCAATCGATTCCGTAGTACACGGATACAGTGACTCAAATAGACGTGTCCCCTGAAAACGTTTGTCTGGACACAGACGCTCCTTCTCCACTACTTGATTAAACTCACTCAGGGATGGCAAAGTCGAAAGTGACTTATGCGACTCCTGAAACATCCGGGCCGACTTACCAGGGCGAGTAGTCACTTCCTCCTGTAACTGTAACGCCTCCCTCATAGCTTCAATAAAAGCTTCTACACGGCCCGAAAAAGAGGCAGAGTGCCTTTGCTGATCTTCTTTATCCGAATCGGATATTCCCCCTGAACTTAAAGGGGAACCCTCCATATCAGAACTCTCTGAGTCGCTATATGTGAAAGAAGTCACCGGCCTGTGTCGCTTCCTGCCATGAGGGGGTTTGGCTGACACCCAATAACCTATAAGGTTAGACAGGCTATCAATCGAACGAGTGAGAGCCTCCATCTTTACATCACTGGGTCCTCCGACCACTGCGCTTGACGCGGTCGATGTCTGTGTGTCAGATACACGAGACCGATCTTGTAGCGGAGTCGGGACATGGTCCGCACCTGGGTTCTGATCTGACATGTCTTACCCAGTACAATGGCAGGTTAAACCTGACAGTAACAAGAAACAGTGTGGTTTCTAGAAAAAAATAAGACGAACGCTGAAGGGTTAACTCTTAAAGAAAGGGTTACCCCAGCTGTCCCACCATTAAGGGTTAACCGCCTGATAAGGGGTTAAAGTCACAAGCTCTCCACAACCTGTATTAATGTGACAGATGTGTGAGCCCCAAGTGCCTCTTATGAGGAAGCAGGTGCTGACAGAAACGTCCTCAAGAAATGCCACACTAAACGAAAAAAATCGCTAAAATATTGCGTCTTTTTTCGCATCTCATAAAAATCCTGCGACTTAAAAAGCGTCGCTAACTTTAGCGACGTTCAGTGTGGCAGAGCCCTGCGCTGCGGGGGAGAGAAGTCTTTAAGCTTCTGCCCTGATAGGCAGAAGCGACTCACAGTTAAACTTCGCGGTGCTGTCTTCTTAATCTTGTGCGGGAGGAAAGGAGAGTGAGGAGCCCGGAGCGCTGCAATGGCCGCCGCACTGAGGAGGCAGCCGGAAGAGAAGGCAGAGGAAAATCGCGCTCAGTGAGCGCTTCCTGCCCGGGAAGCGTGAAGCCACGCCCCCCGCCTTCAAAAACAAAAGCGCGGGACTCCTCCATTCTCCGGTCCCGCGATCCCCATCCTGCAGGCATCCACCTGCGGACAAAATATAACAGTCACCACATATACTCATACACATTATAAAAATGAGGAGTACTCACCCCGCCATGCGCCACAGGGACCCCCAGGGGTTTCTGGCGCGTGCCCATGCTTCCCCCAGGGCGGGGATCGCATTGACCCCTGCAGCGCGGTTTGCGTCCCCGCCAGGGAAGCCATCCTCATCCCCCCGGGCCGGCAGGGTTCTGCAGGGACCACCATATAGGGTAATACAGATCCACCAAGGGAGAGGTTGGGGTCCAGCAGCGCTGGGACCCCTGAGACCTCTAGACCACATTAGGTGATCCAAGTCTCTTGTCCGATAAAAAATAATAAAATCTTCTGAGAAGCTGCTTCCAGCAGCGACTATCCTCTGAGACCTCAAATTGAAAACTGGAGAGCTGAGTAGGAGGAGCCCGAGCTGGAGGGGCCGGTCAACACTCTTTTTTTAATCTGAGGTGTCTATCCCATCTGGGCTCCGCCTACCCACTAGTTATGACTAGTGTGTCAACTTTCCTTCCATTCTGCTGCTGAAAGATAGAACTTTTCAAGTATCTGTCACTCCACATTTTTAAAACAGAAAATCTGCAGCAGTGTTTAATGGCAAACATCAACTGCTTATGGCAATGGAAAGGTTAATGGGCATATAATTGGTTGTCTAAAAGATGTACCCACCTCCAATATTGGGGCCTTGCATATGGTTATGCCATGATTCTGTGTTGCATAGACTGGTAGGATAGAGTATGGTTAAACACTACACTTTTGTGTGGCTCTAAACAGATTCATTCAGAGGTATTATCACCTCGGGACAGCCTTGTGGAGGCAAAATGTCGTAGCAGAAAGTGTTTCTACAAGCAATTTTCTATCCTCAAGCAGTTAAATTTAGCATTACTTGTGTCTCACTTGCTACTGTGGACGTTAACAAGGCTTACTAGGAATCAACAGTTTCATTACTCCCAATTTAAAGGGCTTATCCAGGACTTGGTTTTTCTTACTGGGCTAAGAACTTTCAGGCAGATAGTTGCTAACGACCTGCCTGTTCTGCGATGATCTCTCCCAGCTCAGGCAGTGACTCTCCTGCTTCTGGTGACCTCACCTCAACAAAGCAGCTCTTTCTCTTCTGCTCTGTCAACAGCGCATCACTCCAGTTAAGGCCTCTTTCACACTTCAGTAGTGCGACATCAGTCAAAATCCGCCTAAGTGTGAAAAAAACAGATCCGCCATTTTTTTGGCGGATCCGCTTTTATCCCATTGACTTGCATTAGTGACGGATTTTGACGGATGGTCGTCCGTTGGATCCGTTTGACGGATCCGCCATAAATGTGGCGTCTGCTTTTTTTAAAAAACGTCCAATACAACGATTTTTGCGTCCGTCAAAATGGCGGACTCTCTTTCTCCTCCGTGCCAGACATGCGTACCTTCTATTTTCCTGGTTGAAAAGTTCATGGAGGATCCGTCACAAAACGGATCCGTTTGCATCCGATTTTGCAATTTTCTGACGGATCCGCTATTTTCACACTTTGGCGGACGTCGCACGACTGAAGTGTGAAAGACCAAAAAGTAACCAAATTTGGCTGACAGCACAACAGTCCGTGGATGCACGTTCCAGTCCTCCGGACCCAGGGGGACAACAATATACAGAATAATAGAAGAAGAACAGCATACCAATCCAGGTGAAGATCAAGTCATATCTTTATTTTCTTGTTGCCAAAAATGCGACGTTTCGACCTCCATAGGTCTTTTTCAAGCATAGGCTTGAAAAAGACCTATGGAGGTCGAAACGTCGCATTTTTGACAACAAGAAAATAAAGATATGACTTGATCTTCACCTGGATTGGTATGATGTTCTTCTTCTATTATTCTGAAGTGTGAAAGAGGCCTAAGCAGCGGGGAGATGGCGGTCAATCAAATTACATTCCGCTCTGCCCAGTTGACAGCGCAGAAGGAATGAAGTTGCTCTGTCTACTTAAATTCACCGGAAGGGAAATCGCCAGCATTCTGTAACCACTATGAACTGGAACAGATCTTTGCAGGGCAGAACAGGCAGTTAGATAGCAACTACCTGCCTGTAGTTCTTAGCCTAATAAAAAAATACTTCAAATCCAAATAAAACCCTTTTAGGAAGCAAGAAGTATTAGGGGAATAAACAAATGAAAATACTCACTTATCTTTAATGTTGTCCGCAAGTTCATTTACATACTGGGCATTCACCTTGAAAAAAAATAGAAATAGCATATGTCATAGGCTTTCATTTTTAATGCAGTTTGTTGGTATAGTGCACAAGTCGAAACACGGAGCAATGCAGCACAAAAATAGATGTCCCACCTCAGGGGTGGACATATCACTGGTGCAACCTGTGCAGCCGCACAAGGGTCCAAGAGGAAAGGGGGTCCATTACTACCTCTTAAGCAGGTGGAATTGTGCATTACAGGGAGCTATTGGACTGTAAAAGGCCCATGTACTGTCCTGGCACAGCGGCCATCTTCTGTGTGTGGTCACCAGTGTCCTACCTACTGAAATACATCACTTATCCCACCAGGCCTCCCGGATGGCAAGTATTTGCTTTACTTATATGAAAAGTAATACTCAAACATGTACAGTGCTGTAATAACATTCCTTTACTGTTAGCTCCAGTAAACGCCTACATATATACATAAAGTTTTTACAGAACATGTCCCCCAGCAGGTCATAAGAGTTCTGGGGGTTCAAGTTTTTTTTTCAGTTCAACAGTTTTTTTATTGTAACTGTGGCAGGTGTAGGAGAGAAACAGCAGTGAAATAGGTCAGTTTCAGAAATGACCTTTCCAAAAGAAGCTTCAACGACACAGTGCTCATTGGACTGATAGCGGCAGGTTCAGCCGACATTACTCTGATGTATCCAGTTATTGCTTTGCAGGGTTGGCAGCAGACATTTACTGCTGGAGTGGAAGAGTGCAGGAGAGTCTTCATCGCAGGTTAATTATCAGGCTTTCCTCTGCTGATCCTTCACTCTGTATATGACTTATATTTCTATGGCTTGTAAGTCAAAATATCTCTCAATATATAAAACCGTTATATCCCATTTAGCAATATTAGAATGCTGGATATCATGTATATTTTATGTATGTTGTGTCTCTGTACTTAATCATTATAGTCACATGACTAGGGGTCTAACCTTTAAATATCATTTCCTATGATGCTTAGATATACTCTATGTATAAGGGCTTAACGCCAGAAAGGCATCAGATGAACAGGATTTTGATTTAGTTTCCCCTGGATATCCTATTTTAAACTGATGGAATAAAGATTTGGACATTTTACTCTTTCATATGCCGATCCAATTCTCCTTTCTCAGAGTTATTGTCAATCCAAATTTTGTTGTACGTGCTGGGAGCCCCTGGGGGAGTGGGGCCCTGGCAATTGCCCACTTAATCCCCTCCTAGCGCCGACTCTGCCCACCACGATAACTATATGTCACATGCAGTCACTTACCTCCGCTATGAAAACAACCACAACACAATCCTGTTTCTCTGCTGCAGACAACTCTGAGAAAAGGGACCTCAAAGTATCCATCAAGTAGCTCTGCTTGTCTCTCTTTACAGTAGGGATGCCAACAACTATAGACACTGCGGAGAATAGACAACAGGTAATCATGTAACACAGCCACCAGAATCCTAATCATTTCCACCATGTGGCGGTGTTGGCTTAAAAGGGACACTAGCAACAGTAACGGTATTTTTGTTTAAGGCAAGTATCATTTAAATCTATTTTTTCTATGTTATAATGGCTGCACTGAGCAGTTAACCAGGAGGGGGTCAGGTCCGGAGACGCCAAAGCACTACTCTGCAGTGTGCACAGATCAGTGTACAGGGTCAACAGTAAGTCTAGGAGTCTGTGTACAGCTCTGTGGTGAGAGGTTTATGGACCAATAGATTTAGGCCAGATTCGTACAAGTACATTCCACAATGCCACGTCTGGCAATGAGTCTCCCAACCCCAACTTACAGCTTCACATGCCTATGAGGCTGTATGTTTGGGTTGTGGAGACACGTTGTCAGTCTGGGCGCTGCGTTCCGTATACAGAGGGTGAAATACGCTCATGTGGACAACCCAGACTTACTATGGAGGTTGTGCACCGCTCTATGTGTAGCTCGTACAGAAGCTGCACACTTCAGAGTGGTGTTTTCTGAGGAGGGTAATGATGGTTACCCATTATACTTCATATTCAGGTTACGGTTACATCCAGCACTCGGTGTGCACGCAGCACACGTCCAGAAAGTGTCTGCTGAGCAGCCAGTTTCTAAAATGTCGCAGTGGCTGCATCAATAGATATTTGCATATAGATAATGGCAGAAAATAGACACTATTTCATGTGTAAGCTCTCAGGGGATATAGCTCTGGGATCGCCGTCCTGGTAGACGGAGTGGCACCGAAATAGTTCATTCACAGACAGCAGTTCTGGTGTAAACTGGCCGCAACCAGCTTTATTAAAGTCCACAGCAAACAATAGGTGATAAAAACAACTCATAAACAGAAATCCTAAGCCTCTCCGGCTTCTTACTACACATAGATAATTTCCCTTTCTATCCGGGTCCAGACTCTAACAGCCTGGCCACAAAATAACACATATAATCTGTAATTACCAGCGTGAGGTTCGCATGAGACTCCAACGGCATCTGAAGTCAGATCCAGACTGAGAGCCCCCGTCTGGACTCCCCAAGCAGCTACTTCTGGCTGTCTAATTAAGCAGCTGTGTTCACTCAGGGTTGAACTGCAAGCCTGTCCCGGATGGGAATGGAGTGAACACCGTACTGCCAACCTATTTTCCTTATGCGCCCCAGCTAAGAAACCTGGGCGAGATATACACCCCGTCCAGTACGCACCCCTTCACTGTCTCACATATCCCCCCCCTCTTCTCCAGACCGGAGGGCTGGTCAACAACTCCAAAGAGACAGTGAACTCTGGACAAGGCATCCGCATTACCCTGTAATTTCCCAGGTCTATGCTCGACCGAGAAATTGAATTCTTGAAGCGAAAGGAACCACCTTGTCACCCTGGCATTCCTTTCCTTGTTCTGCTTCATCCATGCCAGAGGAGCATGGTCTGACTGCAATTTAAATTTCCTCCCCAAGAGGTAATAACGCAGCGAGTCCAGCGCCCATTTGATTGCGAGGCACTCTCGCTCCACAATGGCATAATTTTGTTCAGCCGGTGTCATTTTTCGACTAAGATACATGACTGGGTGTTCTTCACCCTTCACGACCTGCGACAACACCGCCCCTAACCCCACATTAGAGGCATCAGTTTGAACCAGAAACTCTTCCCTGAAATTAGGGGTGACCAGGACTGGTCTTTGACATAAAGCCCTTTTCAACGACTGAAATGCTTTTTCTGCCTCTGGATTCCAATCTATCATTTTTGACTTCCCACCTCTTGTCAGGTCGGTTAATGGGGCCGCAATGGAGGCATAATTTTGTACGAATCTGCGATAGTACCCAGTGATACCCAGAAACGCTTTAACCTGTCGTTTTGTGAGGGGTATAGGCCAGTTCTGAATTGCCTCTACCTTATCGATTTGTGGCTTAATCAGCCCCCTGCCAATGACATAGCCCAGGTATTTGGCCTCTTCTAGGCCGATTGCACACTTCTCTGGGTTTATGTTCAGCCCAGCTCCGCCTATCGAGTCTAAGACGGCTTGTACCTTAGCGAGGTGGCTCTCCCAATCGGAACTGAAAATTACCACATCATCTAGGTAGGCAGCTGCATAGGCTTGATGCGGCCGCAGGATCAGGTCCATAAGCCTCTGAAAGGTAGCTGGGGCTCCATGCAACCCGAATGGCATCACAAGATACTGAAACAAACCTTCCGGGTTGCAAAGGCCGTTTTTTCTTTTGCCTCCTCAGACAGTGGTATCTGCCAGTACCCTTTTGTCAGATCGAGGGTTGTAATATAACGGGCACCCCCTAACCTCTCGATTAGCTCGTCTACCCGTGGCATCGGGTATGCGTCAAACTTTGACATGTCGTTCAACTTTCTGAAATCATTACAGAACCTCCAGGTTCCATTAGGTTTTGGGATCAGGACAATTGGGCTACACCACTCACTTTGGGCCTCCTCAATGACCCCGAGGTCTAGCATACGTTTGATTTCAGTAGAGACTATCTTTCTGCGGGCTTCCGGAATCCTGTACAGTTTTATCTTGACCTTAGTACCGGGCTCGGTCTCGATATGGTGTTTTACGAGAGAAGTCCGGCCGGGCAAGTCAGAAAACCTCTGCTGATTTCTCTGGAGAAACTCCCGTACTTCCTGTTTTTGGTGCACGGACAATGTCTCACCAATGGTCACAGGAGGTAGAGATGGTTTCAACCCTTTCTCTACTTCACCCGAGGCCAACAATGACTCTCTGTCCCTCCAGGGCTTGATCAGATTGACATGGTACACCTGGTAGGGCTTTCGTCTCCCAGGTTGGTGTACTTTGTAAGTGACCTCGCTCACTTTCTGTACTATCTCGTATGGGCCATGCCACTTGGCCAAAAACTTACTTTCCACCGTGGGAATTAGGATTAGGACTCGATCCCCGGGATTGAAAGTCCTAATTTTTGCTGACCGATTATATACCCTGCTTTGAGCTTCTTGGGCTCTCTGTAGATGATTCTTAACTAATGGCATAATTTTAGCAATTCTCTCTTGCATCTGGGCAATATGCTCTATAACACTCTTGTATGGAGTTGCCTCGGTTTCCCATACTTCCCTGGCTATGTCTAGCAAGCCCCGCGGGTGCCGACCATATACCAACTCAAAGGGAGAAAACCCCGTAGAGGCCTGGGGCACCTCTCTGACCGAAAACAATAAGTAGGGTAACAGGTAGTCCCAGTCCCTCCCATCTTTCTCTACTGCTTTCTTTAACATATGTTTTAATGTTTTATTAAAACGTTCAACCAGCCCATCCGTCTGTGGGTGATACACGGATGTTCGAATGTGCGAGATGTTAAGCAACTTACACAGTTCCTTCATCACCTTGGACATAAAAGGTGTGCCTTGGTCCGTGAGGATCTCTTTAGGGATTCCTGTCCTGGAAAACATATGAAAGAGTTCCCGTGCAATATTTTTAGACGCCATATTTCTTAAAGGGACAGCCTCGGGGTACCAGGTTGCATAATCAAGTACCACTAGTATGTACTGGTGCCCCCTGGCTGATTTTACAATAGGACCCACCAAGTCCATTGCTACCCTTTCAAATGGTATCTCTATTACCGGCAGCGGGACTAATGGACTGCGGAAGTGAGACACCGAAGCATTTATCTGACACGTGGGGCAGGTTTTGCAATAATCCTCCACCTCCCGATAAACCCCTGGCCAGTAAAACCTCTGGAGGATTCTTTCCTGGGTCTTGTCCATCCCTAGGTGCCCATCCAGCACGTGGTTATGTGACAAACCTAGCACCATACTTCTATATGGCTTAGGTACTAGGAGCTGACTCACGGCCTCTCCCTTTACTTTAGTGACCCTATACAGCAGGTCATTGTTCATGGCAAAATGGGGAAATTTTTTCATCAGAGCCGGGCTCTTGTGGGACCTCATTCAGAACAGTTATATTCTCCCTGGCATGTTTAAGAGTGGGGTCTCGCAATTGTTCACTCCCAAAATTGCCACGGGACACCGGTAGGTCAGGGACATTCTGTTCTAGAGTACCGTCATCCCCCTCCCCCAACATCACCTGTAATGGAAACTCATCTTTATCACGGTCATCATCATTATCAGATTCATCATTATTATGATTAGCATCATCATCATTATCATCATCACATAAGTTTAACGGCCCACTAGCATCGTGTTCCGCCCCTCTGACCGCACAACCTCAGTAGGAGCCCCATCACACTGTCCAGTAGAACCGTTTTTTCTCCAAAGATCCCAAAACAGGGGAAAGTCACGACCCAATATGGCGGGGTGCATCAGGTTCTTCACTACCCCCACTTCATACGACATGTCCCCGAGTTTTGTGACGAAGTCCATGGAAGTTACCGGGTAGACTTTGGTGTCTCCATGTATGCACACCACGCTCAGGTGTTTATAGGGGGTGAAGTCCCTATCAGCCATGCTGGCATGTACCAGAGTCACTCGACTCCCTGAGTCTAGGAGGGCCTGTACTGGGCAGCCATTTATAACCACCTGACAGTTGTGGGCCAGTCTCCTTGACTGGGGTGGCCACGCACACAGGTTCCGCGAGGAAAGAGAGGGACTGTCCAGAGTCACTGTCCATAGGTTCCCCCACTAGTGGACAGTTGGCTGAAATATGACCCCGTTCACGGCATCTCCAACACTGTCTCAGGTCTGGGAGTTCAGACGGGGAGACCTGTCTAGGCCTGGGGTCTCCTGACAGGGAAGTATCACTCTTTCGCTCACACATGTCGCCCCGGGCCTGAACCCGTCGGTCAGCAGCCCCCCTTGCCCCAACAGCTGGAACTCTCTTACAGGGAGATGACGGAGGCCGTGTACTCCGAACTGATGATCGCTCGGACGGCTGGTCACGAAGATAGTCTTTGGTGGCAAAGTACCTTTCTATCAAGCTGACCAGTTGATCGGCGTCTTTGGGATCCCCCTGTCCGACCCAGAGCTGTACCTCAGGGGGAAGGGCCCAGATGTACCGGTCCAGCACTACCTTTTCGACCATTTGAGCAGGGGTGCTGATGTCAGGTTCCAGCCACTTCCTTACTAAAGAAATCAAGTCATACATCTGTGAGCGAGCAGGCTTGTCTCGACTGTATCTCCAGTTATGGACTCTCCTGGCTTGGACTGCCCTCGTCACAACCAGGCGGGCAAGAATCTCCGCTTTCAGCTTAGTATAGTTTTTGCTGTCCTGCTCGCTGAGGTCAAAATAGGCTTTTTGGGGTTCCCCAGTCAGATAGGGCGCGACCACCATGGCCCATTCAGATGATGGCAGACTCTCCTTCTCTGCCAGTCTCTCAAATATAGCTAGATATGCCTCCACATCGTCATGAGGTGTCATCTTTTGCAGAGTGTTTTACCGCCTTCTTTACAGCGGACAATGCCGGTGACCCGTCGTCCTCACTCGAGGTGCTGCGAGTTTTTTGTAGTACTGCAATCTGCTCCATTAATAACCGGTTAGTCTCCTGCTGCTGCTGTTGTATGCTCTGCTGGGCCTGCTGGCTCTGTAGGTGTTGCTGCTGCATGCTCTGCTGGCTCTGTAGGTGTTGCTGCTGCATGCTCTGTTGGGCCTGAACCAGGTGCTTCACGAGCTCCTCCATACTGCCAGACATCTTGGGCTGGCTGACAGCCTTCACCCAAGACATATACACTCCACAGTCCTCTCCACAACAAGTTCAGTTTTGCGGTGCAGACACTTTTTTTTTTTTCTTTGCAAAGTCTATTAGGGCTACTGTCTCTTTAAGACTGCTCCAACAGACGTTTCTTTTGCTGACAAACTTTTTTCTTTGCTGCTGTCTTTAGCCACTGTGCTGCCCGCATTCGAGCACCAATTGTAAGCTCTCAGGGGATATAGCTCTGGGATCGCCGTCCTGGTAGACGGAGTGGCACCGAAATAGTTCATTCACAGACAGCAGTTCTGGTGTAAACTGGCCGCAACCAGCTTTATTAAAGTCCACAGCAAACAATAGGTGATAAAAACTCATAAACAGAAATCCTAAGCCTCTCCGGCTTCTTACTACACATGGATAATTTCCCTTTCTATCCGGGTCCAGACTCTAACAGACTGGCCCCAAAATAACACATATAATCTGTAGTTACCAGCGTGAGGTTCGCATGAGACTCCAACGGCATCTGAAGTCAGATCCAGACTGAGAGCCCCCGTCTGGACTCCCCAAGCAGCTACTTCTGGCTGTCTAATTAAGCAGCTGTGTTCACTCAGGGTTGAACTGCAAGCCTGTCCCGGATGGGAATGGAGTGAACACCGTACTGCCAACCTATTTTCCTTATGCGCCCCAGCTAAGAAACCTGGGCGAGATATACACCCCGTCCAGTACACACCCCTTCACTGTCTCACACATGCTATATTCTTTAGAGGCTATTTGCTCCAATAACCTATACAAGGGGTTGTCCTATAAAGCATACAATTTCTGACATCTATGGCATTTCTGATCGCTACAATGCCCCTTTAATATGACAACTAGAGTTGAGCGATACTTTCCGATATCCAAAAGTATCGGAATCGGAATGGTATCGCCGATACCCAAAAAATATCGGCGATACCCGATACCGATACCGGAAATCCAATGTAAGTCTATGGAACAAAATATCGGAATTAAAAAAACCCCATTCTTGCCTTGTTGGTTAATTGTACATGAAGGAAAACAACAAAGAGTAATGTAGAATGTATTGGGAAGGTTGAGGAGACATTAAAGGCATAGATGTTTAACCCAATCAAATGGAATAGCATAAATATTTTTTTTTTTTAAAGATGTTCGGATTGACGAACAAATTGACAATGTTGTTAACGTTTTTTCTATTTTGGCAAATATGTATATTTCACAACTTCCATGCTCTTCACCTTTTTAACTTTTGACACACTTTCTCCTTCATAATCTTCAGCAGCATCATCTTTTTCATAAAATTATTCTTCATCTTCACCTTCTTTATCTTCTTCTTAAACTTCTTGCTATTCATCTTTTTGTTAACATTACTCATATTCTTCTTATTAAACTATTATTCTTATTCATATTGTACTTCATCTTCTTCATCATATTCTTATTTGTGACAGAGATTCCTGTACTTGTAATCTGTCAAAGTATGAATTTTTCATCCTTCCGTTCTTGCTGTCACAAAAGATTTAAATTACAACAGTATTTGTCCGTGTTCAGTTTAGCCTGCAGCAGCAGGCATTTTCCAGGGGCACCACGAGGAAGAACGGACTCCCCCCCATACACTGCTTAGTCTTCTTCTGCTTATAATTTAGAGCATATATTTTGCTCTTCATTTTGGTCTTATACTTCATATTCTTCTGCTTTTTGATCTTCTGCTTATTGTTCTTAAGTCTCTTGTTCTGTATCTTGTAGTTTGTCTTAACCTTCTCAGTCCTGTTGGGTAATCTTTTATTTCTTCTTTGTGATGGTGTTTAGGCTGGTTGGCTTGATGCTCGTCGTCCTTGTGGTCGTCATCTTCTTCGGGGTGGTCATCAGGGTCGTCGTCTTCATTGTTGGAGATCCAGAGTGATTACCCAAAAAAACATTTAAAAAATATTAAATTTGTAAATGTAGCAGAAGGTACAAGAGCCAATGCAAGTAACGAGGACCAGCTGACTGTGCTGGAACCCGGAGGGGCAGCAGAAGGAAAAGAGCCAATGGCACAACCGAGGACCAGCTGACGTTACTGGGACACGGTTACTAAGCAGGAGGTACCTGTGCTCCAAAGCACTACCAAGGACCAGCAGACATTGCTGGAACTTGGATACCGAGATGGAGGCACCTAGGCCAAAGGCACTGCGGAGAACCAGTTGACGGTACTGGAACCCGGACGGGTAGCAGAAGGTACAAGAGCCAATGCAAGTAACGAGGACCAGCTGACTGTGCTGGAACCCGGAGGGGCAGCAGAAGGAAAAGAGCCAATGGCACAACTGAGGACCAGCTGACGTTACTGGGACACGGTTACTAAGCAGGAGGTACCTGTGCTCCAAAGCACTACCAAGGACCAGCAGACGTTGCTGGAACTTGGATACCGAGATGGAGGCACCTAGGCCAAAGGCACTGCGGAGAACCAGCTGACGGTACTGGAACCCGGACGGGTAGCAGAAGGTACCCATGTAAATTTAAGTTGACAGGCCGCGAGCCGGCCGCAGTTACAGAATCACACAGTACTACAATGAGTGATTGTCCTATTGTCACAACGGAAACAGCCTTTATTTGCATATCCCGCAGCACACATAGGAAGCACCAAAACGCCAGGCACCATAGAGTGGGCTAACCCGACCGCAACATGACAGGACAACTTATTGGAGGCTAAGTGACGTTTACACTGACAGGAAACAGATGGCGTGCTGTAACCAGTCTGGGCAGGAGTGAGTACCCGTGCCAATGACACTTCCGAGCAACAACTGTCGGTGTTGGAGCCCAGGGATGAGAAGAGAACCGGTTGGAGGCAGCAGGACTTTTTGCCGTTCACACAGCAGGGGAACAGCTGACATTACTGAACCCCAGTAACACAGGAGCAAGTGTTGACTGTGCTAACAGCACTTACAGGCAACAACTGGCGGTGTTGGAGCCCAGGGTCAAGGAGGATGTTTAAATACTAGATCAAGTAATTTCCTTGTTACCTGTCAATTTTAAATGTCTAAACTTCAAACAAGAGAAAGATAACCTTTACTACCATAAGATGATGATTTCATTTAAACTAATATCGAGATAAATAAAGAATTGACAAACATAAACACATACATTAACATGTTGAACAGCAATGCAAACCACAAAATAAATTAGTTAAGGAATCTGCTATACGGTTGTACATAAAAGCATACAAGTACATATCTGAATCCATTAATGATGGATAAGTAACAGTATGTACACCATTTTTATTGTATAGACAATGAATGTCTGACTTCAAAACATCATCAGCATTACAAGTTATCGGTGACATTACTAAAATGTTACATTTGCTGAATAATGTCACTAAACAGTTTATACAAAATTATACAATTTCCATCATGTAATACCGTATATACCCATGTATAAGCCGAGATTTTCAGCCCATTTTTTAGGCCTGAAAGTCCCCCTCTCGGCTTATACGCGGGTCATATACGGGGGTCGGCGGGGGAGGGGGGTGTCGGATTATACTCACCTCTCCGTGGCCGCGGTCTCTGCAGCCCCCCTGCTTCTCCCACGATCTCCGGCTCCTTCCTGCAGCGGTCACATGGCACCGCTCATTAAAGTCATGAATATGCACATATTCATGACTTTAATGAGCGGTAGCACGAGACAGCTGCAGGACAGAAGCCTGCGGAGAGGGCCGGGAGAAGAGGAGACACTGCAGGGACGCGCGGCGGAGGGGTGAGTATATGCTATATTTACCTTTCCCTCGGTCCACCGCAGCGCACTAATCCCTGGGTCCGACTCTCTGTGTGTGAATGATGAGGCAGAGGGCGCGATGACGTCGTTAGTGTGCGCCCCGCCCCCTGCCTGATCAATCTCACACACAGAGGAGTCGGACCGAGGGATTAGTGCGCTGCGGTGGACCGTGGGACAGGTAAATATCTCAGGTGCCGGGGTCCTGAGCGAGCGGTGACACCCCCCGCCTGCTCAGGACACCGGCACCTGGCCCCCAGCGACGAGAGGTGAGTATGTCATTTTTTTTTTTTTTCAGCAGCAGCATATGAGGCCTAATACTATGGGGCATAATTGTGCAGAATATGGGCATAATATGGAGCATATGGGGGCATAATATGGAGCATATGGGGGCATAATATGGAGCATATGGGGCATAATATGGAGCATATGGGGGCATAAGCTGTGGAACATATGGGGCATAATCTGGAGCATATGGGGCATAATAGGAGCATATGGGGGCATAAGCTGTGGAACATATGGGGCATAATCTGGAGCATATGGGGGCATAACATGGAGCATATGGGGGCATAAGCTGTGGAACATATGGGGCATAATCTGGAGCATATGGGGGCATAAGCTGTGGAACATATGGGGCATAATCTGGAGCATATGGGGGCATAATATGGAGCATATGGGGCATAATATGGGGGCATAATCTGTGGATCATACGGGGGCATAATCTGTGGAATATATGGGGGCATAATCTGGAGCATATGGGGGCATAATCTGTGGAGCATATTGGGCATAATCTGTGGAGCATCATATGGGGGCATAATCATTTTTCACCCTAGGCTTATACGCGAGTCAATAAGTTTTCCCAGTTTTTTGTGGCAAAATTAGGGGGGTCGGCTTATACACGGGACGGCTTATACATGAGTATATACGGTACTCATAATATGTGCCAATAATCATTTTTATTAACAAACATAACCTTTAAAAAGTGCATAGTGCATAGTGAAAATTGCTATTTATGCCTGACTGTCGACTTGCAAGCATGACAACGGATAGATAAGGTATATATAGATGAGACTGCATAGCCACAGATGGTGAATGGCGATGTAATACTGTACCTCAATAAAGTGTGCGTCACTACTACATAATTTTTTTTATATAGCTTTATAAACAGGGTACGTGGATGTATGCTTGCTCCTTTGTTTTGATCGCACAGACTGCCTTCCTGCTGAGACGCGTTGGGTAGTGAACAGTTGTGTGCAGTGTTCACTGCAGTCTCTGCGGAATAACCACACTTAGGCCTTATAACTTTTCAGACTTTCTTTAACAATCTACCAAGATGAAGAAGGCAGGGAGTAAGGCACGTGGTCGTGGCCGTGGAGTTTCTTCAGGGAGAGGACGTGGGGATTCTGTGGCTGCTGCGGCCCCCAGTGACACAGCATCCACCAGTTTTCCCCGTGAGCGTTCCTTTATGCGCACTTTTGTAGGAGCTCGGAGTACCCCCCTGCTGCGGGAAGAACAAATTGAAGCCGTTGTTAGTTGGATGGCAGCCAATGCATCGACTTCAATTGCTTCCACCTCCTCTCAGGACCACAGCACTGTTGAGCAACCATCTGTCTCTTCACCGCCTGGCAAATTGCCCAGGCAGTCAGCGAGTTCTGTACAGGAGCCAGCTGAGTGTCTGCTTCGTTCTCAGAATCTATTGGCTTGCAAACAGGGGCCCAGCCAAGCAGCATTCTGTAATGTGAAGAAGAGGGAGTATGCAGTGATGCGCAACAGCTGTGTCTCTCTGAATCTGAAGAGGCGGGTGAGACAGTGCCGATGGTCAGCACACCGCAGAACGCATCTGATGATGATGAGACTCAGGTGCCAGTTTCTGTTGAGCATGGTGCTGGCCAGACCACCCAAGAGCAGCAGGTGTTGGAAGAGGGTAGTGGAGATGATGAGGTCCAAGACCCAACATGGCATGAGGAACAGGAAGGTGGTGGGAGCAGCTCAGAGGAATCCTAATAATAATAATATTAATTTATATAGCGCCATCATATTACGCATCGCTTTACAGTTTTGCAGTTTAAGAACACAAGTCATAAGTAACAACGTTAACAATACAATAATTTAAGCTAAATAAGTCGCCCCTGCTCGTGACAGCTTACAATGTACAATGAGGTGGGGGAGATACAAAGTATAGGTGTTTATATACAATGGTGCATTTACAATGATGGTCCAGCCATCTAAGGGAGTGAGGGATGGAGATAGTGAATGGGCTAGAGACACACACACACATACACACTTACACAGAATACAGAGAATGACTTTGATTAGTGAATGTGATAGGCCGCTCTGAACAAATGTGTTTTGAGGGAGCGCCTGAAACCATGCAAATTGTGGATAGTCCTAATTTGTTGGGGTACAGCATTCCAGAGGATTGGCGTAGCGCGGGAGAAGTCTTGGAGTGGGGAGGTACGTATTAGTGCAGAGGTTAGTCGAAAGTCGTTTGCAGAGCGCAGCAGTCGGTTAGGCCGATAGATAGAAATGAGGGAGGAGATGTAGGAGGGGTGCTGCACTGTGGATAGCTTTGTGGCTGAGAACCAGTACTTTGGTTGAAAGCTGGGAGAGGCCTAGAGAAGTGGTTAGTGATAGAAGGAAGATAGAGGAAGACATTGCCCCAACGGTACAAACAGGAGGGAGAGTTAGGCTGCAGACTCGGTTGCCTGTAGCCTCCAGTTTGTCACCTGTTCGGAGCAGTTGTCTTCCAAAAGTCAAAACGTGCGCTCCCAGGACTTGCACTGCGTGGTCCTTTTTTCACACACTTGCACATGATATTTGCTATGTCAAATGAAAGCGGTCTAATCAAAATTAAAAATAGCTAAAAGTGTCAGTCACCTCAATACCACAAATATGTGGAAACATGTGCGGACAAAGCACGTAGTTGAGTTACAAAGACACACTGGAGATTTAGGCCAACCTACAGCAGCACCTACATCTTCAGGTTGTGTTGAAGCCTCTTCATCGAGCTCACACACAGCTGGTTCTGCTTCCTCACAGGATCGCCATGGAAGAACCTCGGTCACTGTTGTCCAGAGACAAAGTGTTATTCCACACACAGCAGCAAGTTCCCTGTCATCCTCACACTCCCAGGCCACAAAACAGCCATCTGTAGCACAGGCATGGGATAAAAGACGGCCATACTCCGCAAACCATGCACGAGCACAGGCTCTGAATGCTGGCATTGCAAAACTCCTGTCCCTTGAAATGCTGTCATTCAGGCTGGTGGAGACAGACAGTTTCCGTAACTGAATATCATTGTCAGTCCCACAATACAATGTGCCAAGCCGATTTCATTTCAGCAGGCAAGCCGTCCCTGGTCTGCAAAAGCATGTTGAGGGAAAAATTAAACATGCGCTACTAAACGCCCTCAGTAGCAAGGTCCACCTGACCACCGATGCGTGGACCAGTAGCCATTGTTAGGATCTGCTACAACCAGTAAGGAAAGAAGGGAATTCTGTCCCTACAATACAACTAAGCTGAATCCCTACGATGTAACGGGGAACCTGATCCTGCGACCAGACCCGCTAAAGTCCTCATCTAGTGTGAACGAAGACTTATAGTTGCGAGGGAGGAATCCCTACAAGATCTAGGGACTGGGAGAAAAGGTGGACACCTCCTAACATAAATTGTAGCATGGATAATTAAACAGAAAAAAAAAATACTTTGCGATCCTAACATCAAGCAAAACTGACTGATTAAGGCACCTAAGCACCCGGCTAGCTTAACAGTAGATAATACAATGAAGTCAAGCAAAGCCAGAAGGGCGGAGCCAGACCAAATAGGGAAAAAAGGTCATGTGACCAGCAAACTGAAACAAAACCTAACAAGAGGGTTCTAACATCCATGGCCAGGGACAATACCTTTCCCTCACTGCCCATTGGGTCAATGTTGTGTAGCCGGGTACTGATCTTGCGAGTGGCACTGTACGTGTTCTGCCAACTCCAAAGATTGCAGGAATCAAGTCTGTACACATTGACTCCTCCTCCTACTCCAGTTCCTCAGAATCATCGCTGCAGGAGCCGTCACGGTCTACCTCCACATGGACCCGTAAACGTTTACCTGTTGCGACTGATATGAGCACAGCCGTGTCCAAATGTCAACAGGCCGTCCTGAAATTAATTTCCATGGGGAATCTTAGCCACACAGCGCAGGAGCTCTGTAATGCCATAAAGCAGGAGAGCGACGTGTGGTTTTTGGAAGCGAATCTACAGGCAGGCTTGGTAGTGTGTGACAATGGCCGAAATCTGGTGGCAGCTCTGGGCCCTGGCAACCTCACTCACATACCATGTCTGTCATATGTGCTCAACTTGGTCGTGCAGAGTTTTTTGAGGGACTATCCCGATCTTGATGCACTGCTGCACAAGGTCCGCCTAGAGTGCGCTCACTTGCGACGTTCCAGCATGGCCAGATCGCTGATTGCAGCTCTGCAATGCAGATTTCGCCTTCATGAACATCGCATCATATGTGACGTACCCACCAGGTGGAATTCCTCGTTACATATGTTGGAGCGGTTGTGTGAGCAGCAGCCAACAGTAATGGAGTATCAGCTGCATCAGGCGCAATCAACTCGCAATTTGCGCCGTTCACACTTCACCACTACTGAGTGGGCCTCTATAATAATAATCTTTATTTATATAGCGCCATAATATTCCGCAGTGCTTTACAGTTTAACAGTTTCAAAACACAAGTCATAAGTAACAACGTTAACAATACAATAATTAAAGCAAAATCAGCCGCCCCTGCTGGTGAAAGCTTACAATCTACAATGAGGTGGGGGAGATACAAAGTACAGGTGTTTATATACAATGGTGTTTTTACAATGATGGTCCAGCCATTTTAAGGGAGTGAGGGATGCATGGAGATAGTGAATGGGCTACACACACAGACTTACACATAGAATGACTTTGATTAGTGAATGTGATAGGCCACTGTGAACAAATGTGTTTTGAGGGAGCGCCTGAAACCATCCAAATTGCGGATAGTCCTAATTTCTTGGGGTACAGCATTCCAGAGTACTGGCGCAGCGCGGGAGAAGTCTTGGAGTGGGGAGTGGGAGGTACGGATTAGTGCAGAGGTTAGTCGAAGGTCGTTTGCAGAGTGCAGCAGTCGGTTAGGCCGATAAATATAAATGAGGGAGGAGATGTAGGGGGGTGCTGCGCTGTGGAGAGCTTTGTTGGTGAGAACCAGTAATTAGAATTGGATCCTATAATGAATGGGCAGCCAGTGTAATGAGTGGCGAAGGACTCTATGATGGACATCTGCCACGTTTTGCGTGCGTTTGATGAGTCAACGCTGATGGCGAGTGCAGATGATGCACTAGTCAGCCTGACTGTCCCCCTTATCTGCCTGCTTCAAAAAACACTGCAAGCACTAAGGCATGAGGTTTTGGAAGAGGTGGAGGATGAGGAGTCACAAATTCCATCACCTTCTGGACAGTCAGCACAATGTGGTTCCTCACAAAGGGCTGGAGGACTTTCAAAGTACCATGCTGTATCAACAATTGAACCTCCAGAGTCGCTGTCTATATTTTCATAACCATTCCAAACTTTTAATGTATTTACAAAGCACATAATGTACAGTTTTTGTCTATCCTTTTGTAATGCTATTGTGTTTCCATAAAGTGATGTTACAGAATTATGATACAATGTTTTTAAATTTTATGAGTTTTAAAATTTGTAAATTTTTATGTATTTGAAGGACTTTGTGAGGAGGATGAGGAGGAGTCAATGGAGGAGGAAGACATCGCTCCAGAGGGAGGTACACAACGCTCTAGTCAGTATGTAGAGCGAGGGTGGGTGATGCAGAGCAGGCAGAGATGACGCCTCTTGCAGGGGACTGCGTTTCTTGGCCAGTTGGGAGTCTGCAGCACATGGTTGATTTCATGCTGCAGTGCCTGAGAAACGACTGCCGCATCGAACACATTCACACCACGTCTGATTATTGGGTGTACACCCTCCTAGACCCTCGCTACCGGGACAACTTTCAAAGCCTCATCAGACCGTTGAACCGGGAGCGTAAAATGCGGGAGTAACAAGACACACTGCTGCAATTATTATTATTATACATTTATATAGCGCCATTTATTCCATGGCGCTTTACATATGACAAGGGAAAAATATAGACAGGTACAAAAAAGATGTGCTGGACAAGTGACACACAAGTACAGAAGGAGAGAGGACCCTGCCCGCGAGGGCTCACAGTCTGCAGGGATGGGTGAGAATGCAATAGGAAAGGGTAGAGCTGGTCGTACGATGGTTGAGTACACTGAGGATCATTGCAGGTTGTAAGCTTGTCGGAATCCATAATGTTCTCCATTCCAGCCGAGAGCACTGCTGCTGCTACTGCTTTACAAAGCAGCTCTGTGCGTCGAGGCAGTGGAGACAGCTCTGCAACAAGAGGGAGCACATGCAGCGCCTCTGCACAGGGCAAGACCAGTATGTTCCAAATGTGGTGAAGTTTTGTGGCAGCGCCACCAATGTCTACACCATCCGAGACGGCTCCAGTCAGCAGGAGGCAACGTTTCCGTAAGATGGTGACAGACGACATGTCTTGCCCACTCAGTGTACTCCCAGATGGCTCTTCCCCATTCAAGTTTTGAGTCTCTAAGCTGGATACATGGCCAGAGCTTAGCCAGTATGCATTGGAGGTGCTGGCTTGCCCTGCTGCCAGTGTATTATCGGAGCACGTCTTTTGTGCTTCAGGTGGTGTACTAACAGACCGTCGCATGCGACTATCCTCCGATAATGTAGACCGGCTTACTTTGCTGAAAATGAACAAGGCATGGATCACGCATGAATTTTGCCTGTCCTGATTAAATAACTGGTTGGCAACGTTATACATGTATCCTGTTATGTTCATCTTTCTACCACCTGAACTGTACAGTCATGGCCAAAAGTTTTGATAATGACACAAATATGATATTTTCACATGATCTGCTGCCCTCTGGTTTTTATGTGTGTTTGACAGATATTTTTATCACAGACAGAAATATAATTGCAAACATATGAGTAACAAAAGCTTATATTGACAGTTAGAATGAGTTAATGCAGCAAGTCTAATTTTGCAGTGTTGACCCTTCTTCTTCAGGACCTCTGCAATTCTCCCTGGCATGCTGTCAATCAACTTCTGGACCAAATCCTGGCTGATAGCAGTCCATTCTTGCACAATCAATGCTTTCATTTTGTCAGAATTTTTAAGTTTTTGTTTGTCCACCCGTCTCTTGATGATTGACCACAAGTTCTCAATGGGATTAAGATCTGGGGAGTTTCCAGCCCATGGACCCAAAATCTCTATGTTTTGTTCCCTGAGCCATTTTGTCACTCCATAACTTAGGCAAATCAAACTCACATCATGCCTCAAAAGCTGCAATGTTGGAAGTGCATAATGTGGGTTGAACTTTGACAACAGCTGCAGTGCGAATGTTTGCCTTCATTGTTCTTGGCTTTTAAATAAAAGAATACAAGTAAATATAATAATACCTGAAAACCTCAGACTAGAGTGAACACTTCACACAACTGTTCACTTGCTGTGAAAGGCCTTTTTGTGGACTTCTATTATGTTTGCAAGCAATGTATTGTATTTTGATGGAAGAGCGTCACACTAATAGATTTTAGTAAATTGAAAATAGAATAAAGCAGCACCAATTTTAGAAAAATGACAAGGATGAGCCAGTGACAGACACTCAGCAGAGTACACGCAGCGGTGGTTGAAGTAAGTGGAGCGGGATCTACACTCCTAGCAAAAATTTAAACCTCAGACTAGAGTGAACACTTCACACAACTGTTCACTTGCTGTGAAAGGCCTTTTTGTGGACTTCTATTATGTTTGCAAGCAATGTATTGTATTTTGATGGAAGAGCGTCACACTAATAGATTTTAGTAAATTTAAAATAGAATAAAGCAGCACCAATTTTAGAAAAATGACAAGGATGAGCCAGTGACAGACACTCAGCAGAGTACACGCAGCGGTGGTTGAAGTAAGTGGAGCGGGATCTACACTCCTAGCAAAAATTTAAACCTCAGACTAGAGTGAACACTTCACACAACTGTTCACTTGCTGTGAAAGGCCTTTTTGTGGACTTCTATTATGTTTGCAAGCAATGTATTGTATTTTGATGGAAGAGCGTCACACTAATAGATTTTAGTAAATTGAAAATAGAATAAAGCAGCACCAATTTTAGAAAAATGACAAGGATGAGCCAGTGACAGACACTCAGCAGAGTACACGCAGCGGTGGTTGAAGAAGTAACTGGAGCGTGATCTGCATTTAAAAAAAAAAAAATAAAAAATACCTCACAGACTGCAGTGAACACTGAAACACAACTGTTCACTATCTGTGAAAGGCTCCTTTCTGTACTTCTATAGTGTTTGCAACCAATGTATTGTTTACGGATGGAAGCGCATCACACTATAATTTCTATTGAATGGAGCAGCTAGAATTACACTAAAGAAAAAAAAAAAAAAAGAGTCTGTGAGTGACACGTGCAGATGCCTACAGACAGCGTTGGATGCAGAGCAAACTGCAGCGCGTCACCTGCACTCACACACACACCTTGCACAGAGCTGTTAAAACAACACTGCAAGGCAAAAGGAAGCTTTACACAGCGGTTGGTAAACTAGCCTGCCTAAAGCAAAGTACACAAAATCGCAATCTCTAACTGTCCCTCAGAGTCAGCAGAGCAGCGTTCTGTCCCTAACTGAGTTCACAGCACAGTGACGCTAAAATGGCGGCGGCGCCTTTTATAGTGCATTCTGACATCATTTCAGCAGCCAAATCACAGCCATGCCATTAGTTAAGATGACCGCAGCAGTACAGGATGTGCCCACACTTCGTAGGATTCCTCATTGGCTGACTAAAATCACAGTCCCTCTCAAAGAATTATGGGAACTTCCGATTTCGGTATACGATATAGGAAAAATATCGGAACTAAGTATCGGAACTCCGATACAGCGAATATCGGCCGATACCCGATACTTGCGGTATCGGAATGCTCAACACTAATGACAACCCTTTGTTGACCAGTCTGCAAACACAATTTAAGTTAACAGTATCAGGAACAGTTGGTGATGACAATGTAATAAAATGTAACACTGTATAACCAGGAATGGATGCCTTTACGGACTCCATAAAAGTTGAAAACACAATGGGTGCTGTAGTTTTACCTAATTATGTGGCCAATCACCTTTCCAATTGAGCAGGCGCCAGCATCTTGCTAGAGAAGAAAAAAAATCCTCCTTCAAGATGGCACCGCCTGCGCAATAGCAGCTATCGGATCACCTCTATATACACCGATAGCTGCTACTGCGCAGGCACCATTTTCAAATTTTTATTTTTTTTAACCCCTTCACCCCCAAGGGTGGTTTGCACGTTAATGACCGGGCCAATTTTTACAATTCTGACCACTGTCTCTTTATGAGGTTATAACT
This sequence comes from Oophaga sylvatica, assembly GCA_033576555.1. Lineage (NCBI taxonomy): Eukaryota > Metazoa > Chordata > Amphibia > Anura > Dendrobatidae > Oophaga > Oophaga sylvatica. Next base: position 190,366,372 of record JARQOD010000001.1, read on the forward strand.
CTGGAACGCTTCAATGGATATTCGCGATTCTGAGATTGTTTTCTCGTGACATATTGTACTTCATGATAGTGGTAAAATTTCTTCCATATAACTTGCATTTATTTATGAAAAAAACGCAAATATGGCAAAAATTTTGAAAATTTTGCAATTTTCAAACTTTGAATTTTTATTCCCTTAAAACAGAGAAATATGTCACACAAAATAGTTAAGAAATAACATTTCCCACATGTCTACTTTACATCAGCACAATTTTGGAAACAAAATTTTTTTTGTTAGGAAATTATAAGGGTTAAAAGTTGACCAGCGATTTCTCATTTTTACAACAAAATTTACAAAGCCATTTTTTTTCGGGACCACCTCATATTTGAAGTCACTTTGAGGGGTCTATATAGCAGAAAATACCCAAAAGTGACACCATTCTAAAAACTACACCCCTCAAGGTACTCAAAACCACATTCAATTAGTTTATTAACCCTTCAGGTGCTTCACAGGAGCTGAAGCAACGTGGAAGGAAAAAATGAACATTTTACTTTTTAGTCACAAAAATGATCTTTTACAAACATTTTTTTTATTTTCACAAGGGAAAAAGGAGAAAAAGGACCGATAAAGTTGTTGTGCAATTTCTCCTGAGTACGCCGATACCCCATATGTGAGGGAAAACCACTGTTTGGGCACACGGCAGAGCTCGGAATGGAAGGAGCGCAGTTTGACTTTTCCAAACCAAAATTGGCTGGAATTGAGAACGGACGCCATGTCGCGTTTGGAGAGGCCCTGATGTGCCTAAACAGTGGAAACCCGCCACATGAGACCCCATTTTGGAAACTAGACCCCCTAAGGAACTTATCTAGATGTGTGGTGAGTAGTTTGAACCCTCAAGTGCTTCACGCAAGTTTGTAATGTAGAGCCGTGAAGAAAAAATTATTTTTTCCACAAGCAAGATGTTTTAGTCCCCAAATTTTTATTTTCCCAAGGGTAAGAGGAGAAATTGAACCACAAATGTTGTTGTCCAACTTGTCCTGAGTACGCTGATACCCCATATGTGGGGGGAACCACTGTTTGGCGCACGGCAGGGCTTGAAAGGGAAGGAGCGCCGTTTGACTTTTCCAAACCAAAATTGGCTGGAATTGCGAACGGACGCCATGTCGCGTTTGGAGGGCCCCTGATGTGCCTAAACAGTGGAAACCCCCCACATGTGACCCCATTTTGGAAACTAGACCCCCTAAGGAACTTATCTAGGTGTGTGGTGAGCACTTTGAACCCCCAAGTGTTTCACTAACGTTTATAATGCCCTGGCGTGAAAAAAAAAATATTTTTTTTTTTCCACAAAAGTGATGTTTTAGTCCCCAATTTTTCATTTTCCCAAGGGTAAGAGGAGAAATTGGACCCCAAAAGTGGTTGTCCAATTTGTCCTGAGTACGATGATACCCCATATGTTGGGGGGATACACTGTTTGGGCACACGGCAGGGCTCGGAAGGGAAGCAGTGACGTTTTGGAATGCAGACTTTGATGGAATGGTCTGCGGGCATCATGTTCCGTTAGCAGAGCCCCTGATGTGCCTAAACAGTGGAAACCCCCCACATGTGACCCCATTTTGGAAACTAGACCCCCTAAGGAACTTATCTAGGTGTGTGGTGAGCACTTTGAACCCCCAAGTGTTTCACTAACGTTTATAATGCCCTGGCGTGAAAAAAAAAAAATATTTTTTTTTTTCCACAAAAGTGATGTTTTAGTCCCCAATTTTTTATTTTCCCAAAGGTAAGAGGAGAAATTGGACCCCAAAAGTGGTTGTCCAATTTGTCCTGAGTACGCTGATACCCCATATGTTGGGGGGATACACTGTTTGGGCATACGGCAGGGCTCGGAAGGGAAGCAGTGACGTTTTGGAATGCAGACTTTGATGGAATGGTCTGCGGGCGTCATGTTCCGTTAGCAGAGCCCCTGATGTGCCTAAACAGTGGAAACCCCCCACATGTGACCCCATTTTGGAAACTAGACCCCCTAAGGAACTTATCTAGGTGTGTGATGAGCACTTTGAACCCCCAAGTGTTTCACTAAAGTTTATAATGCCCAGGTGTGAAAAAAAAAAATCCTACTTTTTACCTCACACAAATGATGTTTTAGTCCCCAATTTTTTATTTTCCCAAGGTTAAGAGGAGAAATTGGACACCAAAAGTTGTTGTCCAATTTGTCCTGAGTACACTGGTACCCCATATGTGGGAAAAAACTGTTTGGGCACAATTCGGGGCTCAGAAGGGAAATTGTGACGTTTTGGAAGCAGACTTTGATGGAATGGTCTGCGGGCGTCATGTTCCGTTTACAGAGCCCCTGATGTGCCTAAACAGTAAAAAAAAAACACAAGTGACATAATTTTGGAAAGTAGACTCCCAAGGAACTTTTCTAAATGTGCCCCCCTTCTGGAACTAATCTTTCCTGTAAAGTAAATTAGTAGTGCATGGAGGTGTGGTACAATTTGAAACAATCCTTCATACACAGGCCAGGTTTTTCGGGGCAGGTGTCGCATTGGTAAGTGGTGTCCTTGCGTATTCCCCTTTTGTAACACACTCGGCACCTTTTTTGCGGCTTACCTTTTCTTCCAGTTGGCGGGACCACCCCCGGGAAATGCTGACCTGGTATGATACGAGCACCTTCAGTTCCGGAAGTACTGGGGCCCGCTGTTTCCTGAGCGCCAAACATCAGGGCCTTAACCACTACCTCCTGAAACTGAAGGTACGTCGTATCGCTGTTGCGTGCACATCGTGACAGCAGGAAAGCGTTGAGCATTGCCATTTGGACGATGTGCACGGACAGCTTCTTGTACCACACCTTGGCCTTTCTCAAAGCACTGTACGGTTGGAGGAGTTGATCAGAGAGATCAACACCCCCCTTGTATTTATTGTACCCCAGTACACAGTCCGGTTTGCGGACCTGTGTAGAGGTACCCCGTACAGTGCTGAGGGCGCTGCCATCACCATGTATGGTGGTCAAGAGAAGGACATCCCTCTTGTCCTTGTACTTGACCACCAATAGGTGGTCGCTACATTGGGCTCTGCTCTCACCCTTTCTGAGCATCTGCCCAAGTAGCGTCTTTGGGAGGCCTCTCTGATTTTTGCGGACGGTACCGCAGGCTGCGGTACCTCACACAGAGAGGGATTTGTAGAGTGGGATGCTGGAATAAAAGTTATCAGTGTAAAGGTGATAACCTTTATCCAGCAGTGGGTGCACCAAATCCCACACAATTTTCCCACTCACTCCCAGGACGGCGGGACACTCAGGGGGTACAATCCTGGTGTCCTTTCCTTCGTAAACTCTAAAGCTGTGTGTGTACCCTGAGGTACTCTCACACAGCTTGTAGAGTTTGATTCCGTACCTTGCCCTCTTGCTGGGCAGGTACTGGCGGAATGCGAGCCGTCCCTTAAAATGAACCAAGGACTCATCCACGCAGATGTCCCTTTGGGGCACGTACACTTCAGCAAACTTTTTGTTGAAGTGTTCGATGACCGGCCGAACTTTGAACAGGCGGTCAAAGTTGGGGTCATCTCGTGGGGGACACTGTGCATTATCATTATAATGCAGGAATTTGTGGATGGCCTCAAAACGCGTCCGAGCCATGACCATTCGGAACAGTGGAGTGTTGTATAAAATATCAACACTCCAATATTGCCGAATTTCTGGCTTCTTCAGGATCCCCATATGGAGGACCAGGCCCCAAAACTGCATCATTTCAACTGCGTCTACAGGAGACCAGTTGGAAAATGATGAACGGGGTTTTGCGCCAAAAATTGCCGAGCGTACAAATTTGTTTGCTCCACCATGAGGTTAATTAAATCCTCAGAGAAAAAGACTTTGAAAAAGTCTATTTCTGTGAAGCCGGTGGAGTCAAACCTGATTCCTGATTCTGCCACAAAATCAGGAATCAGTGGCTCGTAATTTTCGGGGGCCGGGGTCCATACGGGGTCCGAAGAGGGGTGCGCTGGTTCATTTTCAGGGGCGGGCGCTGCCTCATGTTCTGTCCTGGGGCGTCTGCGTGGCGGTTCCGCAGGACCCGAGGAGGAAGATGAGGAGGAAGAAGAATCTTCATCTGAAAAATAAAGAAATGTGGGATCCTCTCCCTCGCTATCAGTGTCGGAGGCAAGGAAAGCGTATGCCTCCTCCACTGAATAGCGCTGTTGGGATGAGAGTGACGAGCGGGACATTTTTTTTGTGAATGTGATGCTTTGTGTGAACTTTATTTATAACTGTGTGTGTGTGTGGGGGGGGGATAGTGATTGGTGTAAACTAAGCTGAAAAGAAAAAGCTAAAAGAAAAGAAAGCGAATAGGGAAAAAAAAGGCCTGTGAAAAAAAGTCTAAACCAGCAGGCACGAGCTCTGATAAGTGACCGGTGTCACTTATCAAAGTTCCGTGGCTGCTGGATGTGCGCACGGGAGTGACAGAAAGGGGGTGAAAAAAAAAAAAACTGGCAGGCACGAGCTCTGATAAGTGACCGCTGTCACTTATCAAAGTTCCGCGGCTGCTGGATGTGCGCACGGGAGTGGCGGAAAGGGGGGTAAAAAAAAAAACTGGCAGGCATGAGCTCTGATAAGTGACCGCTGTCACTTATCAAAGTTCCGCGGCTGCTGGATGTGCGCACGGGAGTGGCGGAAAGGGGGGTGAAAAAAAAAAAAAAAAAACAGCAGGAACGAGCTCTGATAAGTGACTGGTGTCACTTATCAAAGTTCCGTGGCTGCTGGGTGTGCGCACGGGAGTGGCGGAAAAGTTGGTGAAAAAAAAAAAAAAAAAAAAAACAGCAGGAACGAGCTCTGATAAGTGACTGGTGTCACTTATCAAAGTTCCGTGGCTGCTGGGTGTGCGCACGGGAGTGGCGGAAAAGTTGGTGGAAAAAAAAAAAAAAAACAGTAGGAACGAGCTCTGATAAGTGACCACTGTCACATCAAAGTTTGCGGCTGCTGGATGTGCGCACGGAGGGGGGTGCGAAAGTGTTGATCGGTGAACTGCGTCACCAATCAACGCTCGGCGGCGCAAAGGGGGGTAAAAGAGGGGGAAAGGGAAGGGGGGAGGGGGGAATGGGGGGATTGGGGTGGATCGGGGCTCAAAAACTCACGTTTGTAGTCTTTTCTTTCTTTTCTCTTTCTTTCTCTTCTTTTTCTCTTTCTTTCTTCTCTCTTCTTTCTTCTTCTCTCTTTCAGCAGGAGTTGTGGTGTCACAGGCTACTGTGGCACCACAAGGCCCAGCCAGGAGGAGATCTGGCAGTGTGACCGCACAGCAGAATCCTCAGCAAGTGTGAGGACCCCTGCAGTGCGGTCAGACAGGTCAGATCCAGTTTGCAGACAGGTCACAGAGCGGTCACATGCTGCTGTGACCTGTCATTGGTGGGATCGATGATCACATCAATCCCACCAATCAAAGGAGACCCCTGCATTGCCGGTTGCTAGGCACCGGCCTAGTAATCGGAGCTCACAGCTCCGATTCCTAGGCAGGTCACCGGCAGGTCACCTAGCAGGGCACAGAGCGGTCACACCGCTGCTGTGCCCTGTGATTGGCGCGATCGTCGATGACATCGATCGCGCCAATCAGCTCCTTCATGCCCTACAGGCCCTGGCCTAGGATCGGTGCTATTACTGCACCGATCCAGGCAGGTACAGGCAGGGCACAGCGCGGATATACCGCGGCTGTGCCCTGCGATTGGCGCGATCGATGTGATCTGCGATCGCGCCAATCCGGGGGGGGTCTGGACCTTCCTAGGCCCAGGCCTAGGATCGAGTACATCGGTACTCGATCCTAGCCTGCGATCTCGCTGTTTCAGCCGCTCTGATTGGCTGAAACAGTGAGAAAGGCTGTGATTGGCTGTTCAGAATTTAACAGCCAATCACAGCGATCGGGAGGCCTGAGGGGGGAGGACGCAGCCCGGGATGCCGATGCCAACTTCCAAGAGGTAAGCTGGCGTCGGAATTTTAATGCGATCACCGCTACTTAAGTCGCGATGTCGCATTAAAGGGCATGACGTACTATCCCGTCCATGGTCAGAATGGCACGGGTTTTATGGACGGGATAGTACGTCTAATGTCAGAGAGGGGTTAATATCAGGATAACCTCAAGCACATTAATTATAAACACAGTACAAATGCGATTATGCTGCAGCGCAGGTGCCACGGCTGACGCCTGCCTGCAGAAGGGTTTTATTTTTTTTCAGTACGTACATATAATATTATGTAACTAGGGGGCAGGTCAATGAGGGATCAGTGACCTGTCAGCAGTCTGCATTGTGAATAGCTAATCAGTGCACCACATAAAGACCCCCTCACAGGCCGCCTTGGGGCACGAGCATATCATTAATTGAAAACTGAAAATAAAGATTAAACAACAACCACAAGGCGGATTTCATCAACCAAGGTACCATTGTAATCAGTATAATGGCGCCGACCTGACACTGTCTGTAGGTTACTGTGCACAATCCTGCTGACAGGTTCCCTTTTACCCCTATCCAACATCGGGGGTAATAATACGCCGATGTCATACTCCCCCCTATTTGGTGCGGGCTGCGAGGTAGAAGCATGCAAAAAGTAAAAAAAAAGTTTTTAAAAATATTAAAAAAAAAAAAAAAAGTTCAAATCACCCCCCTTTCGCCCCATTTTAAATAAAAAAAATCAAATATACACATATTTAGTAATGATGCATTCAGAATCACCCAATCAATATAAAAAGTAATTAACCCGATCGCTAAACGGTGAAAAAAAAAAGTCAAAATGCCAGAATTACGTTTTTTTTGGTCGCCGCGACATTGCATTAAAATGCAATAACGAGCAATAAAAAGATTGCATCTGCACCAAAATGGTATCATTAACCGCTTTCTGACATCAGAAATACTATCCCGTCCAGGTGACCCAGACCCGTATGACCGTGGACGGGATAGTACGTCATATGCGATCAGCTGCGCTCACGGGGGGAGCGCAGCTGATCGCGGCCATGCGTCAGCTGATTACCACAGCTGACACCCGGCACTATGTGCCAAGAGTGGTCACGGACCGCTCCCCACACATTAACCCACGGCACACTGCGATCAAAAATGATCGCAGTGTTCGAGCGGCATAGGGAAGCATCACGCAGGGAGGGGGCTCCCTGCGTGCTTCCCTGAGACAGCGCGATCCGAGATGGCCACGGGGTCCTTCCAAGTCCTGCAGGGAGGTGGCTTTGTACAAACTGTCAGATCAGCGATCTGACACTGTATAGTAATGTCCGACCCTGGGACAATGTATAAATGTAAAAAAAATAAATAAATAAACGTGTAAAAATAATTTTAAAAAAATTCCTAAAGAAAGAAAAAAAATATATATATTCCCCAATAAATTTCTTTATATAAATAAAAAAAAATCAATAAAAGTACACATTTAGTATTGCCGCGTCTGTAACGACCCGCCCTATAAAACTGTCCCACTAGTTAACCCTTTTCGTGAAGCACTTAAAAAAAAAAAAAGGCAAAAAACTGCTTTATCATCATACCACCGAACAAAAAGTGGAATAACACGCAATGAAAAAGACGGATATACAGTCATGGCCAAAAGTTTTGAGAATGACACAAATATTAATTTCTACAAAGTCTACTGCTTCACTTTTTCTAATGGCAATTTGCATATACTCCAGAATGTTATAAAGAGTGATCAGCTTAACAGCAATTACTTGCAAAGTCAATATTTGGCTAGAAAATGAACTTTATCCCCAAAACACATTTCAACATCATTGCAGCCCTGCCTTAAAAGGACCAGCTAACCTCTTTTCAGTGATTGCTCCATTAACACAGGTGTAGGTGTTGATGAGGACATGGCTGGAGATCAATCTGTCATGATTAAGTAAGAATGACACCACAGGACACTTTAAAAGGAGACTGGTGCTTGGCATCATTGTTTCTCTTCTGTTAACCATGGTTATCTCTAAAGAAACACGTGCAGTCATCATTTCAATGCACAAAAATGGCCTAACAGGGAAGAGTATCGCAGCTAGAAAGATTGCACCTCAGTCAACAATCTATCGCATCATCAAGAACTTCAAGGAGAGAGGTTCCATTGTTGCCAAAAAGGCTCCAGGGTGCCCAAGAAAGATCAGCAAGTGCCAGGACCGTCTCTTAAAAGTGTTTCAGCTGCGGGATTGGGCTACCAGCAGTGCAGAGCTTGCTCAGGAATGACAGCAGGCAGGTGTGAGTGCATCTGCACGCACTGTGAGGCGGAGACTCTTGGAGCAAGGCCTGGTCTCAAGGAGGGCAGCAAAGAAGCCACTTCTCTCCAGAAAAAACATCATGGACAGACTGATATTCTGCAAAAGGTACAGGCAGTGGACTGCTGAGGACTGGGGTAAAGTTATTTTCTCTGATGAATCCCCTTTTTGATTGTTTGGGACATCAGGAAAACGCCTCATTCGGAGAAGACAAGGTGAGCGCTACCACCAGTCTTGTCTCATGCCAACTGTTAAGCATCCTGAAACCATTCATGTGTGGGGTTGCTTCTCAGCCAAGGGAATCGGCTCTCTCACAGTCTTGCCTAAAAACACAGCCATGAATAAAGAATGGTACCAGAATGTCCTCCAAGAGCAACTTCTCCCAACCCTCCAAGAGCAGTTTGGCGATCAACAATGCCTTTTCCAGCATGATGGAGCACCTTGCCATAAAGCAAAGGTGATAACTAAATGGCTCAGGGAGCAAAACATAGAGATTTTGGGTCCATGGCCTGGAAACTCCCCAGATCTTAATCCCATTGAGAACTTGTGGTCAATCATCAAGAGACGGGTGGACAAACAAAAACCTAAAAATTCGGACAAAATGAAAGCATTGATTGTGCAAGAATGAACTACTATCAGTCAGGATTTGGTCCAGAAGTTGATTGAGAGCATGCAGGGAGAATTGCAGAGGTCCTGAAGAAGAAGGGTCAACACTGCAAATATTGACTTGCTGCATTAACTCATTCTAACTGTCAATATAAGCTTTTGTTACTCATATGTTTGCAATTATTATATTTCTGTCTGTGATAAAAACATCTGTCAAACACACACATAAAAACCAGAGGGCAGCAGATCATGTGAAAATATAATATTTGTGTCATTCTCAAAACTTTTGGCCATGACTGTAAATAAACATGGTAACGCTGAAAAAGTCATCTTGTCCCGCAAAAAATGAGCTGCCATACAGCATCATCAGCGAAAAAATAAAAAAGTTATAGCTCGCAGAACAAAGCGATGCTAAAATATTAATTTTTTATATAAAATTGTTTTTATTGTATAAAAGCGCCAAAACATAAAAAAAATTATATAAATGAGGTATCGCTGTAATCGTACTGACCCGAAGAATAAAACTGCTTTATCGATTTTACCACACACGGAACGGTATAAAGGCCCCCCCAAAAGAAATTTCTGAATTCCTGGTTTTTGTTCATTCTGCCTCCCAAAAATCGTAATAAAAAGCGATCAAAAAAAGTCATGTGCCCTAAAATGGTACCAATAAAAATGTCAACTTGTCCAGCAAAAAATAAGACCTCACTTGACTCTGTGGGCTAAAATACAGAAAAATTATAACTATCAAAATGTGGTGATGCAAAAACTATTTTTTGCAATAAAAAGCGTCTTTTATCGTGTGACAGCTGCCAATCATAAAAACCCGCTATAAATAGTAAATAAAATCCCCTTTTATCACCCCCTTAGTCAGGGAAAAATAATAAAAAAAAAAAAATGTATCTGTTTCCATTTTCCCATTAGGGTTAGCGTTAGGGTTGGGATTAGGGTTAGGGCTAGGGGTGTGTTGGGGTTAGGGTTGGAGTTAGAATTGGGGGGTTTCCACTGTTTAGGCACATCAGCGACTCTCCAAACGCAACATGGCGTCTGATCTCAATTCCAGCTAATTTTGCGTTGAAAAAGTCAAACGGCGCTCCTTCCCTTCCGTGCTCTGCCGTGTGCCGAAACGGTGGTTCCCCCACATATGGGGTATCAGCGTACTCAACAGAAATTGGACCCCAAAAGTTATTGTGCAATTTGTCCTGTTACCGTTGGGAAAATAAAAACATTGGACCTGAAATAATTTTTTTTTGTGAAAAAAAAGTTATATGCTCATTTTTTTTTAAAACATTCAAACAATTCCTGTGAAGCACTTGAAGGGTTAATAAACTTCTTGAATGTGGTTTTGAGCACCATGAGGGGTGCAGTTTTTAGAATGGTATCACTTTTAGGTATTTTCTATCATATATTACCCCTCAAAGTGACTTCAAATGTGATGTGGTCCCCCAAAAAAATTGTGTAAAAATGAGAAATCGCTGGTTAACTTTTAACCCTTATAACTTCGTAACAAAAAAATTTTTGGTTAGAAAATTGTGCTGATGTAAAGTAGACATGTGGGAAATGTTACTTATTAAGTATTATGTGTGACATATCTCTGTGATTTATGGGCATAAAAATTCAAAGTTGAAAAATTGCGAAATTTTCAAAATTTGACAAATTTCCGTTTTTTTTCACAAATAAACGCAAGTTATATCAAAGAAATTTTACCACTAACATGAAGTACAATATGTCACGAGAAAATGTCAGAATTTGTCAGGATCCATGGAAGCGTTCCAGAGTTATTAACTCATAAAGGGACAGTGGTCAGGATTGTAAAAATTGGCCTGGTCATTACCATGCAAACCACCCTTGGGGATAAAGGGGTTAAAAACATCAGCTCAGCATACAAAAAATAAATCCTTCTTCAACCCCAGAACACGAAAAATGGAGACGCTACGGGTATCGGAAAATGGTGCAATTTTTTTTTTTTAAATAAACTTTGGAATTTTTTTTGCCCACTTAAATAAAAAAGAACCTAGACATGTTTGGTGTCTGTGAAATCGTAATGATCTTCGGAATCATAATGGCAGGTCAGTTTTAGCATTTAGTGAACATGGTAAAAAAAACAACAACAACAACTACTGTGGAATTACACTTTTTTAGCAATTTCACCGGACTTGGAATTTTTTTCCCGTTTTCCAGTACATTATATGCTAAAACCAATGGTGTTGTTCAAAAGTACAACTCGTCTCGCAAAAAACAAGCCCTAACATGGCCGTTTTGACCAAGAAATAAAAAAGTTATGGCTCTGGGAAGAAGGGGAGCAAAACACGAAAACACAAAAATACCTCTGGTCATTAAAGGGTTAAGTGCTTTCACACAAGTCCAGTCCTCTGCATGCTGTCATATGACGCACATTGGGGATGATTTACTCAAACTGTTCAGCAAAAATTGAAGTGATATTCATTGTTTAACGTTGCCTGGTTACACCTGTCTGTGAACAGTAGGAGTCCTGGTACATTGAATTCCCTGTGGCTACACTCCCCCTCTCCCCCAGTGATCAGGAGAAAAGCTGAGTGGGAGTGGACTGCATGATGTTCACGCGGCTTTTCTTAGATTACGCTCATTTACTTGTACTCGCCACAAAACAGATTGCTGAAGAATAACTGACTTCTTATGAGTCGTTCTGTGTAATAGAGAAATTATGCTGTGAACACCACTGGGCACAGAGAGCTGCAGAATATGTGGGTGCTATACAAGTAAATAACATTTGGCCATTTTCCTTCTGTCCCTTTATAGGACTTTCTGTATGCTTCTGACACACCAGGGTCTGTTTTTTTCTGTTTACGTGCATCATCAACTTATGAGGGTATGTTCATACATGGAGAAAACAAAGATTCTAACGCACCACTCGGATTATACTTTAAGGCCCTGTGCACACGTTGCGTTTTCAGATGCGTTTCCGCTGCGTTTTTCAACGTGTGGAAACGCATCCAACCCGCAGCACAGTGCACATGCAATGTAATCCAATGGGAACCGCAGGTCTGCTGTGCACATGCTGCGGAAAAAAAACGCGTGGTTTTGCCGCGCTTTATTTTCCGCAGCATGTCAATTCTTTGTGCGGAACTGCAGCGTTTCTGCGCCCTTTGACTTGCATTGAGTCGGGCACTTCCGCAGCAAAACCGCAGGTCTAAAAAAGATCTGCGGTTTTGCTGCGGGTGAAACCACTGCAGATCGGGAGGAGGGAAGTGTGTGGGCGGAGTGTGGGTGTGTATAGTGTGCGGCGCGGTGGGCGTGTATAGTGTGCGGCGCTATGTGTGTGGGCGGTGATTGTGTGCCGGTGTCTGCGCGGCCTGTGTGCGTGATCTGTGTATTTGCGGCGGTGTGCGGGCCTGTGTGGTGGAATCGGTGTATGTGCGGGGCTGTGTGCGTGATCTGTGTATGTGCGGCGGTGTGCGGGGCTGTGTGTGTCTCCGCGTATGCAGGCATCGTCGGATGGGACTACAAGTCCCATTCGGCTATGTCTGCTACAGTGACAGTGACTGACACATTAGCCAATGATGGGACAGTAGTAGTCCCATCATCCGGCTAATGTGCTGAATGTAAAAAACAAACAAAACACATACATTACATACAACATATAACATACACATGACATACAACACATAACATTGAGCACATACTTATCTATTCCCCGACGCCATCGATCTGTGTACCGCTCTGCCGCCGGGAGAGAATGACGTCACTACAGTTCATTCTCTCACGGCAATGCTGGGTGAGAAAATTCCCATGCTGCATTGCCATAAAGTGAGAGAATGAACTCAGGTAACCTCAGTGATGCACTGCAGGAGCCATTGTCTCCTGTCAGTGCATCACTGGGAGGCCCTACAAAGCAGTGGCATCACCTGATGTCACTGTTCTATAGGGGAGACCGTCGTGGGACACTCGTTATTAATTGGACAGCGTCGGACAGGGAGTATAAGGTTGTTTTATTTTTTTACGTTTTATTACAGGAGATCGAGGGGTCGCTTGGATCTGAGCGTATAATAAAGATATGAAAACCGTGTTGTGTTTTATTTCATTAAAATAATTTATTCTTATGCGTGTGTTGTTTTTTTAACCTTTTATTAATATAAGATTAATAATGGATAGGCGTCTTATTGACGCCTCTCTATTATTAACCGGGCTTAATATCACCTTACAATAGCAAGGTGATATTAACCCCTTATTAACCCATATCCCACCGCTACAGGGGAGTTTGAAGAGAGGGGCTAAGTGTCGGAATTGGCGCATCGTACAGATGCGCCAATTCTGGGGCGGCTGGGTGCTGGTATTTTTAGCCAGGGGGGGCGCCAATATCCATGGCCCCTTCCTAGGCTATGAATATCAGCCCGCAGCTGTCTGCCTAGCCTTTCTGGCTATAAATTATAGGGGGACCCCACGTCATTTTTTTTGGGGGGGGTCCCCCTATTTTAACAGCCAGTGAAGGCTAGCTGCGGGCTGATATTCATAGCCTGGGAAGATCCATGGGTATTAACCCCTTCCCAGGCTAGAAATATTGGCCCCGGCTGTCGGCTTTCCCCCTCTGGCGCAGAAAATTGCGTGGGAGCCCACGCCATTTTTTTCCTATATATTTTTTTTTATTAACTATATTAAGATTTCGTGTGTGTGTGCGCGTGTGTGTCTTTAACTATTTATGTACCATTTTAGCTATCATCTATCTATATATCTATCTTTCTACATATATTTCTAACTATCTATTATCCATCTATCTATGTATTTTCTATCTATCTATCTAACTACTGGTATCTATTATCTATCTATCTCTATCTGTGTGTGTAATGAAGTGTGGGTTGGACAAATGTAAAATACGAATTTTGGTAAGAACTTACCTGTAAAATTCTTTTCAGCAAAGGAAGCAAGGGGACACTTCTTTACTTCTGGGTAGGGCGGAGCCAGATAGTAGGACTAACCTCAGGTTCTAAAAATGGGTGTTGTCCGGCCCCTCCGGCTCTGGCTCCTCCTGCCGTACACTCCAGTTTTGTACACAAGCTAAGGAGAAATAAATCACCAGCGGAGCGCCATAACCAAACTGAAAGGATTCAAAAGAACAAGGTTATGCACATAACATGAATACCACACAGCTCAGGTACCACTCACAAAACCTGACCACTGCGATGAGCTGGCGATGCCGGAAAGAGCCGTAGAGCGCTGACCTCAGCTCAGAAACTCGCTTATCAGAGAGAGCCGCGCTGCATCTGAAACAACACCTTCTGCCTTATGGGAGGGAGAAGTGTCCCCCTTGCTTCCTTTGCTGAAAAGAATTTTACAGGTAAGTTCTTACCAAAATTCGTATTTCAGCTGCAGATGGAAGCAAGGGGGACACTTCTTTACTTCTGGGATGTCCCAAAGCAGTACAAAAACAAGGTGGGAAAAAACCTTAAACAGGCAGAAGCCAACACCTTGATACATGCGCAACAGGCGCAACATAAACTTAACTAGAAGTTTTCAAAATACAGCCGCCTGAAGGACTCTGCGTCCTAAGGCCGCATCAGCGGAGGCACTGACGTCCACCTTATAAAACTTTGCAAAGGTGTGAACAGAACGCCAAGTCGCTGCTCACAGAGCTGGAGCTTAGCTCTCGTGGAATGAGCCCGAATATTAATCGGGCAAGGTTCATCCATAACACGGTAAGCTTCCAAAATAGCTGACCGGATCCAACGAGCTATAGTATCTTTAGAAGCTCGTTGACCACGACGACGACCTGCTGGAATCACAGAAAGAGAATCCGACTTCCGGAAACTCTGCGTAACTGACAAGTAGAACTTCAATGCCCGCACTAAGTCCAATGAGTGCAAGGCCCGCTCCTTCGCATTCTTTGGTTCTGAACAAAGCGAAGGCAACACAATATCTTGATTGACATGGAATTGAGATACCACTTTAGGGAGAAAATCATGTCGCGTGCGAAGAACAACACGATCCGGGAAAAATTCCAAGAAAGGTGGCGAACATGAAAGAGCCGCCAACTCGGAAACCCGTCTCAAGGAAGTGACCGCCACTAGGAAGGCAACCTTCCAAGAAAGCAAAGAAAGATTATAGCATCCATAGGCTCGAAAGGAGCACTTTGAAGAGCTTTCAAAACCAGATTAAGCCGCCAAGGCGACACAGGAGTTTTCCTTGGAGGAAACTGACGGGCTGCTCCTGAAAAAAGGCACATACGTCCCTACGCCAGGCAATAGCTTTACGAAAAAGCACCGACAGGGCAGACACCTGACCCTTCAGGGTACTGATTGCCAAACCCTTATCCAGCCCGTGCTGCAAAAAAACCAACAAGTTGGGTAATGAAAATTTCTTTGGATTCCTGGAAGAACCCAAACACCATGAAAAGAAGGATTCCCAAATCCTGTAGTAAATCCTAGTCGTAGCCGGACTTCTTGACGCTCTCATAGTGGCAATGACCTTTTCTGAAAACCCTTGACGGGTTAAAATCTCGGTCTCAAGAGCCAAGCCGTCAAACGCAGAGACCTCAGGCCCGGATGACACACGGGACCCTGAGTGAGCAAGTCCGGTCGAAGAGGCAGAGGAAAAGGAGGCGCCGCCAGAAGCGACATCAGCGTGGAAAACCACGTCCTTCTCGGCCAATCTGGGGCTATCAGAATAGCCGGAACCCTCTCCAGCCTGACCCGACGTAACACAAGCGGCAGCAAGGATATCGGTGGGAACACATAAACCAGCTGGTATTGGCTCCACGGAACCACCAGCGCATCCACTTCCACCGCGGTCGGATCCCTGTATCTGGACATGAAAGTTAGTAACTTGGCATTGATCCTGGAGGCCATCAAGTCTACTTGAGGAGTCCCCCATCGGGAGCACAGAAGTGCAAAGATTTCCGGATGAAGACTCCATTCTCCTGAATCCATCCTCTCTCGGCTGAGAAAGTCTGCCTGGATATTCTGAACTCCTGGTATGTGAATCGCAGAAATGGCCGGCACATGAGCCTCGGCCCATATCAGAATCCGAGATACCTCACATGAGTCTGGAGCTCCTCGTCCCGCCTTGATGGTTGATATACGCAACCGCCGTAGCGTTGTCCGTCTGAACACGAACTGGTAATCCGCTCAAAGGGACCGTCCAATGTTGGAGGCAAAGAAAAATTGCCCTCAATTCCAGGATGTTGATCGGTAACACCGATTCTTCCGGTGACCAAACTCCCTGAATCCAGAGATCGTTCCAAACTCCCCCCCAGCCCGTCAGGCTGGCATCGGTGGTCAAGACCGACCATGACAGGGAAGAAAAGATTTTCCCAGGAAAAACCGTTCCGGACGTAACCACCAGTCCAGAGACTCTCGCACTTTGCGGGAGATTAAAACCCTGCAATCCAGTGTTTCCTGTGCACGATTCCATCTCTTCAAAATGAAGCTTTGAAGCGTTCTGCAATGGAACTGAGCAAACGGAAGAGCTTCCATCGAAGCGACCATTAACCCCAGAAGGCGCATACATCTTCGAAGGGATACTGTCGTTGAGGACTGCACAGTCTGTGCCAGACAATGGATACTGGTTTGCTTGTCCTTTGGCAGAAAAACTACCACTTTCGCTGTGTCGAAAATCATGCCCAAAAACAGGATTGACTGAGAAGGCTCCAGGGATGACTTCTCCCAGTTGATCAGCCACCCGAAATCCTCCAGGAGCTGAAGGGATAAATCGCGAGCCGTCACTGCCTCCTCCATTGAGGATGCCACAATCAGAAGATCTCCAGATAAGGAAGTATCATGATCCCTTGTCTCCGAAGCATTGCCATAAGAGGTGCCAGCACCTTTGTAAAAACTCGGGGTGCCGAAGCCAACCCGAAAGGGAGGGCCACAAACTGGTAATGGTCCTGACCTATGGCAAAGCGCAGAAAGCGCTGATGAGATCTTCCGATGGGAACGTGTAAATAGGCGTCGCGAATATCTATGGACACCAGAAAATTGTTCTGTGAACAGTCACCACTGAGCGAAGCGACTCCATGCGGAACTTTTGGGTGTAAACATGCCGATTTAACCTCTTGAGATCCAGAATGGGACGAAACTTTCCCTCCTTTTTGGGGACCACAAAGAGGTTGGAATAAAATCCCCTTCCCCAGTCTTCCGGAGGAACTGACACTACTACACCCTTCTGTAGTAAGGAATCGACTTCCTGCCGCAGAGCGGTCAATAAGTCGGGATCTGACGGAACGCGAGACTGACAGAATCTTACTGAAGGGCGAGAGAGAAACTCTATGAAATAGCCTGCCGACATTATTCGTGTCACCCAGGAGTCTGAGACGCGGGAGACCCAAACCGCTTGAAACAGGAGCAGGCGCCCCCCACTCGAGAATCCTCGAGTGAACTTCTGGCGTCAGTCCGTTTTGGCGGGCTTTTTGTCAGATTCCCGCTTGTCATTGAACGGGTATTGTTTCCAAGAAGCGTTAGACTTTTGGGAAGACTTTTTCCCTGAAAAAGCGGGACGACTCGATCTCCAAGAGGATTGACCGACTCGTCTCCTGCCACGAAAAAAACCGTCGGTTACCACTGGTACCGGGTCTGTCAGATGCAGACGTTACAGCTCTACGTTGAGGTAAAGCTGACTCCTTTGTCTTAGCTTCAGCAATCAAATGATAGCAAACTTTGATTGGACAACCGCATCCCCAGTCCACTGTTTAAGCCACACGGCTCTCCAAACAGTGATTGCAGAAGATCGAGATCTGTACCGCAGGGATGTCCTCACATATATATATATGTCGGGCTGTATTCCTCTTTATATCGGATAAAGAAGGTCCAGCCTGCAGTGCTGTCTGCAGACGACCAATCCAGCCCAAGAGAGCTTTAGAAGCACACAAGGACCCTAGGACTACTAGTAGCTTCATAGATGGCTTTCACCGTCAACTCCGTTTTGTTTGTTTTTTTTTGTTTTTTTTTGTGGATCGGGCAGATACGCCTTCAGGAGAAGGAATCCAATTAAATCCGTCAAACGGGATACAAGGACCTCACCACTGCCCCATGAGTTTATCCATGGACGGCAAAACCTACAGCGACTATGTCGGAACATACGATCCGCATACTAGATTGTCTGAACCCATAGGTTAGCCAGACAAATAAAAAACAACCGCCACAACTGGCGTCAGACTGGTGCCGGACACAGTCCGAAGCAAACCCAAACGCCGGACACAAAGTATCCACCGTGCAAGCGTAGAACACAAAACGCATTCCATGCATAGGCACAAGACACAGTGCATACACCGTGCAAGCGTAAGATACAGAACGCAACCCACGCGCAGGCGTAGGACACAATGCATCCGTATTTCAGGTGAAAAATACAGTGTATACGTAGGGCAGCCGCAGTAAAATACAGCGTATTCATATAACACAAGTGTCAAAAAACACAGCGTATTAACTCAACATGAAAGGGATATAAATAGGGTCATGTGCGGATTCTATCCGCAGACGCCATGAATGCGTTCCAGATCATTGAACATGCCCTCACACAGTATATATTACAATAAAATATGTAATAACAACATGTAAGAAAAAGAGGCGCTGAAGGGTTAAAAACTCCCACAGCAGGAGTTACCCCAGCCATCAGGGCTAACCGCTAAAGGGTTAATGCCGCAGCCTCCCTACCGCCCGTTAAGGCGAGGTACAAGATATATATATATATTCCTGCAGCACAGCTTGCAGGATCGCACCCTCAGCTAACATCGTGCTGGAGGGTGCAGTATCGGCCGCTAAGGGGTTAATATTGCAGAATCGCACCCCCAGCTGTTAAAATCGTGCTGGAGGGAGCAGTATCGGCCGCTAAGGGGTTAATGTCTCAGCGTCCCCACGCCTGTGAAAGGCTACAAGAAAATATTCCTGCAGCACAGCTGCATTTGAATCGCACCCCCAGCTGTTAAAAATCGTGCTGGAGGTTTTTTTTTTTTTTTTGCAGCGTTGGCGGCGAAGGGGTTAACGCCGAACTCACCCGGCTGGAGCGGTGCCTTTGAGGAGAGGAGAGAGGGAGAGACGAACGAAATAATCGGCTCTCTGCCAGCAATGGCCGCCGAAGCTCCCCTGTCTTATCCAGCCCGTGCAGAGACCGAAAGTGAAAGTGCCGGCGCTGCCTTAAAGCGCGCGCTCTGGG
Source organism: Oophaga sylvatica (assembly GCA_033576555.1). Classification (NCBI taxonomy): domain Eukaryota; kingdom Metazoa; phylum Chordata; class Amphibia; order Anura; family Dendrobatidae; genus Oophaga; species Oophaga sylvatica. The sequence goes on from JARQOD010000001.1 coordinate 190,385,298, forward strand.
CGCGAAATTCAAATAAAAAAGGCGGGAGCAACTCTCCCCTCCATCTCCTAAGTCCCGCAGGGCATCTGCCTGCGGACAAAAAAGTACCAGTGGCTGTCCGCAGCAGCCACTGAAGGCACTAAGGTAATAGCGTTGCCTGCAGCAACGCTAAATCACACTGATATATAGTAAAAATGTACAGCGCTGCCGTAGCAGAACGCTAAAGCACTCACATATATATAATAAAAATATGGAGTACTCACCAGCCAAAACGCCACAGGGACCCTCCACGGATATGTGACGCTGTGCCCATTGCTTCCCCATGAGGACAAGGAACGCAGTGACCCAGAACGTGGTATGCGTCCTGTCAGGGATAGCCACCTCTTCCCCCCGGGCCGGCAAGAAAATGCAATGACCACCATTTAGGGAATACATTTCTGCCAGGGGAGAGGATGGGGACCAGCAGCGCCGGTACCCCTGATCCTCTAGACATAAAGTCCAGGACCCTGTCCGAGTAAAATAATAAACTCTTCTGAGGTGTTTTCTGAGGAGCTGCATTAGCAGCCGTCCTTCCTACTTGGACCTCAAGTCGAAACTGGAGTGTACGGCAGGAGGAGCCAGAGCGGAGGGGCCGGACAACACCCATTTTTAGAACCTGAGGTTAGTCCTACTATCTGGCTCCGCCCTACCCAGAAGTAAAGAAGTGTCCCCCTTGCTTCCATCTGCAGCTGAAAGAGGAGGTTGGACAAGAAATGACATCACAAATCTTTTTTTTTTGTTAAATAACATATCTTTATTTAGCCGTCAAAAACGCATGAGAAAAACCGCAGCAAAAACGCGTCAAAAAAAGGACATGCGTTTTCTGCCAAGAGGTGCGGATTTGGCGCGGAAAAATCCGCAGGCAAATCCGCAACGTGTGCACAGGCCCTAAGGGTATGTTGCGGATTCTGTTGCAGTTCTGCAGCAGATTTTGCCTTGCGGATCTGCAGCAGAACTGCAAGTGATGTACAGTACCATTCTAGTCAATGGAAATCAAAAAACGCAGTGCACATGCTGCAGATTTTTCCGCGCAGATTTGGTCCGGATTTAAAACTGCAGCATGTCACTTATTTTGTGCAGAACTGCAGCGTTTTGAGACCTGCTCCATTATAGGAATCTGCAAGTCTCAGGCTATGTGCACACGTTGCGGAATTGCCATGGAAATTTCCGCGGCAATTCCGCACCTCCTGCCGCGGGAAATCCGCATATTATAGGTATGCGTATTCCCGCTAAACACTAGCGTTTTGCAAGCGTAATTAGCTTGCAGAATGCTAGCGTTTTACAAGCGATCTGACAGGTTGGTCACACGAGTCAAACAAGTGTTTGACTCGTGTGACCAACTTTTTACTATTGATGCCGCCTATGTCGCATCAATAGTAAAAGGATCTAATGTAAAAATAATAAAAATAATAAATAATGATATTCTCACCTTCCAGCGGCCCCTGCAGCTTTCCCGCCTCTCAGCGATGCTCCCGGCAAGTTCCGTTCCCAAGAGTCCTTTGCGACAGATCCCAGATGACGTAGCATCTCGCGAGACCGCTACGCCATCTGGGTCATCCTGGGAACGCGATTGGCGGGAGCGTCGCTGAAGGCGGGAAAGCTGCGTGGGACGCCGGAAGGTGAGAATATCATTATTTTTTATTTTAATTATTGTTTTTACATGGATATGGTATCCAGGGCTTGGAGGAGAATCTCCTCTCCTCCAGACCCTGGGTACCATCCGCACATGAACCGCTTACTTTCCGCATGGTGGGCACAGCCACATGCGGAAAGTAATTGGTTCAATGTATTCCTATGGCGGTGGAAACGCCGCGGTTCCGCAAAAAAGAATGAGCATGCTGCGGATTCTCCCGCGATGCGATTCCGCCGCGGAAAAACCCGCAGCATGTGCACAGCATTGCGGAATCCCATAGGCCATAATGAGTTGTATTGTGTAAGCGGTTTTGCCGCGAAAAACCGCGGCAAAACCGCTAAGAAACCGCAACGTGTGCACATAGCCTCAAAACGCAGGGGAAATTCGCACAAAAACTGCAGTAAATCTGCAGATAAAAAAGACAAAAAAAAAAAAGGATAAAAACTGTGCGGATTTTGACCTGCAGTTTCTGCCAAGAGATGCAGATTCTGCGCAGAAAATTCTGCAGACCAATCTGCAACGTGTGCACATACTCTTACACTTTTTCTTTTTCAGCAGACGTGTAATATAACTACTTACACATCATGATGACAAAACACCATGCACGCTATCTCAGGCTTACACAATAAAATGAGCCGTTCCTTGTGGTTTATGGACCGTGTGTTTCCAGCAGATAACTGAAAACCAGGATCATCTAAATCCTGACTCAAAGCTTTGTGACCACAAAGATGTCATCATGGTGTGCCATTCATCTGCACTCAGCAATAATGTACATAGCCAAGAACCTTCCTCTGACATGTAGCACCACCCTCAGTACTCAAGATACAGCTTTTCCAATACCAGGTTAGAGAGTCACTTTTTTTTTTCTTGCGAAACATTATTAAAAGGTGTTAACTGGGTAAATATTATGATTTTGACATATTTTCTCCATCTGATAAAGTGTTTTTCAGAAATAAATGAGCCGCAGCAGAAGGTGTCAAATATTTGTGAAGCCAACTTTTGCGGTCACACGGTTTGTGACCTACCAGAAACTGAGATAATACCATTGTATTATCTATGATTCACTGATCTCAGGCTAACATTAGGGCCCCGTCACACATAGCGACTCACCAGCGATCCCGACAACGATATGAACTTGTCAGGATCGCTGGTGTGTCGCTACATGATCTCTGGTGAGCTGCCAAACAGGCAGATCTCAGCAGCGATCAGGACAGCGACTACACGGGTAACGTCGCTTAGTTACCCGCATACCAGCGCGCTGGTGCAGGGAGCTGGTAACCAAGGTAAACATCGGGTTTCTAAGCGCCGCTTAGAAACCCGCTGTTTACCTTGGTTACCAGCTCCCTGCACCAGCGCACTGGTATCTAACGTACACATCGGGTTTCTGAGCGCCGAGCACGCGCTTAGAAACCCGATGTTTACCTTGGTTACCAGCTCCAGCTCGCTGATAGCTGGTCTCCCGCCTGCCACACGCAGCGATGCGTGCTGGCCAGCGGGAGACCAATGATCAAAAAAATGGCCAGGGCATTCGAGCATGATCAGCGATACCCGGCAGGGGGGCCGGTCGCCGATAAGTGTCACACACAGCGATATCGCTGGGGAGATAGCTGTTGTGTCACAAAACTTGTGACTTAGCAGCGATCTCGCTATGTGAGACGGGGGCTTTACACAAGCAGTCCTTGAGACAAACACAAGAGTGAGTCCAAGCAAGATGTTATCAGTGGGGTTGAGCAAAAAGATTGGTTCAGTCTGGAATGTAGTCCTCCATGGCAGCCGAAACACTGTCTAGCATATGGTATTGCCATGAAGGATAAAACGGAAAGCCAGACCAGCAAATCTTATTCCTCAGCCCTAATTATTAACCCCTTCACCCCCAAGGGTGGTTTGCACGTTAATGACCGGGCCAATTTTTACAATTCTGACCACTGTCTCTTTATGAGGTTATAACTCTGGAACGCTTCAACGGATCTTCGCGATTCTGAGATTGTTTTCTCGTGACATATTGTACTTCACGTAGTGGTAAAATTTCTTCCATATACCTTGCGTTTATTTTTGAAAAAAATGCAAATATGGCGAAAATTTTGAAAATTTTGCAATTTTCAAACTTTGAATTTTTTTTCCCTTAAAACAGAGAAATATGTCATACAAAATAGTTAAGAAATAACATTTCCCACATGTCTACTTTACATCAGCACAATTTTGGAACCAAAATTTTTTTTTGTTAGGAAATTATAAGGGTTTAAAAGTTGACCAGTGATTTCTCATTTTTACAACAAAATTTACAAAGCCATTTTTTTAGGGAACACCTCACGTTTGAAGTCACTTTGAGGGGTCTATATGGCAGAAAATACCCAAAAGTGACACCATTCTAAAAACTGCACCCTCAAGGTACTCAAAACCACATTCAAGAATTTTATTAACCCTTCAGGTGCTTCACAGGAGCTGAAGCAACGTGGAACGAAAAAATGAATATTTAACTTTTTAGCCACAAAAATGATCTTTTACAAACTTTTTTTATTTTCACAAGGGTAAAAGGAGAAAATGGACAGATAAAGTTGTTGTGCAATTTCTCCTGAGTACGCCAATACCCCATATGTGGGGGAAAACCACTGTTTGGGCACACGGCAGAGCTCTAAGGGAAGGAGCGCGTTTGACTTTTTCAAACTAAAATTGGCTGGAGTTGAGATTGGACGCCAAGTCGTGTTTGGAGAGCCCCTGATGCTCCTAAACAGTGGAAACCCCCCACAAGTGACACCATTTTGGAAACTAAACCTCCTAAGGAAAACAAACAATTTTCCACAAAAATGATTTTTTAGTCCCAAATTTTTGATTTTTCCCAAGGAAATTGGACCCCAAAAGTTGTTGTCCAATTTGTACTGAGTACGCTGATACCCAATATGTGGGGGGGGAAACTGTTTGGGCGCATGGCAGGGCTTGGAAAGGAAGCAGTAACGTTTTGGAATGCAAACATTGATGGGGGTCATGTTCCACTTGTAGTGCCCCAGATGAGCCTAAACAGTGGAAACCCCCCACAAGTGACCCTATTTTGGAAGCTAGACCCCCTAAGGAACTTATCTAGATCTTTGGTGAGCACTTTAAACCCCAAGTGCTTCACACAAGTTTATAATGCCCGGGCATGAAAATAAAAAATCATTTTTTTCCCACAAAAATTATCTCTTAGTCACTAATTTTTTATTTTCCCATAGGTAACAGGAGAAATTGGACCTCAAAAGTTGTTGTCCAATTTGTCCTGAGTACGCTGATACCCCATATGTGGGGGGAACCACTGTTTGGGCGCATGGCAGATCTCAGAAGGGAAGGAGCACCATTTGACTTTTTCCAACCAAAATTGGCTGGAATTGAGATTAGACGCCATGTTGCATTTGGAGAGTCCCTGATGTGCCTAAACAGTGGAAACCCCCCACAAGTGACCCCATATGGGAAACTAGACCCCCTAAGGAACTTATCTAGATCTTTGGTGAGCAATTTTAACCCCCAAGTGCTTCACACAAGTTTATAACGTAGAGCCGTAAAATTAAAAAATCATATTTTTTCCACAAAATTGATCTTTTCACCCCAATTTTTACTTTCCCAAGGGTAACAAGACTCCAAAAGTTATTGTGCAATTTGTCCTGAGTACGCTGATACCCCATATGTGGGGGTAAACCACTGTTTGGGTGCATGGCAGAGTTTGGAAGGGAAGGAGCGCTGTTTGACTTTTTCAACGCAGAATTGGCTGGATGCCATGTCGTGTTTGGAGAGCTCCTGATCTGCCTAAACAGTGGAAACCCACCACAAATGACACCATTTTGGAAACTAGACCCCTCAAGGAACTTATCTAGATGTGTGGTGAGCACTTTGAACCCCCAAGTGCTTCACAGAAGTTTATAACGTACAGCCGTAAAATAAAAAATCTTTTTTTTTTTTTACAAAAATGATTTTTTTCGCCCCCAATATTTTATTTTCACAAGGGTAACAGGAGAAATTGGACCTCAAAAGTTGTTGTCCAATTTGTCCTGAGTACGCTGATACCCAATATGTGGGAGTAAACTACTGTATGGGCGCACGTCGGGCTCGGAAGGGAAGTAGTGACGTTTTGGATTGCAGACTGATGGATTGGTCTGGGGGCGTCATGTTGCATTTGGAGAGCCCCTGATGTGCCTAAACAGTGGAAACCCCCCACAAGTAAACCCATTTTGGAAAATAGACCCCACAAGGAACTTATCTAGATGTGTGGTGAGCACTTTGAAGCCCGAACTGCTTCACAGAAGTTTATAGCGTACAGCCGTAAAAATAAAAAATCCTTTTTTTTTTTACAAAAATGATTTTTTTCGCCCCAAATATTTTATTTTCAAAAGGGTAACAGGAGAAATTGGACCCCAAAAGTTGTTGTCCAATTTGTCCTGAGTACGCTGATATCCAATATGTGGGAGAAAACTACTGTATGGGCGCACGTCAGGGCTCGGAAGGGAAGTAGTGACGTTTTGGTTTACAGACTTTGATGGAATGGTCTGGGGGCATCATGTCGCATTTGGAGAGCCCCTGATGCGCCTAAACAGTGGAAACCCCCCACAAGTGACCCCATTTTGGAAAATAGACCCCACAAGGAACTTATCTAGATGTGTGGTGAGTGCTATGAAGCCCCAAGTGCTTCACAGAAGTTTATAACAAACAGCCGTAAAAACAAAAAAATCATTTTTTTTTTACAAAAATGATATTTTCGCCCCCAGTTTTTTATTTTCCCAAGGGTAACAGAAGAAATAGGACAAATTGCACAATAACTCTTGGGGTACAGAGTACGCTGATACCCCATATGTGGGGGTAAACTACTGTTTGGGCGCATGGCAGAGCTCAGAAGTGAAGGAGCACCGTTTGACTTTTTCAACGCAGAATTGACTGGAATTGAGATCAGACGCCATGTCACATTTGGAGAGCCCCTGATGTGCCTAAACAGCAGAAACCCCCCAATTCTAACTCCAACCCTAACCCCAACACACCCCTAACCCTAGTCCCAACCCTAACCACAAACCTAACCCTAACACACCCCTAACCCTAATCCTAACGTTAGCGCCAACCCTAACCCTAACTTTAGCCGCAACCCTAACCCTAATGGAAAAATGGAAATAAATACATTTTTTTAATTTTATTATTTTTCCCTAACTAAGGGGGTGATAAAGGGGGATTTGATTTACTATTTATAGCGGGTTTTTATGATTGGCAGCTGTCACGCTAAAAGACGCTTTTTATTGCAAAAAGTAGTTTTTTGCATCACCACATTTTGAGAGCTATAATTTTTGCATATTTTGGCCCACAGTCATGTGAGGTCTTATTTTTTGCGGGACGAGGTGACGTTTTTATTGGTACCATTTTTGAGCATGTGACGTTTTTTGATCGCTTTTTATTTCGATTTTTGGGAGGTTAGAATGAACAAAAATCAGCAATTCATGAATTTCTTTTGGGGAGGCGTTTATACCGTTTCGCGTGTGGTAAAATTGATAAAGCAGTTTTATTCTTCGGGTCAGTACGATTACGGCGATACCTCATTTATATCATTTTTTTATGTTTTGGGGCTTTTATAGAATAAAAGCAATTTTATCTAAAAAAATTATTATTTTTGCATCGCTTTATTCTGCGAGCTATAACTTTTTCAATTTTTCGCTGATGATGCTGTATGACGGCTCGTTTTTTGCGGGACAAGATGACGTTTTCAGCGGTACCATGTTTATTTATATCGGTCTTTTTAATCGCGTGTTATTCCACTTTTTGTTCGGCGGTATGATGATAAAGCATTGATTTTTTGCTTAGTTTTTTTTTTTTTTAAGGGGTTCACTAAAGGGGCTAACTAGTGGGATAGTTTTATAGGGGGGGTCGTTACGGACGCGGCGATACCAAATATGTGTACTTTTATTGTTTTGTTTTTTTTTATTTACAGGAAGAAATTAATTTATTGGGGAATATTTTTTTTTTTTTTTATGATTTTTTTTACCACTTTTTATTTTCATTTTTTTAACTTTTTTACTTTGTCCCAGGGTGGGACATCACTGTATTTTAGCAGATTGCTGGTGTGACAGTGTGCACAGCACTCTGTCACACCAGCGATCGCTCTGGCATCGCTGCAGGCTTCTCAGTGCCTGCTCTCAGCAGGCACTGAGGAAGCCGCCTCCCTGCAGGACCCCGGCGCCATCTTGAATCCGGGG
>JARQOD010000001.1:190393245-190496182 GCA_033576555.1 Oophaga sylvatica
ATTTTGTTTCAAAATTGGCTGATGTAATGCAAGACATTGGGAATGTTATTAACTATTTTGTTATGCAAATTGCCTCTAACTATTTTGTGTCACATAACTCTCTGGTTTAACAGAATAAAAATTAAAAATTTGTAAATTGCGAAAAATTTTGCCAATTTCCGATTTTTCACAAATAAACGCAAAATATCGACCTAAATTTACCACTAGCATGAAGCCCAATATGTCACGAAAAAAACGTCTCAGAATCGCTAGGCGTTCTGAGTTATTACTCAAAGGGACATGACCAGAATTGCAAAAATTGCAGGTCATTAAGGTCAAAGGGTCATGATGGTGGTAATTCCTGTTAAGCATCTGAAGGGTTAATTAACTTCTTGAATGTGGTTTTAACACCTTTAGGGTGCAGTTTTTATAAATGGTGTCAGTTTTGGGTATATTCTGTCATATAGACCTCTCACTTCAAATGTGATGTCCCTAAAAAAAAACGGTTTGTGAATTTTGCTGGAAGAAATCATTGGTCAACTTTTAACCTTTATAACTTCCTCTAAAAAAAAAATATGTTTCAAAAATTGTGCTGATGTAAAGCAGACATGTGGGAAATGTTATTAAAAGGAAACTGTCACCTCGTTTTGCCGCTATAAATTGCTGCCACTGCTTTCGGGGCTTATCTACAGCATTCTATAATGCTGTAGATAAGCCCGGTCCGAGAGGAAAGGTAAGAAAAATAAGTTTTATTATACTCACCCCGGGAGCGGTCTGATGCGGTCCGGTCCGATGGGTGGCGCGCGGTCCAGGTCCGGTGCCTCCCATCTTCTAGCGATGACGTCCTCCTCCTTGCTTCTGTCGCACTCCTGCGCAGGCGAGGCGTACTGATCTGCCCTGTTGGCAGAGCAAAGTATTGTAGTGCGCAGGCGTTGGGAAAGGTCAGAGAGGTCCAGCGACATCGCATGAAGATGGGAGGCACTGGACCCGGACCTGCAACACCCATCGGACCGCCCCAGGGTGAGTATAATAAAACTTGTTTTTCTTATCTTGCAGGTCGGACCCGGGGCTTATCCACAGCATTACAGAATACTGTAGATAAGCCCCGAAAGCCAGTGGCCACATCTTATAGCAGCAAAACGAGGTGACAGGTTCCCTTTAACTATTTTGTGTGACATAACTCTGATTTAAGGGCATAAAAATTAAGAAAATTGCAAAATTTTCATTTTTTTCATGAAGAAATTTTACCACCATCATGAAGTACAATAGACACGAGAAAAAACCCTCAGAATCAGTGGGATCCGTTGAAGCATTCCAGAGTTACTACCATATAAAGTGACACTGGTCAGAATTGTAAAATTTGGCCTGGTCATTGAAGGTGAAAACGGGCTTGGGGTCTGAAGGGGTTAAAGAGGAGTTAAACTGACTTTTTAAGTTTGACGAAGGAGTTCAAAATCAAACATGATTTTTATGTGGCAAAATGTTCCATCGCATGCATTGAAGAACACCAGTGCTTGGGTGCCAGTAAAAGCCTTAAATATGGAAGAATAATGACATGGTCCCTTCCTCACCTAACCCTATTGAGAACTTGTAGACCCTTCTTAAAACGTGAGGTTTACAGTGAAGGAAAACAGCCACCTCTCAAATATGTTTGTGTCCCCGCGGCTGCACGATTCGCGGCTGTTAGACAGATGTAACATATGTGGTGATTGCCTAACAGCCGCAAATCATGCAGCCGCGGGGACACGAACATATTATCCAAGCACGCCGAAGATACTCTGATAACACCCGATCGGATAACAATTTATCTGAGCACGTTTGCTCATCACTATTAAAATCCCTTTGTCATCTCTTCATTTTAAGCTTTTGCTTTGACAATCAGTCAAAATTCTGTATTAGCAAGCACAAAAAAAAGTATACAATACTATCTGCATATACTATTAAATTAAACTGATGAGGCAAGGACACTTACTATGAAAAAATTCATGGCAAAATGACAGTAAGAACCATTTTTGAAAGTTTTGTAGATTTGCGAATCTCTAGTTGGACATTCGTTGAAATATTTCAATGAATTATCAAACGGAAATATGTTGAAAAAAAAAGAATATACAGCCTGACAGTGATTTTCATAGTACCAACCCCATCAGGTCTAATAAGTAAATTTGAATTTTTTTTTTTTTTTAAGATTGTATACAAGAGCAGATAACGAGGATATATTTCAAACTGGAAAAAAAAAATAATGGCAAATGTCAAGTAAAAAGATTTCTCTGTTCTTCAAAGTCATAGAAATTTCACAGATCACCTTATACATGCATCTCCAAAATTTAATTGAGAGACTACAATAAAATTAAATACAATCAGAACCTAAAAGTATCTTCTGTAACCTTATAGTTGTGTATGAAGTGCACAAACTCACTAAGGTCATGCAAGAAACTAACAGAGTGGGAAAAAAAGAAACCTCTTTAATTGGCCAGATATCCAACCGGTGAATTATTCATTCTTAACGGAGAACAATCCATGTCTGAAAAGTTTCCTATGGGGATACAGTAACGTATAAGGGGGATATGCATTGTAGAAGACTGCCTTACGTTACATGAGCTTCAGCCTGAAACAGAGAGAAAGATTATCCAGATAAGTGTCAATAGCTGAATACTCGAAACTCTCTTGTGACAAATCTCTATCTCCCAATGCAATCTACTCCCTACTGGGAAGACAGAAAAAGAACTAAAATTGGTTTAAGCAACAAAAAGGTTTTGTTTGGAAAAATGATTCTCGGTTTCCAAAAGAAGAAGAAAAAAACTAAACTGGAGTGGCGGCGGCAATGCTCCAATTGCAAATTTAACAGCATATTAACGACAAACCCAACAAAAAAATGATAAAATTAAAAATACTCTGCCAGATGATGTTCACCCTAGCTAGATTAGAACAATGGTTGTACTTTTGTCAAGGTAAAATATACTTTCCTACTTTATACACACATATATATGCTTACATGTGCTTTGCCACCATTTTGTGTTCTGCATCCATTTTGAAACATAAATTTTCCTTGTCGAGTGAAACCAGATATATCAAATATAACAATGCTTCAGCTAAGATTACACCAGCATCGACCTACACCCACCTTGTTTCCTCTGAGGAAATGTCACGACGTCTGGACAAGACCACAACAAGGAAATGTAATGGTTGAACTTTATATCTGCAGAATATCATAGACATAGAAATGAGCCCACGCGGCTACATTTCCTGTCGTTACATTTTATAACCTGCTTGAATAACACGACATAATTAATCAGAGATGGTAGATGCTAAACATAAACAATTTGCCCATGATTGCAATTGCAAAGGACAATTATAATATGCCCAATGTCTAATGTCATATGTCCATTCTATTTCTTTATTTATATTTATATTTTTATATATATATATATATATAATATGCTTGTGTGCTCTGTGCTCTGAAAGCAACAAGTATTTTCCTTACCTCGCATGATTCATATCGAAACTCAGTTCAAAGATAGCACCAGTATCCGCCAACATCTGTTCCTGAGACATTGACCCAGATCAACGCCTACTTCTGACAGACAAAGTTGAATCAAGCCATTGGTGACGACCACAATGACATTTAACAATTGAAGACGACATCAACATCTGTCTGGAGACATGGGCCAATCAGGGCTGGCCGGATATTAGATGAATATAGCTTACCCCACGTGGGTCATCCTGTTTGTTATGTCTATATAATCCCGTGTATGCTAATAAAGACAGGACATTGCTGAGATCGGTGCTACTAGTACCATTCTAGAGCGTGCTCTAAGTTTGAACCAGCCTTGTGTCTGACTCATACTTTGATTGGTCGACCCATGCTCATAATCTAATCTAGAGTGACTGGAGGACGAGTGTTTGACGAGACGACCCCGTCACTTTTGAATGACACCATTGATCTTACCATATAGTGTACTGGAAATCCAGAAAAAAAAAAACAAGTGCAATTTCACAACTGTTTTTTTTTTTTGCATTTACTATGTTCACTATATGGCAAAACTGACCTGGCAATAGGATTCTTCAGGTCAGTATGAATATGCAGATATCAAACATGTATAATTTTTTTTATTTAAGTGGTGAAAAAAAATTTGTTATTTTTTGCTTGTCGCCATTTTCCAAGACGCATAACGCTTTCATTTTTTTGGGATGTGGGTGAGGGCTTATTATTTGCACCCTGAGCCAATGTTTTTATTCATACCATTTTGGGGTAGATATAATGTTTTGATTGCCTCTTATTGCAATGCTGCGGTAGCCAAAACAAAACACGTAATTCTGGAATTTCAATTTTTTTCTCGTTACGCCTGGTACAGATTGGATTAATTTATTTTATATTTTGATAGAAACTTGAAGCTTGATTCTCGGATCACTTGTACTATACGTAGAAGGGCTTTAGCCCTACTGTGTATAGCAGAAATTAAGATCTTCTATGGACACCGGCATTCACAGGAGTATCCTAATGACAGGAAAAGGGGTCTTCTGCATAACCCTGGCTGTCATGACAACCAATCCGCGGACGCCCGCCCCACCCTCCAACCGATAACGTGACAAGGGGGGTGTTGAATCACACTGTCTGCTCCGATCCACCCTTGGCTGTTAAAGGCACATGACAGCTAATTAAATCAGCTGTCATATGCAGAGAAAGATGCAGGTTCAGAGCTGGAGCCCACATCAAAGTCAGCGACAACATATGACGCAAATGTACGTCATATGTCATAAAGGGGTTAAAGTAGTTGTCCAGGCTTGGGATGAACGTTGTAGTCAGACTTCTGATTCCTGACAGTGTCTTGTGTGCATGCTGCTAGGATTCTCCGGTGGAAGTATGCAAATTGTATGTCTGCAGTCATGTGACCGCAACTCTGGAGAATCCTGTCAGCATGCAATCCGCCCTATCAGGATTCAGAATCCTGCAGCCACAGAGTGACAGACTCATCCCAAGCCCGGACAATCCCTTTAAATCAGGTTTTAACGTTGCATGTATTTTTTTCATGTGTTCTGATCATTTTTTTAATTCATATTCTTAATATTCATAAAAAATAGAAATAAAACATGTAATGTTCATGTGTGGCCCAGCTGCGCTTGATACACATGTTTCCTGGAGAGTGCACAGGAAGGTAATTGTGAAAACCTGATATTCATTCACATCTCACACTTACCAACATTACCACTAGAGGGAACCTTAGGATATATAAGGTTAGTGAGACGTAGCAATCAGAGCAGACTGGAGGGAGTTGGAGAGGAGTCTGAGTTGGTGTTCAGTCAAGTCAAGACAGCCAGTTCAGTCAGAGTTCAAGTGTCTGGTCTTGGAGGGAGAGGAGAGAAGACTGATTCCTGACAGAGCTCAGGTAGTTCATCTTGAGCCGAAGTGGAGGCTAGTACGAGTGGAGGAAATCACTCTAGCCTAGTCAGAGCTACATCTGAAGCCGTTATCTCAGAACAAGCTGCCTGTGTTCCCTAAGAACGTGGAAAGTGACTCTCGGAGCTACAGCGTGTATACAGTCTGACGGAACGTCCTGTGAGCTGACTGGACAGAGTTTAGAAAGGAAAGAAGGAAGGGGACTACAGCAGTTATAACATCGAGTCAACTGAGATCAGGTCAGTGAGCATTGGAAGGAAAGCTGACAACTATACCTACTGCTACCCGTGCTTATGTTAAGGGAAAGAGCAGGGCGACAGGCGAGTGGAAAACATAAGGAAGAGTGACTTTGGTGACAGATCACCTTCGCTCAATTAACCGGACACCGGGGTCCGAAGCATTGCTAGTACTTCACGGCTAGTGATAGAAAACCGGAGGCCTTGCTGGACTTCAAGTCGCAGAAGGTAGCCCTAAGTGTTGATACATAACTGGAGTCAGGGAGAACAAGGACTTTTAGCAAGTGCACTGCTTAGAAGGACTTCGTTCTTGCCAACATCTGATTATCAGAGACAGAGAAGGCTCTACCACAATGTCAGCCGGGCGTAGCTGCTGCATTACGAGTTAAACTTGACTTCATGCAAGTTAGGACTCACATATATTTCAAAGGTAAAGGAGGCCTTAAACCTGCTCAGCGATTACCTGAATGTGCATTCTCCAACCTGACCAGCTTCCCGGGACATACCTGCCAACAACATCAGTAAAGGTATGGAAAGAGACTGAATTGTGTGTGACTGACTTCTTATCTGCACCCTGCAACACCATTGACTTTGAGGGAACAGTCCCACCTGTGGGGGACTTAACATCTAGCTGCCTATTAACATCCCCTCAGAAGATTAACCCTGCAGCGCTGGTCTATCTGATCAGAAACCACAGGTGGCGTCACGAACAATTAACAATCCCCTGTAAATATCCCCCTTTGTATGACCGCCCAGGGCCACGGACCGAGCTCTGCTGCCAGTGACATCCCCCATAGACTTCCATGGGCTCGGTGCCGAGTACCCCATAGCCCTGGTACCATGTGCGCGTCATTCACATTGGTCATTAGGCCTATCATTAAAGTTCTACTTCTTGTTCTTCACATGGACATTAGCAATAATAGACAGACTCGGACGCTTTCTGCTTATATAGAAGTATAACTTGAGCATGTTCTAATCTGGGTAATGATCATTCTGCAGGGAGTGGAAGAAATGGGGTATGACATCCCTACTATGCATGGCAGATCCTGTGATACACATTATACATAGAGCCATTGTAATCCTGTCTGAGATTATAATGAAGCTGCTGAAAACTCCTCTGCACAAAGCATGATAAGGCTTTTTCTAAATTTTCCAACTTATATACTAAAAGATTACTCAACCACCAGTGAGTAACCAATGCACATCAGAGCTGTGAAGTGACAACTAAAACAAAATTTCATTTACTGCACTTAATCTGCAGCTTAGAGACTTTTTCATCCTCAATGTTATGATGCACATGCTTCTCGCTAAATTTGTGAATTGCCATGCGGACATTGTTCTGCCTGTGATATCCTAACATCCGTGTCTTTTTTTTTTCTGTCACAGTTATGATTATCTAGTGGTAGTTAGTGTTATGGAGTCATAATGAACACAGATAGGGGTTGTCCAGACTTGTGGTGCAAGCTTCTATATGACTACAGACTTGTGAATCCTAACCATACTCAGTGTCGGAAGCAGACGGTCACATTCTAAATACTGAATAGAACCAGTGACTTTTGAGAGTCTAATGACAACGTCCAGTATCACCGGTTATCAGGCTTGGACTAGCCCAGAGGAGAACTAGACAATCCTCCGGTGGGCCCCTGTGCAAGAGTGGGCCACCACCCTCTTACTGTATATGAGCAGTACTTAGCACAATATACATTAATCTCGATGTACAGATACACTATGTACTTATTCATCTAACAATCTACTCAGTTTATTGTTATATAAATTTGTGATTGAGGATTATGTCACATTTGTCCTTTGCACCCAGTACGACACTGCTGGTTATAATGTGGAAAAGATTCTCGGCTTATTTCTTATGTGCAAACACTATAAAAGAACATGTTCATTTGCATTCCAAGCAAACACAGAGTTCAAATGCAAGCCCAGTGTATGAACAGGAAGATCACTGAAGCATGGGCTTTGTAAATTGGAGCCCCATAGTAAAACCACATGGGGAAAAAAAAGCTACATCATTCACACCTGAAAAGATACAAAAATACAAACCATTTAAAACACATGCAAAATCTATACAAGTGCTTCTCACTAAATTAGAATATCAAAAAGTTAATTTCAGATCTTCAAAACAAAAAGTGAAACTGATAAAGTCACTAGAAACAGAGTGATGTATTTCAAGTGTTTATTTCTGTTTCTGTTAATGCCAATCCTAATTTCCCAGACAACCATGTTTTTTGCAAACCCAGAAGAATTGGCTTGCAAGCTGATATACCATACACAATAATAAAGTGTGTTTATCTTTGACTATTGATGTCTGCTGATTTGCTAATTATGCACTGTATTCTGGAAAGGCTGTGATGGTTGACTGAAGGACACTGGGTAAATCTAAAAATAGATCACATGCCTCAGGTATAAAAGAGACTTGTTTTATTCTGGTGGATGTCACTCTTCAGGATCTCAGCTGAGGGTACATCGGACCTGGCTGAAAGAACACAGGACTGCTCTCGGTTATCTCCCAATGCTTGTCGTTACCTCCTCTCTGCTTGCGTATAACAGATGTTGTGAACTCTGGATTCTGAGTTGGGGCTCCCTCTGGTGGCTGTTGATATTAATGAAGCTGTCTTGACTGACAGAGACCTTTCAGCTGAGGATTCAGCTGCGGACGATTGGCAATCTGGAAGTCATGACTGGGGAGATTTAAGGGAGTAACTTTCTCATCCTCGCCGGTGATTCGTTGTCTTTTCCTGGTTCAGTTTGGAAGTCAGCCTGCTTAGGTCTCCTGCAACTTTCAGATAAGCTATTTCTTGCTTGTTTCTGTGGTTTTGTTTTCTTTTGTTTTTCTGCCCTCTGAGTGAGGTCAGGCGGGTCCCCAGCTGGGGCCTGCACTGGTCTCTGTTTCTCAGTTATCGGTTCATTTGTTCAGTCCCTGTTATTTCAGTGGCAGCTGGGTAGCTACCTGTTCACACCAGAGATCTGATATAGCGGGGAAAGATCGTGTGGTCTCAGTATTTTTTGGAATCAGAAGTGTTGGAATTTTTCCTAGGGTTTTGCTGGATTGCAGAAAGTATTCTTTTCTGTCCTGTCCTATCTAGACAGTTTTGGGCCCCAGCGTTTGCTTACTCTATTTTCTGCCTGTGTTTGTATTTCATCTTGTCTCACCGCCAATATATGTGTGGGGGCTACCTATTCCTTTGGGGCGCTACTCCGGGGCAGTTAGCTTTCCCCTTTCTATCTTTAGGCTTAGCTAACTCTCTGGCTGTGTCGAGGCGTCTAGGTCATCGTAGGTACGTCCCACGGCTGCTTCTAGTTGTGCGGTTAGTTTAGGGGTCTGCAATCCATTAGTTACCAACCACTCTGGGTGACTGGCTGCCTTGGCTACTTTTGCTACAGTCCTCCTCGGCTACCATATCATAACAGAATCACCGGCCTAACTGTAATCCTAGGGTACTCGAAAGAGGGAAAGAATAGTAAAAAAAAAAAGTTTCAGAGTTTTTATTTTTTCCTCTTTTTCTCTGGTGGCTGTAGGAGGATTTTCTTTCTTCTTCAATGGAGATTGTGCAGTTGTCTGGTCGTGCTGAGCGGCTCGCTACTGAAGTTCGGGGAATTTCTGCTTATCTCACTCAGTTTTCTGATATAGAACCTAGGATTCCTCTGCCTGATTTATTTTCTGGGGATCGGTCTAAATTTTTGAACTTTAGGAATAATTGTAAAATAGTTTTTTACCTTGAAACCTAAGTCCTTGGGGAACGCAGCACAGCAGGTTCAAATTGTCATCTCCCTGCTGCGCGACAACCCTCAGGATTGGGCGTTTTCACTGACACCTGGGGATCCAGTTTTGGCCAATGTTGATGCATTTTTTCAGACTCTGGGCTTATTGTATGATGAACCTAATGTGATTGATCAAGCTGAGAAAACCTTATTGGCATTTAACCAGGGTCAGGAAACAGCAGAGTTATATTGTCAGAAATTTCGAAAATGGGCAGTCCTTACTAGATGGAACGATGATGCACTCGCGGCTCTTTTTCGGAAAGGGCTGGCAGTGACCATAAAAGATGTTATGGTGGGATTTCCTGTTCCCTCGGAACTCAACGATTCTATGTCATTAGCTATTCAAATTGACCGACGCTTGCGTGAACGTTAAACTATGCGAGAGGTGGTGTTGCCTTTCGAACGGGCCCCTGAGCCCATGCAGTGTGATGG
Organism: Oophaga sylvatica; assembly: GCA_033576555.1. Classification (NCBI taxonomy): domain Eukaryota; kingdom Metazoa; phylum Chordata; class Amphibia; order Anura; family Dendrobatidae; genus Oophaga; species Oophaga sylvatica. Next base: position 190,403,059 of record JARQOD010000001.1, read on the forward strand.
GGTTGTTTCTGGGGCTCAGCTTCGAGAATTTCGGAAGCGTAATAAGTTGTGTTTTTATTGTGGAGACGCTTCTCATACTATTTCCATATGCCCTAAGAGGGAAGACGTTTTGCATGCTCATTTGTTTTGGGCAATGTACAGTCTAAATTTCTCTTGACTGTTACCTTGATCTGCTCCTTGTCCACATTTTCTGCTCAGGCTTTTGTGGATTCAGGAGCAGCCTTGCATCTGATGGATTTTGACTTTGCCAAACGTTGTGATTTTCCCATGGTACCCCTGCGGACACCTATTCTTTTGCTGGGCATTGATTCAACCCTTTGGCGGAGAATAAACCCAGTTTTGGACCCAGGTGATAATGGGGTAGCCCGGACCACCAAGAGAATTGTAAATTTTTGGTATTGCATAAATTGAATATTATTGTGCTGGGTTTTCCTTGGTTGCAGACCCATAATCCTGTTTTGGATTGGAAGTCTGTGTCTGTGGCCAGTTGGGGTTGCCAATGTGTTCATGGTGACACCCCTGTTTTCTACCTCTCCCCAGCCTCAGGAGATTCACAGCTATTTGGCTGATTATTCTGATGTATTTAGTGATAGTTAGTCTGCGTCCTTGCCTCCTCATAGGAGTTATGATTGCGCGATTGAGTTGGTGCCCGGTTTTAAATTTCCCAATGGTCGGCTCTTCAATTTGTCTGTACCTGAGCATGATGCTGTGCGATCTTATATCAAGGAGTCATTGGAGAAGGGTCATATTAGACCGTCCTCTTCACCCTTGGGTGCCGGCTTTTTCTTTGTGGCCAAAAAGGATGGTTCATTGAGACCATGTATTGACTCTCGTCTCCTTAATAAGATCACTGTTAAATATCAGTATCCGTTACCCCTGATTTCAGATTTATTCTCCTGAGTGAAAGGTGCTAGTTGGTTTACCAAGCTTGACCTTAGGGGGGCGTATAATCTTATTTGCATTTTGAGTACCTAGTGATGCCTTTTGGGCTCACTAATGCCCCTTCCGTCTTCCAATCTTTCATGAACAATATTTTCCAGGATTTTGTGGATAAGTTTCTGATCGTCTATCTGGACGATATTTCGATTTTTTCTAATGACTGGGATTCTCATGTGGAGCATGTTCGGATGGTGTTCCGTATTTTGAGAGAAAATGCTTTGTATGTCAAGGGATCAAAATGTGTCTTTGGCGTACAGAAGGTTTCGTTTTTGGGATTCATTTTGTCTCCGTCTGCTATTGAAATGGACCCAGTCAAGGTTCAGGCCATTTGTGATTGGGTTCAGCCCACTTAATTGAAGGCTCTTCAGAGATTTTTGGGTTTTGCTAATTTTTACCGTAAATTTATAAGTAATTTTTCTGGTATTGTGAAACCACTTACTGATTTCACCTAAAAGGGCTCTGATGTGGTAAATTGGTCTCCAGAGGCAGTTTCGGCTTTTCAGGAGCTAAAGTGGAGATTCACTTCTGCTCCGGTTCTGCGGCAATCTGATGTTTCTCTCCCATTTCAGGTGGAAATAGATGCTTTTGAGATTGGTGCAGGAGCCGTTCTGTCCCAAAGGGATCCTGTAACCTCTAAGATTAACCCTCGTGCCTTCTTCTCCCGAAAGTTTTCCCCAGCTGAACGTAATTATGATGTGGGGAATCGGGAATTATTGGCTATGAAGTGGGCGTTCGAAAAGTGGAAACATTGGTTAGAGGGAGCCAAACATCAAGTTGTGGTCCTCACTGACCACAAAAACTTGATCTATCTCGAATCAGCCAAGCGACTGAATCCTAGACAGGCCAGGTGGGCCTTGTTTATCACGCGTTTTGACTTTGTGGTCTCCTTTCTTCCGGGCACTAAGAATGTTAAGGCGGATGCCCTCTCTAGGAGTTTCCTTGCGGATTCTATTGATGTGACTGAGCCTACTGCCATTCTGAAGGAGGGTGTTGTTCTTTCCGCTATCTCACCCGATTTGAGACTGGCCCTGGAGCAATTTCAGGGGGATAAACCTGAATGTTGCCCTGCGGGGAAATTGTATGTTCCAGACCAATGCAGGGAAAAAGTTATGTCTGAAGTTCATTGCTCTGCGTTGGCTGGTCATCCCGGTATTTTTGGTACTAGAGATTTGGTGAGTCGGTCCTTTTGGTGGCCTACTTTATCTCGTGACGTCAGGAACTTTGTGCAGTCCTGTGGGACTTGTTCTCGGTCCAAACCTTGCACTCGCTCTAGTGGATTGTTAATGTCATTGCCTGTGCCCTGGAGGCCATGGACCCATATCTCTATGGATTTTATTTCCAACCTCCCTGTCTCTCAGAGAATGATCGTTATCTGGGTGATCTGTGATAGGTTTTCCAAGATGATACATCTTGTGCCACTGCCAAAGTTGCCATCCTCTTCCGAGTTGGTGCCCTTGTTTTTTCAGCAGGTGGTTCGGTTGCACGGCATTCCAGAGAACATTGTGTCTGACAGAGGAGTCCAGTTTGTGTCCAGATTTTGGAGGACCTTTTGTTCTAAACTGGGAGTTCAGCTGTCTTTCTCCTCTGCATTTCACCTTCAGACCAATGTTCAGACTGAGAGAACAAACCAGATCTTGGAAACTTATTTGAGATATTTTGTGTCTGCTGATCAGGATGACTGGGTCTCTTTTTTGCCTTTGGCTGAATTTGCTCTAAATAATAGGGCTAGTTTTGCCACTTTGATGTCCCCTTTTTTCTGCAATTTCGGGTTTCATCCCCGATTTTCTTCGGGGCAGGTGGAGGCTTCTGTCTGTCCGGGTGTTGACTCTATGGTGGAGAGAATGCAGCAGATTTGGGATCAAGTAGTGGATAAGTTGTCTCTCTCTCTCTCAGGAGAGGGGCCAACGGTTTGCCAACTGGCATAGGACTGATGGTCCTCGGTTTAAAGTGGGTGACATGGTTTGGTTGTCCTCAAGAAATATCCCTATGAAGGTTGCGTCTCCAAAATTTAAGCCAAGGTTCATTGGACCTTATAAGATCTTGGAAATTTTTAATCCTGTTTCCTTCCGTTTGGCTCTTCCAGGGACGTTTAAGATTCACATCTTCCACAAATCTTTATTGAAAAGGTTTGCTGAGCCAGTGGTTCCTATGGCTGCGCCCCCTGAACCTGTTTTGGTTGAGGGCAATCTGGAGTATGAAGTGGAGAAGATATTGGATTCTCATCTGGCTAGACGGAGACTCCAGTACTTGGTTAAGTGGAAAGGTTATGGTCAGGAGGACAATTCTTGGGTGTTTCCTTCTGATATTCATGCGGAGAGATTGGTTCCCACCTTTCACCGGGCTCACCCAGATCAGCCTGGTAGCACAGGTGAGGGTTCGGTGACCCCTCCTCAAGGGGGGGGTACTGTTGTGAATTCTCTGGATTCTGAGTTGGGGCTCCCTCTGGTGGCTGTTGATATTAATGAAGCTGTCTTGACTGACAGAGACCTTTCAGCTGAGGATTCAGCTGCGGACGATTGGCAATCTGGGAGTTATGACTGGGGAGATTTAAGGGAGTAACTTTCCCATGATCCTCGCCGGTGATTCGTTGTCTCTTCCTGGTTCAGTTTGGAAGTCAGCTTGCTTCGGTCTCCTGCAACTTTCAGATAAGATATTTCTTGCTCGTTTCTGAGGTCCTGTTTTCTTTTGTTTTTCTGCCTTATGAGTGAGGTCAGCCGTGTCCCCCTGCTGGGGCCTGCGCTGGTCTCTGTTTCTCAGTTATCAGTTCATTTGTTCAGTCCCTGTTATTTCAGTGGCAGCTGGGTAGCTACCTGTTCACACCAGAGATCTGATATAGCAGGGAGAGATCGTGTGGTCTCAGTATTTTTTGGAATCAGAAGTGTTGGAATTTTTCCTAGGGTTTTGCTGGATTGCAGAAAGTATTCTTTTCTGTCCTGTCCTATCTAGACAGTTTTGGGCCCCAGCGTTTGCTTACTCTATTTTCTGCCTGTGCTTGTATTTCATCTTGTCTCACCGCCAATATATGTGTGGGGGCTACCTATTCCTTTGGGGCGCTACTCCGGGGCAGTCAGCTTTCCCTATCTTTAGGCTTAGCTAACTCTCCGGCTGTGTCAAGGCGTCTAGGTCATCGTAGGTACGTCCCACGGCTGCTTCTAGTTGTGCGGTTAGTTTAGGGGTCTGCAATCCATTAGTTACCAACTACTCTGGGTGACTGGCTGCCTTGGCTACTTTTGTTACAGTCCTCTTCGGCTACCATATCATAACACACAGGTGGAGTAGCGACCCTAGGAGCTTGGACATAACATCTACCATTATCCCGGCGAGTCAGCGGAAGGGCGAGTCCCTGTTATGTGCACCATCTTGAGGTAATTGCTGGGATTGTTCTGTTTGCTATTGGGTGTCGAGGTTCAGTAAAGTATTGCCACACTTTTACCTTAACCCTGTGTTGTCTGTGTAGTGTTTTGCCCATGGGGAGAAAGAGCGGGCATTCAGTGGTATGAGCCCTGGTCCATGCAGTCTTGCTAAAGGCAGCCGGGCCAGCGGACGAGAGCACCCACTGACGTTCCACAGCATGAAAACCCAAAAGTCATTTTCTCAGTAAATTAGAACAAAAAAAAAAAAAACACCAAGCATTTAAAAAAGGTCCCTTAGTCTGTTTCAGTAGGCTCCACAATCATGGGAAGACTGCTGACTTAACAGATGTCCAGAAGGCAGTCATTGACACTCCACAAGGAGGGTAAGCCACAAAAGGTCACTGCTAAAGAAGCTGGCTGTTCACAGAGTGCTGTACCCAAGCATATTAATGGTACGTTGAGTGGAAAGAATAAGTGTGGTAGAAAAACATGCTGTCATGTATAGTGTACAGTTCCTATAGCGTCTTGTGCTTGGGTGCGAGGAAAACACAGGAGACATAGGTTGAAATGAAATGACTTGTATTACTTCATACAAGCATGCTGAAAAGTTCACACAGTTTGCAGGAACAGCGACAGGAGACACAGCAGGCCAGAGTAACTTCAAGCACTACAATAAATCTCCAAAGCAGGTTCAGGATCTCTTCTCTGTACCGTAATTCCTCTGCAAACATGGATTCACCAAACAGCAGGTTTCCAGAGTCCAAAAGTGTTCCAAGGTTCCTCAGTAGGGAATAGCTGGAGTACAAGTCCAAGGCTTCCAGGAGTCAGGTCACAGACTGACTGAGGCTTGATTCAGGAGCACTGATTGTTCAGCTGAGGCTGCTTAAGAAGCAAGAGGGAAGAATCAGGGCGGGAACATGAAAACTGGAAACTCCATATTAACTGAGGGCAAGAGCTGCAGAAAGACAGAAAGCAAAATGGCCGACGGAAAACTGAGTTTAAAGGAACATGTCAACAGAGACAAAGAACCTTACATTACTCCCCCTTAGGGACAACCTCCGGATGACCTCAGACCAGGCTTGTCAGGGTACCTCTGATGAAATTGGCGGAGCAGGCGAGGAGCATTTACATTATTGACTGGTTCCCATGAGTTGTCCTCCACTGGGTAGCCCTGCCATTTAATCAAATATTGCAACTGATTTCTGTACAACCTGGAATCTAGAATCCTTTCCACCATAAATTCTTCCTGACCATCGACCAGCACTGGGTCAGGGCAAGGAGAAGAACGTCCAGGAAACGTATTGGGTGTTGCAGCCTTTAGTAGGGATACATGAAAGACAGGGTGGATTCTCATAGTTCTGGGCAGTTGAAGACGACAAGCAACAGCACTTATAATCTTATTGATCTTATAAGGTCCAATGTACTTATGTCCCAATTTAGACGATGGAATCTTTAATTTAAGATTTCTGGTTGACAGCCAGACCAAATCTCCTACCTTGAAAGCTGGTGCAGGTTTACGAAATTTATCTGCCGCTTTCTTGTACCTTTCCTGAGCCAATTCTAGATTTTCCTTTAGAAGATCCATATTCTTTTGTAAAGAACTGATTCTTTCAGCCACTGCCGGCAAGGGCGTATCTATGGGAAATCGAGGAAGAATGTTAGGATGATAACCTAGATTGGAGTAAAAAGGAGACTGCTTAGTGGAGGCGCTCTGAGAGTTGTTATAAGAGAACTCAGCCAGTGGAAGTAGATCCACCCAATCATCCTGTAGGTGGCAGATAAAACAGCGGAGATACTGCTCCAGGGTCTGATTGGTTCGTTCTGTCTGTCCATTAGTCTGGGGATGAAAAGCAGAAGAAAGGTTTACTTTAATGTCCAATGCTGCACAGAAATTTTGCCAAAACCTTGAAGTGAATTGCACCCCTCGATCCGAAATGACCTCATCCGGTACTCCATGTAAGCGAAACACATTCTTAATCATCAAGTCTGATGTCTGTTTTGCAGTGGGTAAGCCGACACAAGGGATAAATGAGCTGCCTTTGTTAGACGGTCAACCACCACTAGAATGGTGTTCTTCCCTTGAGAGGTTGGTAACTCCACAATGAAGTCCATAGAAATGGATCCCCACGGGCGGGACGGGGTGGGAAGAGGTTGCAACAGACCAGTTGGTGAGGAGCGAGGTGTTTTGCATCTTGCACAGACTTCACATGAAGTGACATAGTTTAAGACATCTTTCCTGTAAGTGGGCCACCAAAAGAAACGAGAAAGAAATTCTTGTGTCTTTAGAATTCCCCTATGCCCGGCTATCTTGGAATCGTGGATGAGTTGCAATACTCTCAATCTGACTGTTTCAGGTATATACAGACGTTGTCCCTGAATCCACACACCATTCTTAAAGACAAGACTTACGTCCCTTGGGGGTTGAGCCAACAAAGAATCCGCATGGTATGCTTCCTTGATGTCCTTAAGTAGGTCTTGATTATGAATCACTCCCAGGAATCTAGAGTCAGGAAGAATAGTCTTAGGAGGAGTAAGTGGACGTGTCTCTGCTGAATGAATCCTAGAGAGTGCATCAGCCTTTCCATTGCGCGATCCAGGTCTATAAGAAATGACAAAATTAAATTGGTTTAGGAAAAGATTCCAGCGAGCCTGGCGAGGTGTCAGGCACTTAGCCGACCTGATAAATTCAAGGTTACGATGGTCTGTCAGGACGACTATTTGCTGTGCAGCTCCCTGAAGAAGGTGTCTCCATTCTTTGAAGGCGGCAATAATGGACAACAATTCTCTATTGCCCACATCGTAGTTCCTCTCAGCCGAAGACAACTGCTGGGAAAAGAAGGCACAGGGATGCAAGACATTCTTCTCACCTGTTCTCTGAGAGAGTATAGCTCCAACGGCACAGTCTGAAGCATCCACCTCTATTATGAAGGCAAGCTCGGGGTTGGGATGTACTAAGATAGGTGCGGTGGTAAATTTATCCTTTAAACAGGAAAATGCTTCCTGAGCTTGCGGGGTCCAGGAGAACCTAGACTGTTTCCGGGTAAGTTGGGTGATAGGTGACACTACCTCAGAAAAATTCTTAATGAAACGTCTATAGAAGTTGGCAAACCCGATGAAACGCTGCACCTCTTTCACATTTCTAGGAATTGGCCAATCCTTGATGGCTTGGGTCTTGCTTCCATCCATACTAATCCCTTGCGTAGATAGTACATACCCCAGAAATTGAATTTCGGTCCTATGGAATTCACATTTTTCAAGTTTGATGTAGAGATGGTTTTGTCTTAGGCGTTCTAAGACCATTCTCACATGTCCATGATGTTCCTCTGTGGAGTTAGAAAAAATTAGAATATCATCCAGATAAATCACCACAAATGTATCTAGGAGATCCCTGAAGATATCATTCACGAAGTGTTGGAAAGTGGCTGGGGCGGTACTCAGACCAAAAGGCATAACTAGATATTCAAAGTGTCCATAGCGTGACCTGAAAGCAGTCTTCCATTCATCCCCAGGTCTAATACGGACCAAGTTATAGGCCCCACGGAGATCCAGTTTAGAGAAAATTTTGGCATGCCGCACTCTCTCCAACAACTCAGGGATTAAAGGCAATGGATAACGGTTTCTAATAGTAACCTTATTGAGTTCCCTATAGTCTATGCAGGGTCTCAGAGATCCATCTTTCTTCTTCACAAAGAAGATGGGTGCACCTGCGGGAGATGAAGAGGGGCGTATGAAGCCCTTGGCTAAATTTTCGTCTATATAATCCTTCAAAGCTTTTAGCTCGGGCCCCGCTAGGGGGTAGATCTTACCAAAAGGTATCTCGGCTCCAGGCAATAATTCAATTGGACAATCATATGGACGGTGAGGAGGAAGCTGATCAGCGTTCTTCTTGTCACATAAATCCACATAGTCCTGGTATACAGCTGGTAGTTCAGGGACTGACATGGTTCCTTTAGGAACAGAGCAAGCTGAAACTCCTTGACTCATCTGTTTCTCCGGAAAGTGTAATTCCTTGGTCTCCCAGTTAATCGTAGGATTCTGCGCCTGCAGCCATGGTAGCCCTAGAATAATGGGAAAGTGGGGAGAAGAGATAAGCATAAAAGACATTTTCTCCTGATGATCTTTACCCATAAGGACCCTCAAAGGCTCTGTTTCTTGATCCACTGGTCCAGAAGTCAGTAGAGAGCCATCCACAGTCTCCATCTGTACTGGAGTAGCCTTCTTCACTGAACGTATCCCCTGTTTCAGAGCAAAGGAGATATCCATAAAATTTCCACTTGCTCCTGAGTCGATCATAGCAGAGCTAGACACCCAGACTGAGTCAACCCAGAGTTTGATGGAAAAGAAGCAATGAGAATTGTTTCTTTTACAACTCAGCTGGGACACCGCTGAGGAAACTTGAAAAATTGCAGCGTTTATACAGTCATCGTCCCCAGAACTAACAGTTTAAGTCCGAGAAATCAAGATCTCTTGCAGCAGATCTCTCTGGAGCCTGAGGCTCGGACATGACAGAGCTCCTCTCGCAACACTCACAGTGAATGACTGCTGCAGTAGTCTTACGAGAACGGCTGGGGCAGTTTATAATGAAGTGCCCTGACTTACCACAGTAGAAACATAGATTTTCCTTTATACGATGTTCTTTGCGTGCATCACTAACCCGTCTTTGTAAAGAGTCCACCTGCATGGGTTCAGGTTCTGGTTCCTTGTGATCCTACTCAAAGGTTCCTTAGCTGAGGAGGGAGGTAGTAAAAGGTTAGTGCGATTATTTTCGAACCATCTCTCTTGTCTGCGTTCAGTCAGACGAGCATCAATACGGATACAATAGTTAATAAAGTCACCTAACGCAGTGGGAGGGTCGGCACGAGCAAGTTCATCCTTAATCAGTGGAGACAACCCTTTCCGAAAAATAGATTTTTTAGCGGAAGTGTCCCAAGTGGTATCAAGAGCCCATCTCCTGAAATCCAGGGCATATTCGGCTACTGAACGCTTACCTTGGCGCAAAGTTAACATGGCTGCTTCAGCTGTTGCACCTCGATTGGGGTCATCAAACACCTGCCCATGGCTGAAATAAAAGCATCAAGGTGATTCAAACAATCATCCTCAGTCTCAATCAGAGGGTTTGCCCACATCAAAGCCTTATTGGTAAGCAACATGATTATAGTAAGCACTTTGGATCGTTCAGTGGGAAATTGTGAAGCATGTGCAGAGAAAAATAAATTGCATTGATTAATAAATCCCCTGAATTTCTCACGTTCACCGCCAAAACGAAAAGGAGGTAATTTGGGGATCCCAGAACTTGGGGTTATGGCAGGAGCCTGGGCTCGTTCCTCTAGAGCCTCAATCCTGGCTCGCAATTCCTGGGTAGTCTGTCCAAACACTTGCAAATTATGATTAGTGAGGTCCTGTAGGCTTGCAAAACGGGTTTTTAAAGTCTGTACATCTGAAACGATTGTATCAGTCACTCCGCAAAGTTCCTTTATGAGGGCCTCCATCTTCCAGATCTTTTAAGGCAGAAGTGCTGGAAGGAGAAGAGGAAAGGAAAAAAAAAAAAAAAAACAATAGTGTTTACCTGTGGTAACACTCCAGAGTAAAATTTTAAGGGAATGCGCTCACCTGGAATGGTTGTGAGAAGTCACAACCACTGTCATCACATAAGGTATTAAACGGACATCTGATATCCACAGTCACAGCAGACACGGCTTTCCCAGACCCAGCAGACACTAAACATTGGCTCCTGAATCTTGTCCTGTATAGTGTACAGTTCCTATAGCGTCTTGTGCTTGGGTGCGAGGAAAACACAGGAGACATAGGTTGAAATGAAATGACTTGTATTACTTCATACAAGCATGCTGAAAAGTTCACACAGTTTGCAGGAACAGCGACAGGAGACACAGCAGGTGTAAGGTTCTGTGTACATGTTCCTGAAACTCAGTTTGTTCGTCAGCCATTTTACTTTCTGTCTTGCTGCAGCTATCTTGCCCTCAGTCAAAATGGAGTTTCCAGCTTGCATGTTCCCGCCCTGATTCTCTCCTTTTGCTTCTTAAGCAGCCACAGCTGAGCAATCAGTGCTTCAGAATCTAGCCTGCAGTGAACCTGTGACCTGACTCCTAAAGCCTTGGACCTTGTACTCCAGCTATTCCTACTGAGGAACTCTGAAGCACTTGTGGACTCTGGAACCCTGCTCTTTGAAAGACCCACGTTTGCATGGACTTACGGTAACAGAGAAGAAGATCCTGAACCTGTTGTGGAGAGTGATTTCTGAGCTTAGATTACTCTGGCCTGCTGTGTCTCCTGCTTCTGTGTCTGCAAACTGTGTGACTATTTTTGCCAACTTGTATGAAGTAATACAAGACTTTCTTTATCAAACCTGTGTCTCATGTATTTTCATCGCACCCAAGCACAAGACGCTATATGAACTGTACTACATACATTACAAGATTCTGAAGCCAAAACGTTAGTGTCTGCTGGGTCTGGAAAGGCTGTGTCTGCTGTAACTGTGGATATCGGATGTCCGGTTGTACTTTCTGTGATGACAGTGGTTGTGACTTCTCACAACCATTCCAGGTGAGCAATTCCCTTAAGTGTTTTTTTTTCTGCAGTGTTACCACAGGTAAACACTATTGTTTTTTTTTTTTCCTTTTCTCTTTTTTGTCTGCTGTAACTGTGGATATCAGATGTCCGGGTGAACTTTCTGTGATGATAGTGGTTGTGACTTCTCACAACCATTCCAGGTGAGCAGTTCCCTTAATTTTTTTTTCTCTCTGCAGTGTTACCACAGGTAAACACTATTGTTTTTTTTTTTTTCTCCTCTCCTCCTCTTCCAGTACTCCTGTCTTAAAAGATCTGGAAAATGGAGGCCCGCATAAAGGAACTTTGCGGAGTGACTGATAATATCCTTGCAGATTTGCAGAATATAAAGACCCGTTTTTCAAGCCTACAGGACCTCACTAATCACAATTTGCAAGTGTTTGGACAGACTGCCCAGGATTTGCGAGCCAGGATTGAGGTTCTAGAAGAGCGAGTCCAGGCTCCTGCCGTAGCCCCGAGTTCTGGGATTCCCAAGTTGCCCCCTTTTCGTTTTGGCGGTGAACGTGAGAAATTCAGGGGATTTATTAATCAATGCAATCTTTTTTTTTCTGCACATGCTTCACAATTTCCCACTGAACGATCTAAGGTGCTTACTATAATTATGTTGCTTACCAACAAGGCTTTGATGTGGGCAAACCCTCTGATTGAGACTGAGGATGATTGTTTGAATCACCTTGATGCTTTTATTTCAGCCATGGGGCAGGTGTTTGATGACCCCAATCGAGGTGCAACAGCTGAAGCAGCCATGTTAGCTTTGCGCCAAGGTAAGCACTCGGTAGCTGAATATGCCTTGGATTTCAGGAGATGGGCCCTTGATACCACCTGGGACAGTTCCGCCAAAAAATCTATTTTTCGAAAAGGGTTATATCCACTGATTAAGGATGAACTTGCTCGTGCCGACCCTCCCACTGCGTTAGGTGACTTTATTAACTACTGATCCGTATTGATACTCGTCTGACTGAACGCAGGCAAGAGAGATGGTTCGAAAGCAATCGCACTAACCTTTTCCTACCTTCCTCTCCAGCTAAGGAACCTTTGAGTAGGATTACACGGGAACCTGAACCTGAACCCATGCAGGTAGACTCTTTACAACGACGGGTTAGTGATGCACGCAAGGAACATCGTTTTAAGGAGAATCTATGTTTCTATTGTGGTAAGTCAGGGCACTTCATTATAAACTGCCCCAGCCGTTCTCGTAAGACTACTGCAGCACTCATTCATTGTGAGTGTTGCGAGAGGGGATCTGTCAGGTCCGAGCCTCAGGCTCCAGAGAGATCTGCAGCAACAGATCTTGATTTCTCGGACTTAAACTCCGTTACCTCTGAGGACGTTGACTGTGTAAACGCTGCCATTTTTCAAGTTTCCTCAGCGGTGTCCCAGCTGAGTTGTAAGAAAAACAATTCTCATTGCTTTCTTTCCATCAAACTCTGGGTTGACTCAGCTTGGGTGTCTAGCTCTGCTATGATCGACTCAGGGGCAAGTGGAAATTTTATGGATGTCTCCTTTGCTCTGAAACAGGGGATACGTTCAGTGAAGAAGGCTACTCCAGTACAGATGGAAACTGTGGATGGCTCCCTGCTGACCTCTGGACCAGTGGATCAGGAAACAGAGCCTTTGAGGGTTCTTATGGGTAAAGATCATCAAGAGAAACTGTCCTTTATGCTTATCTCTTCTCCCCACTTTCCCATTATTCTAGGGCTACCATGGCTGCAGGCTCAGAATCCTACCATTAACTGGGAGACCAAGGAATTACACTTTCCAGAGAAACAGATGAGTCCAAAAGTTTCAGCTTGCTCTGTTCCTAAAGGAACCATGTCAGTCCCTGAACTACCAGCTGTATACCAGGACTATGTGGATTTATGTGACAAGAAGAACGCTGACCAGCTTCCTCCTCACCGTCCATATGATTGTCCAATTGAATTATTGCCTGGAGCAGAGATACCTTTTGGTAAGATCTACCCCCTGGCGGGGCCCGAGCTAAAGGCTTTAAAGGATTACATAGACGAAAATCTAGCCAAGGGCTTCATACGCCCCTCTTCATCTCCTGCAGGTGCACCCATCTTCTTTGTAAAGAAGAAAGATGGATCTCTGAGACCATGCGTAGACTATAGGGAACTCAATAAGGTTACTATTAGAAACCGTTATCCATTGCCTTTAATCCCTGAGTTATTGGAGAGAGTGCGACATGCCAAAATTTTCTCTAAACTAGATCTTCGTGGGGCCTATAACTTAGTCCGTATTAGACCTGGGGATGAATGGAAGACTGCATTCAGGTCACGCTATGGACACTTTGAATATCTAGTTATGCCTTTTGGTCTGAGTACCGCCCCAGCCACTTTCCAACACTTGGTGAATGACATCTTCAGGGATCTCCTAGATACATTCGTGGTAATTTATTTGGATGATATTCTAATTTTTTCTAACTCCACAGAGGAACATCATGGACATGTGAGAATGGTCTTGGAATGTCTAAGACAAAATCATCTTTACATCAAACTTGAAAAGTGTGAATTCCATAGGACCGAAATTTAATTTCTGGGGTATGTACTGTCTACACAAGGAATTAGTATGGATGGAAGCAAAACCCAAGCCATCAAGGATTGGCCAAGTCCTAGAAATGTGAAGGAGGTACAGCGCTCCATCGGGTTTGCCAACTTCTATAGACGTTTCATTAGAAATTTCTCTGAGGTAGTGTCACCTATCACCCAACTTACCCGGAAAGAGTCTAGGTTCTCCTGGACTCCCCAAGCCCAGGAAGCATTTTCCCGTCTAAAAGATAAATTTACCACTGCACCTATCCTAGTACATCCCAACCCCGAGCTTGCCTTCATAATAGAGGTGGATGCTTCAGACTGTGCCGTTGGAGCTATACTCTCTCAGAGAACAGGTGAGAAGAATGTCTTGCATCCCTGTGCCTTCTTTTCCCAGCAGTTGTCTTCGGCTGAGAGGAACTACGATGTGGGCAATAGAGAGTTGTTGGCCATTATTGCCGCCTTCAAAGAATGGAGACACCTTCTTCAGGGAGCTGCACAGCAAATAGTCGTCCTGACAGACCATCTTAACCTTGAGTTTATCAGGTCGGCTAAGTGCCTGACTCCTCGCCAGGCTCGCTGGAATCTTTTCTTAAACCAATTTAATTTTATCATTTCTTATAGACCAGGATCGCGCAATGGAAAGGCTGATGCACTCTCTAGGATTTACTCAGCAGAGACACGTCCAATTACTCCTCCTAAGACTATTCTTCCTGACTCTAGATTCCTAGGAGTAATTCATAATCAAGACCTACTTAAGGACATCAAGGAAGCATACCATGCGGATTCCTTTTTGGCACAACCCCAAGGGACGTAAGTCTTGTCTTTAAGAATGGTGTGTGGATTCAGGGACAACGCCTGTATATTCCTGAAACAGTCAGATTGAGAGTATTGCAACTCATTCACGATTCCAAGATAGCTGGGCATAGAGGAATTCTAAAGACACAGGAATTTCTCTCTCGTTTCTTTTGGTGGCCCACTTGCAGGAAGGATGTTTTAAACTATGTCACTTCATGTGAAGTCTGTGCAAGATGCAAAACACCTCGCTCCTCACCAACTGGTCTGTTACAGCCTCTTCCCACCCCGTCCCGCCCGTGGGGATCCATTTCTATGGACTTCATTGTGGAGTTACCAACCTCTCAAGGGAAGAACACCATTCTAGTGGTGGTTGACCGTCTAACAAAGGCAGCTCATTTTATCCCTTGTGTCGGCTTACCCACTGCAAAACAGACATCATATTTGATGATTAAAGATGTGTTTCGCTTACATGGAGTACCGGATGAGGTTATTTCGGATCGAGGGGTGCAATTCACTTCTAGGTTTTGGCAAAATTTCTGTGCAGCATTGGACATTAAAGTAAACCTTTCTTCTGCTTTTCATCCCAGACTAATGGACAGACCGAACGAACCAATCAAACCCTGGAGCAGTATCTCCGCTGCTTTATCTGCCTCCTACAGGATGATTGGGTGGATCTACTTCCATTAGCTGAGTTCTCGTATAACAACTCTCAGAGTGCCTCCACTAAGCAGTCTCCTTTTTACTCTAATCTAGGTTATCATCCTAACATTCTACCACGATTTCCCATAGAAACGCCTTTACCAGCAGTGGCTGAAAGAATCACGTCTTTACAGAAGAATATGGATCTTCTAAAGGAGAATCTGGAATCGGCTCAGGAAAGGTACAAGAAAGCAGCAGATAAATTTCGTAAACCTGCACCAGCTTTCAAGGTAGGAGACTTGGTCTGGCTGTCAACCAGAAATCTTAAGTTAAGGATTCCATCGTCTAAGTTGGGACATAAGTACATTGGACCCTATAAAATCAGTAAAATTATAAGTGTCGTTGCTTGTCGTCTTCAACTGCCCAGAACTATGAGAATTCACCCTGTCTTTCATGTATCCCTACTAAAGGCTGCGACACCCAATACGTTTCCTGGACGTTCTTCTCCTTGCCCTGACCCA
This sequence comes from Oophaga sylvatica, assembly GCA_033576555.1. NCBI lineage: Eukaryota > Metazoa > Chordata > Amphibia > Anura > Dendrobatidae > Oophaga > Oophaga sylvatica. The sequence goes on from JARQOD010000001.1 coordinate 190,418,425, forward strand.
GTGCTAGTCGATGGGCAGGAAGAATTTGTGGTGGAAAGGATTTTAGATTCCAGGTTATATAGAAATCAGTTACAATATCTGATTAAATGGCAGGGCTACCCAGTGGAGGACAACTCATGGGAACCAGTCAATAACGTTAATGCTCCTCGCTTGCTCCGTCAGTTTCATCAGAGGTACCCACACAAGCCTGGTCTGAGGTCATCCGGAGGTTGTCCCTAAGGGGGGAGTAATGTAAGGTTCTGTGTACATGTTCCTGAAACTCAGTTTGTTCGTCAGCCATTTTACTTTCTGTCTTGCTGCAGCTATCTTGCCCTCAGTCAAAATGGAGTTTCCAGCTTGCATGTTCCCGCCCTGATTCTCTCCTTTTGCTTCTTAAGCAGCCACAGCTGAGCAATCAGTGCTTCAGAATCTAGCCTGCAGTGAACCTGTGACCTGACTCCTAAAGCCTTGGATCTTGTACTCCAGCTATTCCTACTGAGGAACTCTGAAGCACTTGTGGACTCTGGAACCCTGCTCTTTGAAAGACCCACGTTTGCATGGACTTACGGTAACAGAGAAGAAGATCCTGAACCTGTTGTGGAGAGTGATTGCTGAGCTTAGATTACTCTGGCCTGCTGTGTCTCCTGCTTCTGTGTCTGCAAACTGTGTGACTATTTTTGCCAACTTGTATGAAGTAATACAAGACTTTCTATATCAAACCTGTGTCTCATGTATTTTCATCGCACCCAAGCACAAGACGCTATATGAACTGTACTACATACATTACAGCAGGCCAGAGTAACTTCAAGAACTAGAATAAATCTCCAAAGCAGGTTCAGGATCTCTTCTCTGTACCGTAATTCCTCTGCAAACATGGATTCACCAAACAGCAGGTTTCCAGAGTCCAAAAGTGTTCCAAGGTTCCTCAGTAGGGAATAGCTGGAGTACAAGTCCAAGGCTTCCAGGAGTCAGGTCACAGACTGACTGAGGCTTGATTCAGGAGCACTGATTGTTCAGCTGAGGCTGCTTAAGAAGCAAGAGGGAAGAATCAGGACGGGAACATGAAAACTGGAAACTCCATATTAACTGAGGGCAAGAGCTGCAGAAAGACAGAAAGCAAAATGGCCGACGGAAAACTGAGTTTCAAGGAACATGTCAGAGACAAAGAACCTTACACATGCACAAGCAGCTGGGATAACCGCAGCCTTGAAAGGATTGTTAAGAAAAGGCCACTGAAAAATTTGGGGGAGATTCACAAGAGCCACCGCACACAGACGTATCCAGGACATAGGGTACAAGTGTCGCATTCCTTGTGTCAAGCCACTCTTGACCAATAGACAACGCCAGAAGAGTCTTACCTGAGCCAAGGAGAAAAAGATCTGGACGGTTGCTCAGTGGTCCAAGGTGTTGTTTTCAGAAGAAAGTAAATTTTGCATTTCATTTGGAAATCAAGGTCCCAGAGTCTGGAGAAAGAGTGGAGAAGAACACAATCCAAGCTGCTTGAGGTCTAGTGTGAAGTTTCCACAATCAGTGATGGTTTGGGGAGCCATGTGATCTGCTGGTGTAGGTCCACTGTGTTTTATCAAGGCCAAAGTCAGCGCAGCCGTCTACCAGGAAATTTTAGCACACTTCATGCTTCCCTCTGCTACAAGCTTTTTGGAGATGGAAATTGCATTCTCCAGCAGGACTTGGCACCTGTCCACACTGCCAAAAGTGCCAATACCTGGCTTCCAAGCAACAGCATCACTGTGCTAGCTTGGCCAGCAAACTCGCCTGATCTTAACCCCCATAGACAATCTATAGGGTATTGTCAAGAGGAAGATAAGCGACACCAGACCCAACAATGCAGACGAGCTGAAGGCTGCTATGAAAGCAACCTGGGCTTCCATAACACCTCAGCAGTGCCACAGGCTGATCGCCTCCATGTCACGCCGCATTGATGCAGTTACTGATGCAAAAGGAGCCCCGACCAAGTACTGAGTGCATTTAGTGAACATACATATCAGTAGGCCAACACTTCGGATTTTAAAATAATTTTTTAAGCTGGTGGAAAAAGTATTCTAACTTATTGAGATAATGACTTTTGGGTTTTCATTGGCTGCAAGCCATAATCATCAACATTAACACATATAAACACTTGAAATAGTTCACGCTGTAATGACTCTAATATAGGAGTTTCACTTTTTGTATTGAAGAACTGAAATAAATTAACTTTTTGATGAAATTCTAATTTTGTGAGAAGCACCTGTAAATTTATGCTAACACATTATTTTTGTCCTGTATTTTTCGTTTTCCACCTGAAAAGATTTAAGTTTAATTTTCCATTGAGTTTTACAGATTATAGAGGACATAAAAAGTGGAAAAAAGTTTTGAAATCCACATTTTGTTAATTTCATAAGTGGAATAGGATAAAGAAACATGTTCATTTGCATTTCAATGGGAATCGCTTCTCAAAAACAAAAGTTATTTTTCCAAACCACGCATATTCCAATGATAATTAAATTAATTATGGTTCTGCCCTAATATTTTCTTCCGTAGAAAAGCCAACAGAAGAGGATGTGCTAAATGTGCTAAGGAGTATAATATTTTTTAATAATCGAGTTGATTAGATTAATAAAACAAAGAGGAACACATTGTGAGTTATATAATACTTTTTTGATGTAAAAGTTAGACATTTTTACTATAAATATTATCCATCTATTTTTTTCAAGTTTGAAAAATAAATTAAACGTAATCTACACAAAAAAAAAAGCCTCATACGGCCATGTCAGTCAAATACATTTATGGCTGCTAAAATCAAAAGAGGCAATAAAAAAATTGTCTGGATAGAACACCTTTTCAGGCCTGGTCATTAGAGGGGTTAAAAAGCGTGCTGAACAGAAGTATTACTAAGGCACTATGCAATATTTAGAGGACAACACTTTCAATACGCTCCAACCTTATATCTGTAGGCGAACATTACCCATAAACGTCGCACATTTATGATGAATTAGGAGATCATAACATAATAGTAACATGGCCCTAGATATAGTAATAAATCTTCATCATTGCCCAGAATTAAAAAAGACAAACAAAACTAAAAGATCAAAAGTTCACTGCTTCAGTCAATGCAAACACAAGAAACACCTTGGCAAGGAGTAAGGTATCGATGGGGATATTCATGTGTTCAGGGTTCACAGAATACATTACAGCGGCAGTCATACAATAAGAACACTTCATTGTTTGTTTGGGGTTTTATTAGGTCTATTACAAAGAATCCGGTATGTATGGTTTATAATTTCTGGCTGCCTCCAATGCTGGGAATTAATACACTCAGTTAGCCAGTCCTGAAAATGCGATACTATTCACATATTTATACGTCTTTACAGCAGTGTACTATGGGCATCTGCGATCGGTTGTCATTTTGCTGCATGCTCCATCGCTCATTGCACGTAAGCCATACACAAGGTTGATGAACATGAAATATTTCAACCAAAATTATCACTTGTCAGACAAAAGCTAAGAACGAACAATCATTTTAGCCGACCAATCACATACCGCCACTGTTAGAATAAAGTCGACAGTGTTTGATTCTTTTGCCCGGAAATCAGACTCAGAATATCTTTCATTCAGAGTAAGATTGTTTGTCCCTGGACAATCTTTTGTTGAAAGAATATGCTCAGATTTAATGGCTCATGGGTCATATGGACTACAATTTTTAAAAGGGATTATCCATTTATGGAATAGGTAACCATATTGTTACCCAACAAACATGTGAAGAAACAGGGTTAAATGACAAGCATGTGCTATGTAGAGATGAGCGGGACTTTTGAAATTCGAATTTGCCGACTTCATCGCATTTTTCTCCAATTAGATTCACTAAGAATAAAATTTCTGGAAATCTCAATATTGAAAGGCTTGTAACTGTTTGGAAAATACACGTGGGGGAGAGGAGGTAGAGAGAACCCTACTGACCATAAGAGCTTACACTCTAAGAGAGAGCGGGAGAGGACCCAATGATCATAAGTGCTTACACTCTACTGGACAGAGAGACACAGACACAAAGGACCCTGTTGGCCAAAAGAGCTTACACTCCACAGAAGATTTACCCCATGACTCTGGAAATGGAAAACACTACAGTACAAAGTGTGCTCAACTGGGAATGGCTGATCTGTGATATCCCAGGTGCTGACCACCACTTAACAAGGTTTGATAATCCGCCAGAGGGCATTATGGGTTGGCCCACACATCTATGAAGAATGACATTAGCCCACTCTCTGATGCTTCAGTAGTGTTTGAAATGGTGCTGGGAAATTTTTTCCTTGAGAACCAAATCTCAAAATGTTTTAATTTCGCATGAAACCGCTAATTTCAGGAAATTCCACTCCTACTATATCCTCGGCAGATCGATTCTTTCAGCTCTAGTGCCATTTCAACACATGGGATACAGGGGCTAACATAATAGGACTAATTATTTTCAGGTTATTGCGACAGCTACATGTGCATGCATCTATCTCTATAGCACGGCCACCAGACAATGTTAAGCACTGCCACCCGGCACGGATTTGTTAGTATTTTACTGTTAAATAAAGCAAAGCTTGTCTATGGATGAAGTATTGGATGGTCAGGGGTTCATTAAATATAGCGACTATCTGAAGTGTATGGCAACCTTTACAGGCTGGAGTGTTATAAAGCTTAGTAACCAAAATTAATAGCGCCATTTTTGTTCATGGACCCAACAATTTGAATGAGATTAGAATGACAAGAATCAGTCACATTTTAACCTGCCTAAAACCATACACAGAAATGGAGCCATGTGGAAGACATATTTCTCTAATCTCTCCTTCAAGAATCTCAGAGGCAAGCGATACATCATTAACATGGATTATATGCTCTTATCAGTGAAGAACTCTGATGAGATTTATTCATGGCATCAATCTGTAACAGGATTTCAGCAGACTTAATTTCCTTATAAGATTATAGTTTTCCCTTGTAGATCTGATATGCGTACACAGATTTTCCACAGCATTAAACCTCTTTGATGGTTTCATCACTTTTCCCTGGCAACTTGCTATCTTCTGACATGCCTCATGTTCACGTTCCACTGGGACCCAATCCTATATGACAAATACTCCATGGAAATGGCGCTGAACGACAATGCGATAGTTGCACTGACCACCAAGGCATTTACATTTACTGTTCTACAGCTACTTTGCAAGACAGGCTGTGCCATGGTGGCAGTGTGTTTTTAAATATATTTGTAGATTATAAAAATTGATGAAAAGTGAAAACGGACATTAAATTAACTGCTCATATCTGTCATGACGTAAGCATTCCCACTGATGTTTGAGGCTATAATATAATAAAGCTTACATCAGGTATGCATACGGGTCGCTGGGGAAAATGACACACGGCGTTCTGCTAGTGCTTCAGGGATTTTATCTCTACAAGCATTACTCCATCACTAAAGCGCACTGGGCAAGTCCTTGTGACATAAGACAAGTGCCTGTGTGCGTCCTCACAAGCTAATAATAGCAGATAATGACAGTGCCATGCTACACAGCATGTGGCAAAACGTAAGATCATAAAGAAAGTCACAAATGTAAGGCCAATTTGCTGAAATAATACGACTGAATTAGAAGGCACACGATTAAAGGATAAGTTATTGCTTTATTTTAATTTTAGACTTGCTTCATAACCAGGTGTTTTTACCACAAACGTCACATTATAAAGGATTCTTTTTTATCTTTAAGAAACACCAAGTAAAGAAAATACAGATGACATATTTCAGCACTCCCTTTTGTTCCCATTTCACTTTTATTACAAAACTGGTCGAACACCTTTAATAGCTGTTGCCCAAACTCTCGTTGGACCAGCAGCTATTGCTCCTGACTCGCCCAATCAGACTAACAAAACAGAAAGCAATACTATATTGTAAGTATCTAAGTAAGCGAAGCATCAAAGCAGAAAATATGATGTGTTAGGAGCACCTACTGGGTCTATCAGCACAGATGTGAAAGGAACCACATAGTGACACAAGTACTGTGATAAGAACTGGGGTAAAACAAAATGTTGGCAGAACACTAACAGAGGCTAGCACTGCAGCCTTGCAGCAGTGGGGTCCTGGGTTCAAATCCCACCAAGGACAACATCTGCAAGGAGTTTGTATGTTCTCCCCGTGTTTGCGTGGGTTTCCTCCGGTTTGTCCAGTTTTCTCCCACACTCCAAAGACATACTGATGGGGAATCTAGATTGTGAGCCCCATTGGAGACAGTGATGATGATGTGGAATGGTGCTATATAAGGGAGTATAAATAAAATGCAACTCATGCCATAAACATGGCTCACTAGAAGAGAAAAAACAAGTCGTACCAGTAATAAACACCTGCTCTATTTACCCAAAGTCAGGATAAGTACAATTACGTGAGGGAGGTGGAAAAATCCATAAAATTAGTGTTGCATAAGCGATGGTTCTCTTATGTGAGAGAATCTGCTCGATTATGCTAGTAGCATTCGGCTCACACTCCATCAGAGATTGATCACACCAAGATGATTCTCGGATCTGTTTGTCTCGCATGAGAAAAATCACACCTCAAGTGCGGAGAAGATGGAGAACGTCACTTCTCCATCTTTCCCATTGTCTGTGTCCACATAAAGCGGACTGCACTCAGATGACATCCAGTGGAGTCCGATGTTTTACATGCACACACAGATTTGCATGGTGGCGCATGGTCTTATTTGCGGAGCCACTTGCTGCATGGTGCAATTTTTTTCTTAAGCCGAATTAGCACGGGGAAAAAAAAAAAAATCTGCAGATCTGCAGTGCCCCATAGTATAACATTGGTCTGAGTACTATCCAATAAAACATCAACTAGCACTCGGCCGATGTATACGCTCATGTGAGGGAGCCCTAAAAGAGAAAAAACACATTACATAAAGGGTTTTCCAGTTTGGGAAATCCTCTATTCCTTGGCTGCAGTTTAAAAAAAAAAAAAAAAACACACAAACTACCCTATACTCAGCCTCCTTGGGTGCAGTGCAGACTTTCCACTGCGCCTACCAGCGGCTGTTACGGTCTGCAGCACTGATGTCACAACGACAGCATATAGCCAGTAACTGAGATCAGTGCTCTGCCCGAGCAGAAATAACAAGCCTTCAGATCTGCTAAACTTCTAAGATAATGTATTTGTAAAACTATGAAAATAATCACTAAATTTGTAATAAAATCAGTCATCCAAATGGGCAAACAACAAAATAAATCCTCTCCTGTTCAGGTTAGTGGCAATATGTAAATAAATGCCTTCAGGAGTGGCCATTTCACAAGATTTCGAGGTCCCCAGAGCGGTAGAGTCAGTGTCCATTTTAGTGGCGTCAGAGGGTATAAAATGGACCAACTCCGACTAATAAAATATATAATAAATTGGGTACAGTAGTACTATATAGGGTGCGCTGTAAATGTTTTCATAAGAATTTGGGAAAGTTACGAAATGTCCTATAAATGTCTGTTCTGTTCCTGATCTGGGCTATTAGCTGAGATGAATCTGTGCTGCACTTCACGCACATGCTCAGTAGTGACCAGTGCTGTGGGGTCGGAGTCAGGGAAATGTCCTATAAAGGTCTGTTCTGTTCCTGATCTCGGCTATTAGCTGAGATGAATCTGTGCTGCACTTTATGTACAGGCTCAGTAGTGACCAGTGCTGTGGGGTCGGAGTCAGGGAAATGTCCTATAAAGGTCTGTTCTGTTCCTGATCTCGGCTATTAGCTGAGATGAATCTGTGCTGCACTTTATGTATAGGCTCAGTAGTGACCAGTGCTGTGGGTCGGAGTCAGGGAAATGTCCTATAAATGTCTGTTCTGTTCCTGATCTGGGCTATTAGCTGAGATGAATCTGTGCTGCACTTTATGTACATGCTCAGTAGTGATCAGTGTTGTGGGGTCGGAGTCAGGGAAATGTCCTATAAATGTCTGTTCTGTTCCTGATCTCGGCTATTAGCGGAGATGAATCTGTGCTGCACTTTATGTACAGGCTCAGTAGTGACCAGTGCTGTGGGGTCGGAGTCAGGGAAATGTCCTATAAATGTCTGTTCTGTTCCTGATCTGGGCTATTAGCTGAGATGAATCTGTGCTGCACTTTATGTACAGGCTCAGTAGTGACCAGTGCTGTGGGGTCGGAGTCAGGGAAATGTCCTATAAAGGTCTGTTCTGTTCCTGATCTCGGCTATTAGCTGAGATGAATCTTTCTGCACTGTATGTACATGCTCAGTAGTGACCAGTGCTGTGGGGTTGGAGTCAGAGAAATGTCCTATATGTCTGTTCTGTTCCTGATCTCCGCTATTAGCTGAGATGAATCTGTGCTGCACTTTATGTACATGCTCAGTAGTGATCAGTGCTGTGGGGTCGGAGTCAGGGAAATTGAGGAGTCAGATTTGGCTTACCGACTCCACAGCCCTGGAGGTTCCTATGTATATGTAAATCTTCACATAAAATTCAGCGTACTCGCAAGAGAAATCAGTATGCTGTGGATTTGAAAATACGCAAAGCAGGTCAGTTTACATTGATTGAAAATAGTGGGCACACAGCCTAAAAGTGCGATTTTTATATGGTCGATATCCACTAGAAGGCAATGTGCTTACGTTGCACTGTCAGTTTGGGCTTACTGTGCCCCTTTGAAAACAGGTTGTCCTTTCTCAGTGGAAACATTGCCGTCACTCTATGTGACTGTGGACTGAATAATTGTGACAATACAAGGTACGTGCATGTTCACAATTCCCCATTTAGGTAGGTGGTCACATGACCACATGTATGGGATTTTCATACTTGCAGTCACCCAGCTTCTCTCAGTAGGAGAGAACTGAGAGAAGCCCAAAGCCTAGTCGGCACATGACCGATGCATATCACATACATGTGGCCATGTGACAGGTGGAATAAAGTGGGACAAAGACAAGTCTGACACTGTCACAATACAGCACTCTGCAGTCACATACAGTGACTGCAAACTTTTCGTTCCAATACCTTTAAAGTGATTGTTCCCTTCCAGAAAATCAGGCGGCTGAGGAGGGAACAGCTGGGTAAGGAGTTGAAGAGGGAAATGATAAATGCAGGGACAAGAGACTTCCTGTTTCGTCAGAGTAAAAAGAAAAGTAAAGTAAAGCATTAGCTGGGTAGAAAGGCAAAATGAGCAATTGTAAGTACACAGTGCCCTATAATATGATGACTGCAAGTATTAAGAGGATAAAAACTTTGATGGGAGAAGTGCTTCTTTACGAATATATATATATATATATATATATATATAATATATATATATATATATAACATACACACACACATACCTATACACACACATATACACACACATATTGTAGGGATGTGTCTCGCTCAGGTGCGACGGGAGCAATCAGGAGAACAACTGCACTCGGATGTCCAAGCAAGTTTATTTAACCCCTTAACGACCGCCGATACGCCTTTTAACGGCGGTCATTAAGGGAAAAAGTGAATAGCGCCCCCCAGAGGCGCATTTTCTCCGGGGTCTCGGCTACCGGGGGTAGCCGAGACCCCAGAGAACATGAATCGGGTCGGTTTTTACCGACACCGATGTTGCGATCGCCGTTATTAACCCTATAACGGCGACCGCAACAAAAAAAAAATAAAAAGTTGTGCCATTTAATTTCTCTGTCCTCTGATGTCATTGGACATCAGAGGACAGAGAAAAAGGGTCCCCGGGACCCCCATGTGGCCCCCGATGTCCTGTATGTGGCCCCAGGGCCCTTCGGTGTCCCCCGGGGCCGGCGCGATGAAGAAAATGGCGGGCGCATGCTCAGTGCGCCCGCCGCTATGTGCCGCTGTGTCCTGGGGGGGATGGGCAAATATTCTCTGGGGTCTCGGCTACCAGGGTAGCCGAGACCCCAGAGAACATGATCCGGGTCGGTATTCACCGATCTCGGTGTTGCGATCGCATCTATGCAAGCATAGATGCGATCGCAAAAAAAAAAAAAAATATTTCTCTCCCCTCTGATGTGATCGCACATCAGAGGGGAGAAAATGAGGGTCCCCCGATCGCCCCCCAGTATACTTACCGGTGTCCTCCGATCCTCCCGCAGGCCCCAGGATCCCGGCGTCTTCTTCCTGCAAAAAAAAAATGGCGGGCGCATGCGCAGTGCGCCCGCCGATCTGCTTGGCGGCAGATTCAAAAATGATTTCATTCATTCTCCAGAAAGTGCATTTTGATCACTGTGATAAACTATCACAGTGATCAAAATAAAAAAAACAGTACATAACCCCCCCATTTATCACCCCCTTAGTTAGGGACATATAATAAAAAATAGAAATTATATTTATTTTCATTTTTCGTTGTTAGGGTTATAATTAGGGTTAGGGTTATAATTAGGGTTAGCATTAGGGTTAGGGTTAGCATTAGGGTTAGGGTTAGCATTAGTTAGGGTTAGCATTAGGGTTAGGGTTATAATTAGCGTTAGGGTTAAGCTGGGTTCATACTGCGTTATGGCAGTCCGTTAGACGGACTGCGTTACACCGCGGTATAACGCGGTGTAACGCAGTCCGTTAACGCTGCCATTCACCCCATTTGAGGGCGCATCGCGACGCATGCCGTAAAGCGGGATGCGTTTGCGACGTGCCATCATTCAGTGATGGAGCCTCGGACGCGGGCTGCAGCGTCTGGGCTCCGTCACCGCTAGCGCAGATGAATCATCTGCTGATTCCTCTGCGCTAGCGGGTATAGCATAACGCGATCGTGTTATGCTATACCGTTACCAGCCCGTCAACGCTATGTGTTGAACGGGCTGGTAAAACGCAAAATGAACCTAGCCTTAGGGTTATAATTAGGGTTAAGGTTACAATTAGGGTTAGGGTTAAAATTAGGGTTAGGGTTACAATTAGAGTTAGGGTTACAATTAAGGTGGTTTGGGGATTTAGGTTAGGTTTAGGGTTGGAATTAGGGTTAGGGTGTGTTGGGGTTAGGGTTGGAGCTAGAATTGAGGGATTTCCACTATTTAGGCACATCAGGGGGTCTCCAAACACGACGTGGCGTTCAAAAAGTCAAATGGCGCTCCCTCCCTTCCGAGCCCTGCCGTGCGCCCAAACAGTGGTTTACCCCAACATATGGGGTATCAGCGTACTCAGGACAAATTGCACACCAATTTTGGGGTTCTAATTTCTCCTGTTACAATTGGGAAAATAAAAAATAGCTGGCTAAAAAAATCATTTTTGAGAAAAAAAATGATTTTTTATTTTCACAGCTCTGCGTTTATAAATTTCTGTGAAACACTTGGGGGTTCAAAGTGCTCACCACACATCTAGATAAGTTCCTTAAGGGGTCTAGTTTCCAAAATGGGGTCACTTGTGGGGGTTTCCACTGTTTAGACACATCAGGGGTCTCCAAACACGACGTGGCTTTCAAAAAGTCAAATGTCGCTCCCTCCCTTCCGAGCCCTTGGGGTTCAAAGTGCTCACCACACATCTAGATAAGCTCCTTGGGGGGTCTAGTTTCCAAAATGGTGTCACTTGCAGGGGTTTCTACTGTTTAGGTACATCAAGGGCTCTGCAAACACAACATGACGCCCGCAGAACATTCCATCAACAAGTCCTTCCCTTCCAAGCACTCCCATGCGCCCAAACAGTGGTTTCACCCCACATATGGGGTATCAGCATACTCAGGAAAAATTGCACAACAACTTTTTGGGTCCAATTTCTCCTGTTACCCTTGGGAAAATAAAAAAAATAGCGGGCTAAAGAATCATTTTTGAGGAAAAAAATGATTTTTTTATTTTCACGGCTCTACGTTTATTAATTTCTGTGAAGCACTTGGGGTTCAAAGTGCTCACCACACATCTAGATAAGTTCCTTAAGGGTCTAGTTTCCAAAATGGTGTGATTTGTGGGGATTTCGACTGTTTAGGCGTATCAGGGGCTCTCCAAACGCGACATGGCGTCCAATTTCAATTCCAGCCAATTTTGGTTTGAAACAGTCAAACGGCGCTCCTTCACTTCCAAGCCCTGCCGTGCGCCCAAACAGTGGTTTACCCCCACATATGGGGTATCGGCATGCTCAGGACAAATTGCACAAAAACTTTTGGGGTCTTGTTACCCTTGGGAAAATAAAAATTGGGGTGAACAGATCGTTTTTGTGGAAAAAATATGATTTTTTATTTTCACGGTTCTATGTTATAAACTTCTGTGAAGCACTTGGAGGTTCAAAGTGCTCACCACACATCTAGATAAGTTCCTTAGGGGGTCTAATTTCCAAAATGGGGTCACTTGTGGGGGGTTTCCACTGTTTAGACACATCAGGACCTCTACAAACACTACATGACGTCCAGACAATTCTGCGCTGAAAAAGTCAAACGGCGCTCCTTCCCTTCCAAGCTCTGCCTTGCACCCAAACAATGGTTTACTCCCACATATGGGGTATCAAATGCTCAGGACAAATTGCACAAAAACTTTTGGGGTCTTGTTACCCTTGGGAAAATAAAAATTGGGGTGAAAGATCATTTTTGTGGAAAAAATATGATTTTTTATTTTCACGTTCTATGTTATAAACTTCTGTGAAGCACTTGGAGGTTCAAAGTGCTCACCACACATCTAGATAAGTTCCTTAGGGGGTCTAATTTCCAAAATGGGGTCACTTGTGGGGTTTCCACTGTTTAGACACATCAGGGCCTCTACAAACGCGACATGGGCGTCCAGCCAATTCTGCGTTGAAAAAGTCAAATGTCGCTCCTTCCCTTGCAACCTCTGCCGTGCGCCCAAAAAGTGGTTTACCCCCACATATGGGGTATCGGCTTAATCAGGAGAAATTGCACAACAAATTTTGTGGTTCATTTTTTCTTTTAACAGTTGTGAAAATAAAAAAAATAGGTTCCGAAGTAAAGTTTTTGCAAAAAAAGTTAAATGTTAATTTTTTCCTTCCACATTGCTTAAGTTCCTGTGAAGCACGTAAAGGGTTAATAAACTTCTTGAATGTGGTTTTGAGCACCTTGAGGGGTGCAGTTTTTAGAATGGTGTCACTTTTGGCTATTTTCTATCATATAGACCCCTCAAAGTGACTTCAAATGTGAGGTGGTCCCTAAAATAAAAATGGTGTTGTAAAAATAGATGGTCCCAAAATTGTGCTGATGTAAAGTAGACATGTGGGAAATGTTATTTATTAAGAAATTTGTGTGACATATCTCTCTGATTTAAGGGCATAAAAATTTAAAGTTTGAAAATTGTTAAATTTTCAAAATTTTCGCCATATTTCTGTTTTTTTCATAAATAAACACAAGTCATATCAAAGAAATTTTACCACTAACGTGAAGTACAATATGTCACGAAAAAACAATCTCAGAATCAGCTGGATTCGTTAAAGCGTTCCAGAGTTATAACCTCATAAAGTGACAGTGGTCAGAATTGTAAAAATTGGCCCGGTCATTAAGCTGCAAAATGGCTCTGTCACTAAGGGGTTAAACATCATAAACTGCTCTGGTTAGAAAAACAAAAACAGCCTTCTCCGGCACAAAGTAACAAAAAGGCAAATACACAGTCCATGTAGTACAGCGGGTCAGTGTCTTTAGCACACACCCAATGGAGGTCTTCACACCTCCAGCCACAGACACCTGTGGTCAGCAGTAATCTACTTTATATAGCGGACACCCAGCTAACACATATCACATGACTGGTCATGTGGGAGTGACATAATCACAGGTCCTTAAACACATACAAAGGTATAGTGATGCCCCAACTCCCCATCTATCTATGTGACCCTTAATCTCGCTACAATATACTGTACACACACATATATACATATAACCACGTCCTTGTCACCCCCGCTGGGGGTGGTCTTTGTTGTCCTTTCTCATTCTCAGGTCCTCTACCAGAGGCCTGGGAGTTTGAAGGTTCCTCGCAGGATCTTAACTGTTCCCAGCATTGTGCTTTTTTGGACAGAAGTTCAGATGTTGCTCCTGGGATCTGTTGTAGCCATTCTTCCAACTTAGGGGTCACTGCTCCAAGTGCTCCGTCATCACCACTGGAATCACTGTTGCCTTCACCTTTCACATCTTCTCCAGTTCCAGGTTTTTCTCTTTGAGGCCTCCTGGTATTTCTCCGGCTTCTCATATTCCTTCTTTCTGATGTTGCTGTCACTTGGCACTGCCACATCTATTATCACAGCACAGCAAGTTCAAATTGTCATCTCTCTCCTGCGCGGCGACCCTCAGGATTGAGCTTTTTCCCTGACACCTGGGGATCCTGTTTTGAATGATATTGATGCATTTTTTCTGGCTCTGGGGTTATTGTACGATGAACCTAATGTCACTGATCAAGCTGAAAAAAAACTTGTTGGCATTAAATCAGGGTCTTGAAGACGCTGAGTTGTACTGTCAGAAATTCCGAAAGTGGGCAGTCCTGACCAAATGGAATGATGATGCTTTGGCAGCCCTTTTTCGGAAGGGGCTGTCAAGAATGTAAAGGATGTTATGGTGGGATTCCCTGCTCCCTCTGGTCTCAATGATTCTATGTCATTGGCTATTCAAATTGACAGACGTTTGCGTGAGCGCAGAGGTATGCGTGAGAGAGTGTTGCCTTGTGAGCCAGCTTCTGAGCCCATGCAGTGTGAAAGAGTGACTTCTGGGGCACAGCGTCATGAGTTTCGAAAGCGTAATGGGTTATGTTTCTACTGTGGTGATGCCTCTCATGCTATTTCAGTCTGCCCTAAGCGGGGAAGACGTTTTGCACGCTCAGTTGTCTTGGGTAGTGTTCAGACTAAATTTCTGTTGACTGTTACCCTGATTTGCTCCCTGTCCACATTTTCTGCTCAGGCTTTTGTTGATTCAGGAGCAGCTATTAACCTGATGGATTTTGACTTTGCCAAACGTTGTGGGTTTCCCATGATACCCCTGCAGGAAGTCTATTCCCCTACTGGGCATTGATTCTACCCCTTTGGCGGAGAATAAACCCAGTTTTCTACTCAGGTGATAATGAGGGTTGAACCAGATCATCAAGAGAGTTGCAAATTTCTGGTGCTGTATAATCTGCATGACATTATTGTACTAGGTTTCCCTTGGTTACAGTCTCAATCCTGTTTTGGATTGGAAATCTGTGTCTGTCACCAGTTGGGGCTGCCAATGTGTTAATGCCAACACTCCTGTTTTTTCTGCCTCTCCCCAGTCTCAGGATGTTCCTGACTTTTTGACTGATTTTTCGGATGTATTTAGTGAAAGTAAATCGGCATCCTTGCCCCCTCACAGGAGCTATGATTGCGCTATTGAATTACTGCCTGGTGGTAAATTTCCTAAAGGTCGCCTTTTTAACTTGTCTGTACCTGAACACGATGCTATGCGATCTTATATTAAGGAGTCATTGGAGAAGGGTCATATCAGACCATCCTCTTCACCCTTGGGTGCCGGTTTTTTCTTTGTGGCCAAAAAGGATGGTTCACTGAGGCCGTGTATTGATTATCGTCTCTTGAATAAGATCACTGTGAAGTATCAATATCTGTTACACTTGATTTCTGGCCTGTTTTCCAGGGTGAAAAGTGCTACTTGGTTTACCAAGCTTGACCTCAGGGGGGCGTATAACCTTATTCGCATTAAGCACGGGGATGAATGGAAGACGGCGTTTAATACCCCAGAGGGGCATTTTGAGTACCAAGTGATGCCCTTTGGGCTCACTAATGCTCCTTCTGTCTTCCAATCCTTCATGAATGACATTTTCAGGGATTTTGTGGATAAATTTCTGATTGTTTATTTGGATGATTCTTGATTTTTTCCAATGACTGGGACTCTCATGTGAAACATGTTCGGACTGTGTTCCAGATTTTGAGAGAGAATGCACTGTATGTGAAGGGATCAAAGTGTCTTTTTGGCATACAGAAGGTCTCATTTCTGGGATTCATTTTGTCTCCGTCTGTTATTGAAATGGACCCGGTCAAGTTTCAGGCCATCTGTGATTGGGTCCAACCTACTTCATTAAAGGCTCTTCAGAGATTTTTGGGTTTTGCCAATTTTTATCGTAAATTTATTGGTAATTTCTTCGGTATTGTTAAACCATTGACTGATTTGACCAAAAAGGGTTCTGATGTGGTGAATTGGCCTCCTGAGGCAGTCTCTGCGTTTCAGGAACTTAAGCAGAGATTCACTTCTGCTCCTGTTCTACGGCAGCCTGATGTTTCTCTACCGTTTCAGGTGGAGGTTGATGCCTCTGAAATTGGGGCAGGTGCCGTTTTGTCCCAAAGAGATCCAGAGACCTCTAAGAGTAACCCTTGTGCCTTTTTCTCTTGAAAATTTTCTCCAACTGAACGTAATTATGACGTGCGTAATCGGGAGTTATTGGCCATGAAGTGGGCCTTTGAAGAGTGGAGACATTGGCTGGAAGGAGCCAAACATCAGGGGGTGGTCCTCACGGACCATAAGAATCTGGTTTATCTCGAATCAGCCAAGCGACTTAATCCTAGACAGGCTAGGTGGGCCTTGTTTTTCACACGTTTTAATTTTGTGGTTTCTTTTCTTCCTGGCACTAAGAATGTTAAGGCGGATGCCCTCTCGAGGAGTTTCTTTGCGGACTCTCCTGAGTTATCTGATCCTACTGTTATTTTGAAAGAGGGAGTAGTTCTTTCCGCCATCTCGCCCAATATGAGACTGGATCTGGAAGGGTGTCAGGAGGATAAACCGGAGCGCTGCCCTATTGGGAAATTGTTTGTCCCAGACCAGTGGAAGAAGAGTGTGATGTCTGAGATTCATTGTTCCGCGTTGGCTGGTCATCCCGGGATTTTTGGTAGCAGAGACTTGGTGAGTCGGTCCTTTTGGTGGCCTACTTTGTCTCGTGACGTCAGGGAATTTGTGCAGTCCTGCGGGACTTGTTCTCGCTCCAAGCTTTGCTCTCGCTCTAGTGGTTTGTTAATGCCATTACCTGTGCCCAAGAGGCCACGGACCCATATCTCTATAGATTTTATTTCCGACCTCCCTGTTTCTCAGAGAATGACCGTTATCTGGGTAATCTGCGATAGGTTTTCCAAGATGATACATCTTGTGCCATTACATAAGTTACCTTCCTCCTCCGAATTGGTGCCTTTGTTCCTTCAGCACGTGGTTCGGTTACATGGCATTCCGGAGAACATTGTGTCTGACAGAGGAGTCCAGTTTGTTTCCAGATTTTGGAGGACATTTTGTTCTAAACTTGGTGTTCAATTATCTTTCTCCTCTGCTTTTCATCCTCAGACCAATGGACAAACCGAGAGAACAAACCAGACCTTGGAGACTTATTTGAGATGTTTTGTGTCTGCTGATCAAGATGACTGGGTCTCTTTTTTGCCTTTGGCTGAGTTTGCTCTTAATAATAGAGCTAGCTCTGCCACCTTGATGTCTCCATTTTTCTGCAATTTTGGGTTTCAACCTCGATTTTCTTCGGGACAGGCGGAGGCTTCTGTCTGTCCGGGTGTTGACTCTGTTGTGGAGCGAATGCAGCAGATTTGGGACCAGGTAGTGGAGAGGTTGTCTCTCTCTCAGGAGAAGGCCCAACGGTTTGCCAACCGGCATAGGACTGATGGTCCTCGGTTTAAAGTGAGGGACTTGCTTTGGTTGTCCTCAAGAAATATCCCTATGAGGGTTGCATCTCCAAAGTTTAAGCCTAGGTTCATTGGACCTTATAAGATCATGGAGATTCTTAATCCTGTTTCCTTACGTTTGCTTCTTCCAGGGACATTTAAGATCCATAACGTTTTCCACAAGTCCTTATTGAAGAGGTTTGTCGAGCCAGTGGTTCCTATGGCTGCGCCTCCTGACCCTGTTTTGGTTGAGGGCAATCTGGAGTATGTGGTTGAGAAAATATTGGATTCTCGTTTTTTATAGACAGAAACTCCAGTATTTGGTTAAGTGGAGAGGTTATGGTCAGGAGGACAATTCTTGGGTTTTGCTTCGGACATCCATGCTAGGAGACTGATCCGTGCCTATCACCGAGCTCATCCTGATCGGCCTGGTTGCACAAGTGAGGGTTCGGTGACCCCTCCTCAAGGGGGGGGGTACTGTTATTAATGTGCTAGAGATGGTTTCTGAGCAGAGGCCTGTGTACAGACAGTACTGAGCCTTTCAGCGAGGAATGGCAATCTGGGATCGCTGACTGGTCTGATATAAGGGAGGTTCCCTCCCATGATGGTTGCCGGTGATCAATTGTTCTTGTCTCAATTGTGGTTCCTGGTTCATTTGGAAGTTTGCTGAGTCTTGCCTGCATCTTCTGCTATCAGATAAGATATTTTCTGCTTTTATTTTTGTGCTTGCTTTTTGCATTGTTCCCTGCACTTCTGTGGAGGTCAGCCAGGTCCCCTTCGGGGGGCTTGTGCTCCTCTCAGTTTTTCTGAAGCCACTGTTATTTGTTCATTTGCTTTTTCCTGTTTTTTCAGTGGCTGCGGCTTAGTTTTGTTACACTAGAGATCTGATTTTAGGTGGTAGAGATCGTGTGATCTCAGGTGTTTTTGCAATCAGAAGAGTTGGTATTTTTTAGGGTTTTTTTGGATTGCAGTGAGTATCCTTTCCTGTACTTTTCTGTCTAGACAGATTGGGCCCCAGCGTTTGCTCATTCTATTTTCTGTCTGTGTCCGTGCTTCTTCTTGTCTAACCGCCATTACATGTTTGGGGGCTTCCTATTTTCTTTGGGCATCTGCTACGGGGCAGATAGCTTTCCTCTTTCTGCCTTTAGGTGTAGTTATCTCTCAGGCTGTGACGAGGCGTCTAGGATCAACATAGGAACGCTCCACGGCTACCTCTAGTTGTGTGGTTAGTTCAGGGTACTGCAATCCAATAGGTTCCAGCCTCTCTGGTGTATTGCCGTTTTGGCTTATTCTCAGTTACCATAACACAACACAGCCCCCCTGCTGGGTATCGCTGATAGTCATCGAATGGCCTGGACCATTTTTTCATCGTTGGTCTCCCGCTGGCCAGTGCGCATCGCTGCGTGTGACAGCGGGAGACCAACGATCAGCGAGCTCCCAGCGCGTACAGCAGAAGCTGGGAACTGGTATCTAGGGTACACATCGGGTAACTAAGCGCAGCGCTTAGTTACCCGATGTGTACCCTAGATACCAGCTCCCAGCCCGTACAGCAGAAGCTGGGAGATGGTATCTAGGGTACACATCGGGTAACTAAGTGCGGGCAGCGCTTAGCTACCCGATGTGTACATTGGATACCAGCGTGCTCGCTGGTCCTGATCACTGGTGAGTCTGCCCATGTGACAGCTCACCAGCGATCAGCCAATGATGTCCCAGCGATCCCATTCACGTCGGATCGTTGGTGGGATCACTGGGACATTGAAGAGTGTGACGGGACCTTAAGGCTTCATTTAGACATGTGAACAGCTGTTATCAGTGTTGGCAGAAACTGCTGGATTGTGGAGCTGCTCCGTCTGATAATGGGCGTGGCAGAGTACTGCACATCCGCCTCCTATTCTAACCAATAGGAGGCAGATGTGCAGTACCAAGCCTCGGCCACTATCAAAAGACGGAGCAGCGCCACAATCGAGCAGTACTGGCCGGCGGCCACCGACACGGAGAAAAGCTGATTGTGGTGTTGCCCGACCCTGACCGATCAGATATTGATAACCAATCCTGAGGGTAGGTAATCAATGAAAAAGTAGCAGACAATCTCTTTAAATCTAACTTTTTTTGTACGTAAAATCATAGACAGTTGTTCAGGTTTTGTTTTTTTTTATCAGTGTCTGCAATTGTTAGGGTATGTTCTCACATTCAGTAACCGGAAGCGCTTTGGACGCAGCACATGTCCGCTCCATCTGAAGCGATGCCGGCTTTTGATTACAGGTGATTCTGCATGTGTTCATTGAACCGTGCGGATTCACCGCGTCCAATACATTGTACAGGGACATTTATCTTGCGGAAACTGAGCGTCTCCGCAAGATAAATAGACATGCTGCGATCTGGAAAGACGCGCCACATGTCTGTCTCCGCAGAGAAGCCGGAAGCGGCTGTGCAAGCAGAGTGGAGATGGGATTTCATGAAATCCCATCCACTATGCTGTAACAGCTGGCTGCTGCGGATTTACGCAGCGCCCAACCCGCAGCGTTTACTGACCGTGGGTACATACCCTTAGAGTATGTACACACTATCAGGAATGGCTCAGCATTTGCTCAGGATTTGACGCAGGTGAAATCTGCATCTGAGGTCACTGACAGGTCACCTGCGATTTTGATGTGGTTCTTACATGCGTTTTTCAGCATACATTTTTCCATTGTATGCGGGGGGTTTTGTCTATTGAAATAAAACTAATTGAAATTTGGCTTCTGGGAAGGAAAAAAAAAAGTGATTTCCTGTTTGCAGATATATTGGGGTATGTTCCCACGGTTAGTAAACTCTGCGGGTTGGATGCTGCGTACATCCGCAATGCCCAACCAGCAGCGTCCAGCTGTTACAGCATAGTGGATGGGATTTCAATTAATACCATGCCCACTATGTGTGCACCAATGCCCGCGGCTTCCCTGCAGAGACGGACATGCAGTGCGTCTTTCCAGACAGCAGCATGTCAATTTATGTAGCTGTGTAAATTACCCATTTAATTATCATTAGATGCGGTAAAACCGCATTATCTTCCTAGCTACATGCGTATTAAGCGCAGGAACGCAGCTTACTATGCATATACAGTGTCTTGCGAAAGTATTTGACTCCCTGGAACTTTTCAACCTTTTCCCACATATCATGCTTCAAACATAAAAGATACCAAATGTAAATTTTTGGTGAAGAATCAACAACAAGTGGGACACAATTGTGAAGTTGAACGAAATGTATTTTTTTTTACATTTTTGTGGAAATACAAAAACTGAAAAGGGGGCGTGCAATATTATTCAGCCCCTTTACTTTCAGTGCAGCAAACTCACTCCAGAAGTTCATTGTGGATCTCTGAATGATCCAATGTTGTCCTAAATGACTAATGATGATAAATATAATCCACCTGTGGGTAATTAAGTCTCCGTATAAATGCATCTGCTCTGTGATAGTCTCAGGGTTCTGTTTGAAGCACAGAGAGCATCATGAAGACCAAGGAACACAACAGGCAGTCACGTGATACTGTTGTGGAAAAGTTTAAAGCCGGATTTGGATACAAAATGATTTCCAAAACTTTAAACATCCCAAGAAGCACTGTGCAAGCGATCATATTGACATGGAAGGAGTATCATACCACTACAAATCTACCAAGACCCGGCCGTCCTTCTAAACTTTCATCTCAAACAAGGAGAAGACTGATCAGATATGCAGCCAAGAGGCCCATGATCACTCTGGATGAACTGCAGAGATCTATAGCTGAGGTGGGACAGTCTGTCCGTAGGACAACAATCAGTCGTACACTGCAAAAATTTTGCCTTTATGAAAGAGTGGCAAGAAGAAAGCCATTTCTCAAAGATATCCATAAAAATTGTTGGTTAAAGTTTGAAACAAGCCACCTGGGAGACACACCAAACATGTGGAAGGTGCTCTGGTCAGATGAAACCAAAATCGAACTTTTTGGCAACAATGCCAAGCGATATGTTTGGCATAAAGGCAACACAGCTCATCACCCTGAACACACCATCCCCACTGTCAAACATGGTGGTGACAGCATCATGGTTTGGGCCTGCTTTTCTTCAGCAGGGACAGGGAAGATGGTTAAAATTGATGGGAAGATGGATGGATCATTCTTGAAGAAAATCTGTTGGGAGTCTGCAAAAGACCAGAGACTGGGACGGAGATTTGTCTTCCAACAAGACAATGATCCCAAACATAAAGCAAAATCTACAATGGAATGGTGCACAAAAACATATCCAGGTGTTAGAATGGCCAAGTCAAAGTCCAGACCTGAATCCAATCAAGAATCTGTGGAAAGAGCTGAAAACTGCTGTTCACAAATGATCTCCATCCAACCTCACTGAGCTCGATGTACAAAACTGATAGAGACATACCCAAAGCGACTTGCAGCTCTAATCGCAGCAAAAGGTGGCACAAAGTATTAAGTTAAAGGGGCCGAATAATATTGCGCGCCCCACTTTTCAGTTTTTGTATTTCCACAAAAATTTAAAATAACCAACTTGTTGTTGATTCTTCATCAAAAATTAACATTTGGTATCTTTATGTTTGAAGCATGATATGTGGGAAAAGGTTGAAAAGTTCCAGGGAGCCGAATACTTTCGCAAGGCACTGTATACAAATTTAAATAACAGTGAATCTTGTAACATAGTAACATAGTTATTAAGGTTGAAGGAAGACTTTAAGTCCATCTAGTTCAACCCATATCCTATCCTAACCTGCCCTAACATGTTGACACAGCCGGAAGTACACAACACAGGAACTGGAGGAAAGCACATTTAAATAAATAATTTAAAGAAATAGCGTGAGGTCTCCCTATATTTGCTAACCAGCCAGAGTAAAGCCGACTACTGGGACTGGTATTTCAGGCTGGTAAAGATCCAATAACCATGAACCTTACCAGCCTGATAATACCAGGCCACAGCAGACTGCTTACCTTGGATGGTTAGCAAAAATAGTGGGATCCCCTTCAAAAATAAAATTAGCATGGGGTCCCCTATTTTTGTTAACCAGTCAAAGAAAAAGCAGACATCTGTGACCTGGTATTCTCACGCTGGTGAGGTCCATGTATTTTGGCCCTCACCAGCCTAAAAATAGCAGCCCGCAGCCGCCTCACAATTGGCACATCAAAAGATGCACCAATTATGGCATTTTACCCGGCTCTTCCCACTTGCCCTGTAGCGGTGGCAAGTGGGGTAATATTTGTGGGGTTAATGTCACCTTTGTATTGTTCGGTGACATCAAACTCACGGCTTAGTAAAGAAGAGGCATCTATAAGACACCTTTCCATTACTGATCCTACAGTTACATGGTAAATAAAGACACAGCCAGAATAAAGTCCTTTAAGTGAAATAATGGCACAGACTCCTTTAATAATCTTAATTAAACCATGCTTGCAACCTCGCCTAATTCCATCGACGCCCTTGTCTCCTGTAAGAGAAATAAAATAAAAAAGCAACAGTATCCTTACCTGTCCGCCGAGATGATATACTTACTGTCCCATGACGAGTCCAGCTCTGCTACATCTGGATGCCTTTGGCTGAATGGTGGCATTATACCACCATCCAGCCTGACATCCAGACACAGCGGAGCTTGAAGATGATGACCGCTGATAACTCAGTCACCGGCGGTCACGTGCACTCCAGTACTCGTGGTCAGCTCAGCTCATTGCGAGAACTGCAGTGTATGCGACCTTCCGGCAGAAACAAGGTAAGACATTGTTTAAATTAGCACACATGCGTAGTAAGCCGAGTTCCCGCAGTTAATACGCATGTGACTAAGAAGATAATGAAGTTTTACCGTATCTAATGATAGTCTATGGGTAATTTATGCAGCAGAGACGGAGAGTCACCACTACATAAATTGAGATGCTGCGGTCTGGAAAGACGCGCCGCATGTGCGTCTCCGCAGGGCAGCCTGACGTCTCAGGACGTACAGTGGAGATGGGATTTCAAGAAATCCCATCCACTTTGCTGTAACATCTGGACGCTGCGGGATTGACGGTGCGGATGTACGCTGCGTCTTATCCGCAGCGTTTACTGACCGTGGGAACATACCCTTAACCTCAGCGTTTCATCAATGATTTTTCACACATGAAAAAAAATAAACTGCAAAGCGTCACTTATCCATTACAATGTTTAGCATGGACTGTACACTGATGCCACCTATGTTCTGTGCTTGATTTATGACTTGGATGGGTCATTTTGATCATGTTTCTGATTATTTTGTGGAGACACGGGCCGCAAAAAAACTCGGACATGTACAGAGTGCCTTTGACTTTAATGGGTTCATGTTTTATAAGTGAAAATCATGGATACAACACAATTTGTGATTCACAGATGTTTGAATGAGGCTTTAGGCAGATCCTGGGTAATATGTGAAGGCAGCTTTGCGTATGTCTGCTTGCAGTTATTGCTACTGTATTCAGCACAGAGTTGCATGAAGTCTGATAAATTTAAATATGCATGAAATGTAACATTTCTGTATAAAGCAGTTTTTAATTTTCACGTCACACCCTACTGGAGTGCGAATTTTGAAATTCATAGCCAACTACACCCATACTGTAAAAATGGGGAGAAAGGCGTAAAAAAGCAAATAGACTATTTTTGCACAAAAGGGATGTGTAATAAGAATTTAAAAAAAAAAAAAGTTTTGATTGATTCCCCATACCGTCGATCTGCAGCAGCAGACATTTATTTTATCAATCTGTAAACATATCTCTATTGGACAGGGCAGATTTTAATCACCTTGGAAGACAACTTTACATACAGAATTAAAAATGCTGAGAAAACAGACTGCAGTCTAGAACATGGTTTACAGTTCCTCCGACTTCCGCACCCTCCAGCATTTTTTTTTTTGGCACAGTGCCTCACTTCCGCTTGATAAGATCATTTGCATTGTTAAAAGTATAGTCTGTTTGCGCACGTTAGGTAACAAGTTTGTTGACTGTTACCAATGACGACGCAAGACTGTGAATTCAGCTTTGGACTGCAATGCAGGTTTACAACTTAGTATCAGCACAGTGCTATCTTTCCACAAAGTTACTTATCAGTGGTTTTCATACACGTTGAACGTTGCATTCGTATCAAAACAATGCACGCCAAAAGGTACATCGTTTTTACGGACATTTCTTTCTTCAATGGCTTCCAATAGAACGTCTGAAATTCGTGGAAAACCACTTTTACAAAATGCCAAATAAAAAGTCACTAAAAGTTCATGCAAAAGACAAACAAAACATTTATTAACCCTTTACCCCCAAGAGTGGTTTGCATGTTAATGACCGGGCCAATTTTTACCATTTTGACCACTGTCCCTTTATGCGGTTATATCTCTGGAACGCTTCCATGGATCCCGGTGATTCTGACAATGTTTTCTTGTGACATTTTGTACTTCATGATAGTGGTAAGATTTCTTTGGATATTACTTGCGTTTATTTGTGAAAAAAACTAATTTGGTGAAAATTTTGCAATTTTCCAACTTTGAATTTTCATGCCCTTAAATCAAAGATATATCACACAAAATACTTAATAAGTAACATTTCCCACATGTCTACTTTACATCAGCACAATATCGGAACCAACATTTTTTTTTTTCGTTCGGATGTTATAAGGGTTAAAAGTTGACCAGCGATTTCTCATTTTTACAACACCATTTTTTTTTTAGGGACCACATCACATTTGAAGTCACTTTGAGGGGTTTATATGATAGAAAATACCCAAAAGTGACACCATTCTAAAAACTGCACCCCTGAAGGTGCTCAAAACCACATTCAATAAGTTTATTAACCCCTCAGGTGCTTCACAGGAATTTTTTAAATGTTTAAAAAAAAAAAATAACATTTAAATCACAAAAAATTTACTTCAGATCCAATTTGTTTTACCGTATATACTCATGTATAAGCCAATCAGTGTATAAGCCGACCCCCTAATTTTGCCACAAAAAACTGGGAAAACTTATTGACTCGCGTATAAACCTAGGGTGAAAAATGATTATGCCCCCATATGATGCTCCACAGATTATGCCCAAAATGCTCCACAGATTATGCCCCCATATGCTCCAGATTATGCCCAATATGCTTCAGAGATTATGCCCCCATATGCTCCAGATTATGCCCCCATATATTCCACAGATTATGCCCCCATATGCTCCAGATTATGTCCCATATGCTCCATATTATGCCCCCATATGTTCCAGATTATGCCCTCATATGCTCCAGATTATGCCCCCATATGTTCCACAGATTATGCCCCCCATATGCTGCACAATTATGCCCCATATGCTCCATAGTATAGGCCTCATATGCTGCTGCAAAAAAAAAAATGACATACTCACCTCTCGTCGCTGGGGGCCAGGTGCTGGTGTCCTGAGCAGGCGGTAACACCGGCGCGCTATGGGGGACAGGTGCCGGTGTCACTGCTCGCTCAGGACCCCAGCACCTGAGATATTTACCTGTCCTCTGCACGCTGCGTCCTCTTCCAGGTCCTCGGCAGTGAATGATCTGGCAGGGGGCGCGACGCGCACTAACGACATCATCGCGCCCTCTGACCTGATCATTCACAGCCAGAGGTGGCAGACGAGGGAGCAGCGCGCAGCGGTGGAGAGAGGACAGGTAAATATCGCTATACTCACCCCTCCGCCGGCGCGTCTCTGCAGCCTTTCCTCTTCTCCCAGCGCTCTCCGCAGTGCTTCAGTCCTACAGCAGTCACGTGGTACTGCTTATTAAAGTCATGAATATGTGCATATTCATGACTTTAATGAGCGGTGCCATGTGACCGCTTCAGGAAGGAGCCAGAGATCGTGGGAGAAGCAGGGGGGCTGCAGAGACCGTGCCGGCGGAGGAGTGAGCATGATCCGACACCCCCGCTCCCCCTCCCCTGCCGACCCCTGTATATGACCCGCGTATAAGCCGAGAGGGGGACTTTCAGCCCTAAAAAATGGGCTGAAAATCTCGGCTTATACACGAGTATATACGGTATTTTGCCAAGGGTAACAGGAGAAATTGGACCCCAAAATTTGTTGTACAATTTCTCCTGAGTACGCTGATACCCCATATACAGCTCTGGCAAAATTTAATAGACCATTTTCAAATGTAACGTTTGTATGATTTTTTTCTTTATATTTTTGAGTAAAATGTAAATTCTTCTTTTAGTCTATAAATTTCTGACAACATGTCTCCGAATTTCTAAGCAAAAAATTTTGTATTTTTTTTCCTGACAAAAAAAATAGTCAAAATTGAAAAAAAAAAAAAATGCAGTGCTTTCAGACCTCAAATAATGCAAAGAAAATAATCATTTAGAAACAACAATACTAATGTTTTAACTCAGGAAGCGTTCAGAAATGAATATTTTGTGGAATAACCATGACTTTTAAAAACAGCTTTCATGCTTTCCACCAGTCTTTCACACAGCTCCTGGAGCAAAAATTTAACAAGTTATTTGTTTGATGGCTTGTGACTATCCATCTTCCTTTTGATTACAGTCCAGAAGCTTTCAATGGGGTTCAGGTCTGGAGAATGGGCTGCCCATGACGGGGTTTTGATGTGGTGGTCTCTTATTTTTTGCCAGAGCTGTATGCAGGTAAACCACTGCTTGGGTGCATGTGCCGCAAGTATTGCACACATGGACACTGACATCTCCAGTACCGGAAATATCAGGACATGTGAAAGAGGCATTATAGCGGGTTTTTATGTTTGGCAAGTGTCACACACACTAAAAGACTCCTTTTATTGCTAAAAATAGTTTTTACATCACCACATTTTGAGAGCTATAAGGGTGAGTTTCCACGGTCAGGAAACGCTGCGTGTTTGGCGCTGTGCGCTGGCGCAGCGCCAAACACGCAGCGTCCAGATGTTACAGCATAGTGGAGGGGATTTCAAGAAATCCCGTCTCCACTATGCGTAACAATACGCAGGTGGCAAACCTGCGTAAACGGACATGCGGCGCGTCTTTTCAGACCGCAGCATGTCCTCGCGTATTGCGGCGACGGTGCGTCGCCGCAACATAATTAACTCAGGGCTATGTAGCCCTGCGCTCTTTCCGGAGGTGTTCCGGAGGTGTCCTGAACACCTCCGGAAAGAGCGCGCGTCAGAAAGGGGGCGGGGCTTAGACGGAGCGGAATTTCCGCTCCGACAAAAGCGCTATGGTTCCGGACCGTGGAACCATAGCTAATTTTTCCATATTTTGGACCACAAAGTCATATGAGGTCTTGTTTTTTGTGGGACGAGTTGACGTTTTTATTGGTACCATTTTCGGGCACATGACAATTTTGATTGCTTTCTATTCCGATTTTTGGGAGACAATGAGCAAAAACCAGCAATTCAGTAATTTCTTTTGGGGTGCGGTTTTACACCGTTCCACGTGTGGTAAAATTGATAAAGCAGTTTTATTCTTCGGGTCAGTACGATTACGGCGATACCTCATTTATATTTTTTTTCTGTTTTGGCGCTATTATATAATAAAAACTATTTTATAGAAAAAATAATTATTTTGCATCACTTTATTCTGAGAGCTATAACTTTTTTATTTTTTTGTTGATGATGCTATATGGCAGCTCGTTTTTTGCGACACAAGATGACGTTTTCAGCGGTACCATGTTTATTTATATCAGTCTTTTTGATCACGTGCTATTCCACTTTTTGTTCGGCGGTATGACGATACAGCATTGTTTTTTGCCTTGTGTTTTTTTTTTTTATGGTGTTCACTAAAGGGTTTAACTAGTGGGACAGTTTTATAGGTCGGGTCGTTACGATACCAAATATGTACTTTTATTGTTTAATTTTTTTTATTCAAATATTTATTTAGTGATAGAATAAATATTGTTTTTTTTTTTTTTTTTTTCATTTAATTCTTACTTTTCCACTTTGTCTCACTATGGGACAATCATTTTTTGCATGCTTATCGCTTGTATGGTATGCAGATAAAGCAACATCTGCATGCTGCACAAGCTGTCAGCACTGCACTGACACAGGGAGACTTGCTGATCATGCACTGCACATGATCAACAAGTTTCCCAAGTTTACTTAGCTCTGGTGACCTGGATGTCGTCATGACGACATCCGCTCACCATGGCAATGATCGGGACCCCGCATCACGCCACAGGGTCTCCGATCCAAAGGCAGAGGGGCTGTCAGCCCTGCAACGGCTCCCGGAACGCTGCGATCTTGTTTGATCGCAGCATTTCGAGGGTTAAAGTGCCGGGAGCGGTCTGACTGCTCCTGGCACCTAGTGCCGGGTGTCAGCTGTGAGAATCAGCTGACACCCGCTATGACGTATTATCCCATCCACGGTCAAATTGTGCTGGGTCACATGGACGGGATAGTACGTCAGATGTCAGAGAGAGGTTAAAGTATATTTTCATCTGCTAGGCATTTTTACATGCATTTTAAAAAGCTACAAAAAAAAAATAAAAAATAAAAGAAGCCTAAGAGCTCCATGGCGTCCATGAAACTCGGTCCGAGCACGTACCG
Organism: Oophaga sylvatica; assembly: GCA_033576555.1. Classification (NCBI taxonomy): domain Eukaryota; kingdom Metazoa; phylum Chordata; class Amphibia; order Anura; family Dendrobatidae; genus Oophaga; species Oophaga sylvatica. The sequence continues at coordinate 190,447,393 of JARQOD010000001.1, forward strand.
CAATGCATGATGTGTCCAAGTGTAACCCGACTTGAACTGGACAGCCTTGACTGTAAGGCCGGAGTCACACTGGCGACAAAATCGGACGACTGCAATGCGATGAAATATCGCATTGCAGTCGGACCTATGTTAATCTATGGAGCAGCTCCCAGTATCAGATTTTTTGTGGTCCGTTTTAAACGTCCGTGTACAATCGCAGCATGCTGCGATTGTCACCGATTGGGGGTCGACTATCGCCAATGCAAGTCTATGGGAGCGATGAAAAATCTGATTACAAACGGACCACACTGTGTGATTTGCGATGAAATCGCATCTGGTGTCCTTTAGAAAAGCCGGCAATTCATCCCTGGCTATACTGTAAAATCACACTGACAGCTTTAATAAAGACTAGAAAGAATAGATATATACACATAGAACACATATATATATATATACATGTCATTGTGACATGTACATATACATATATTTATAGTTCCTAGACTTCTACATACTGTAATAGCCGCTAATTCAATTGCCGGGTTTTGTGAAATCACAGAAGCCGACATGAAATGATACATTGTTTCCACACATTTAACCATGTAATTTCATGTATTTTTATATATGTTTGAAACATACAATTACATGAGTGTATTTGTGCAAAATTTCAGACATGTAGGGGTTAATTAAAGGTGTAATTTGTTGAAAAAAAATGCGTGGGCTCCCGCTGTATTTTCTCCACCAGACAGACAAAGCAAAGCGAGTGGAGGCAGATAATAATAGCCCAGGGAGGGTGCATTTTTTTTGTGCCCCCCCTGGCTACTAACATCTGCCCCCAGACACCCCAGAAAGGGCAAATCTATAATTAGATTCGCCCTTTCTGGCACTTTGCCCGTCTATTCCCATTGCCCTGTAGCGGTGGCGAATGGGTTAATCTCACCTTACTGTCACCTTGCAATTGAAAGGTCACCTTAAGGCAGGTTAATAATTGATAGCTGTCAAATAGACAACTACCAATTATTAATCCTATTGAAGTAAATAAAAAAACACACACACTTTAAGAATAAATAATTTTAATGAAATAAAAACACATTTTTTTGACCATATTTTATTTTACACTTAATCCGTGCGAAGCCATTGATCTCCTAAAATAAAGAAAAAGAAATAAAACAACATTATTCTTACCTATTCCGCCGATCTGTCACGTCCCACGCTGTAATCCTTCACAAAGGGTTAACTAGCTTTGAGCCAAGCAGTGCAAGTAATCCTGCGTGCTCAGCTCAAAGCTCATGAATGAATAAGTTCCTCTCCTGGCGACAGGAGAGGATGTGTTTCATGAATGAAGCTTAATTGATTGTGTCCACTTTCCCTTTAGGTCAGGTCACTACAGTTAAATTGGCAATAAATCAATTAAGCTCCATTCATGAATCTATTCCTCTACTTTCGCTGGGAGAGGAAGTTATTCATTCAGGGGAATACAGGTCTGAGACAGCATTATTAGCTCTCTGCGACCTGTAACCTGTTAACCCTTTCTGATGGATTACACGTGGGACCTGACTGTACATCGGATTGGTAAGTATAATTTTGCTTTTTTATTTTATTTTTATTACAGGAAATGGTTTTAGCAGGAAAATAAAATATGGTCAAAAACTGTGTGATTATTTCATTAAACTTCTTTTTTATTAAACTGTGTGTGTTTGATTTTTCTTTCATACAATAGGATTAATAATTGATAGTTGTCTAATTGACAGCTATCAATTATTAACCTGGCTTAAAGTGACCTTTCAATTGCAAGGTCATTTTAACCCCTTATTAACCCATTCGCCACCGCTACAGGGCAATGGGAATAGACGGGCAAAGTGCCAGAAAGGGCGAATCTAATTATAGATTTGCCCTTTCTGGGGTGTCTGGGGGCAGATGTTAGTAGCCAGGGGGGGCACAAAAAAAATGTACCCTCCCTAGGCTATTATTATCTGCCCCCACTCGCTTGCTTTGTCTGTCTGGTGGAGAAAATACAGCGGGAGCCCACGCATTTTTTTTCAACGAATTTACACCTTTAATTAACCCCTACATGTCTGAAATTTAGCACACATATACTCATGTAATTGTATGTTTCAAACATATATAAAAATACATGAAATTACATGGTTAAATGTGTGGAAACAATGTATCATTTCATGTCGGCTTCTGTGATTTCACTGAAGCCGGCAATTGAATTAGCGGCTATAACAGTATGTAGAAGTGTAAGAATTATAAATATATGTATATATATATGTCACAATGACATATATATATATATATATATATATGTGCTCTATGTGTATATATCTATTCTTTCTTTTGGCATTTAAATACTATTCTTTTGGATCCATTATATGTCAGTTTTGCAAGCCTGCGAGAAAATCTCGCAAGTCGGATGAAAATCGGATGTTACAAGGTACACACACATGCGATTAAATCGCATCTTTGAAGGAAAATCGGATGCCAGAAGGATGTGTGATGTTTTTATTTTGATCCGATTGTCGACCGTCTAAAACGGACCGATTTTTTGTGGTTGTGTGTGACTCCAGCCTAACGTTGTGGATGCCCTCCACCTGGACTTTTCAAATGCATTTGATAAAGTGCAACATAAAAGGTTGGTATATAAAAGGAAAGAAATGAGACTAGAGGAAAATGTGTGATTTAGTTAAATGGCTCAGTGAAAGGAAACAAAGAGTGGTTATTAACCCCTTAGTGACAGAGCCAATTTGGTACTTAATGACCAAGCCAATTTTTACAATTCTGACCAGTGTTACTTTATGAGGTTATAGCTCTGGAACGCTTCAACAGATCCCACTGATTCTGAGATTGTTTTTTCGTGACATATTGTACTTCATGTTAGTGGTAAAATTTGTTTGATATAACTTGCGCTTATTTATGAAAAAAACAGAAATTTGGCAAAAATTTTAAAATTTAGCAATTTTCAAACTTCATTTTTGTACCCTTAAAATCAGAGAGTGGTGTCACACAAACTAGTTAATAAATACCATTTCCCACATGTCAACTTTACATCAGCACAATTTTGGAAACAATTTTTTTTTTTGTCAGGACATTATAAGGGATAGGCCGGGATCACACATGCGACGAAAACGTCCGATGGTCGCATGTGAAATCCCAGCTCTGGTGCCGGCACTTGGGAGTGGAGTGCGCGGCTGCATGTAATTATATGCAGCCGCTCGCTCCACTTCCGAGGCCGGCACCACAGCTGGGATTTCACATACGACCATCGGACGTTTTCGTCGCATGTATGATCCCGGCCTTAAAAGCTGACCAGCGATTTCTCATTTTTTCAAAAAAATTTACAAAACCATTTCTTTAGGTACCGCCTTACATTTGAAATGAGTTGGGGGGATCAATATAATAGAAAATACCGAAAGGTAACACCATTTTAAAAACTGCACCCCTCATATGGTGCGCAAAACCACATTCAAGAAGTTTATTAACCCTTCAGGTGCTTCACGAGAACTAAAGCAATGTGGAAGGAAAAAAAATGAACATTTTCCTTTTTTTTTTTTTTAAAAAAAAAGTTTACTTTGGAACCAATTTTTTTTTATTTTCACAAGAGTATCAGGAGAAAATCCACCATAAAATTTGTGGTACAATTTCTCCTGAGTACACCAAAACCCCGTATGTGGAGGAAAGCCACTGTTTGGGCGCATGGCAGTGCTCAGTAGTGAGTGAGCACCGTTTGACTTTTTGAACGCAAAATTGGCTGGAATCAATGGCGGGGTCATGTCGTGTTTAGAGACCCCATGATGTGCCTAGACAGTGGAACCCCCCAATTCTAACTCCAACCCTAACCCCAACATACCCCTAACCCTATTCCCAATCCTAACACACTCCTAACCCTAATCCCAACTCTAACCACAACCCTAACACACCCCTAACCGTAATCCCAAACATAACTCTAACTTTAGCCCAACCCCAACGAAAAAAAATGGAAAGAAATTATTTTTTTTTTATTATTTTTACCTAAGGGGGTGCTAAAGGGGGGTTTGAGTTACTAATTTTTATTTTGATCACAGTGATAGGGTCTATCACAGTGATCAAAATGAACCAATAGGAAAAATTTCCTATTGTTGCCGCCCGATCTCGGCGGCCGGACTGCGATGCGCCCACCATTTTCTTCCCGGAAGATGCCACCGGCCGGAGGACATCAGTGGGGATGCAAAAGGATCCAGGGACACCGGAGGTACTGGGTGGGAGGGGATCGGAGAACCCCATTTTTCTCTCCTCTGATGTGTGATCACATCAGAAGAGAGAAATTAAATGGGACTTTTTTTTTTTTTTTTCGGTCATCGTTATTCCGTTAATAACAGCGATCGCAACACTGGGGTCGGTAAAAACTGACCCGACTCATGTTCTTTGAGGTCTTAGCTACCCCCAGCAGCTGAGACCCCGGAGAAATTCAGACGCTGAGGGGCGCTATACCCTTATTTCTAAGCGCCGTTAAAAAGCAGCACTGATGAATAAGTACCCTTAACTGCCGCCGTTAAAAGGCGTATCGGCGGTCGTCAAGAAATTAATGGAACACACCACCTGGGTCACCGTAAACAGTGGGGTACCACAGAGGTCAGTATTGTGCCATCTTCTTTTTAACATTTATTAATAACCCAGGGCATACACAGTAGAATTTCAATATTTTCAGATGATGCTAAACTCTGTAAGGTAATAAACGCAGAGGATTATAATATTACAGAAAATTTACGTAAGCGGGAGGTTTGGGCTGAAAAATAGCAAATGAAGTTTAATGTAGATAAATGTAAGGTCATGCACTTGGGCCGAGGAAATAAGTTGTACTGTTATGTCCCATGAATGAGACATTTTACAGACTGTCCTGTGTATTTTACATGCTGTATTGCAGTCTCTCATATTGTTTACTGTTGCTATGTGTCCCTGTGTTTGCATAGCTGAAATCCTCCCTTTACATCAAGTTTGTCCCTTCTGTCTCCCTCTCCTGGTATGATAACCAGGGGAGGAGATCATTTGCATATTCCCAATTCATTCTGGGATAAGTGAAGAGTCTCCGCGAGCTCCAAGAACACTGGGTTTTGGCTGTTGCAGCTGAAAGGAGGACATCGGTAAACCAGGGGAGGAGTCCTGAGGAGATCATTTGCATATTCCCAGTTCATTCGGGGATAAGTGAAGAGTCTCCGCGAGCTCCAAGAACACTGGGTTTTGGCTGTTGCAGCTGAAAGGAGGACATCGGTAAACCGCGCCCCAATTTTGGCACTTTTTTCACTGCTGTGATATCTCTTTAACAATAAGAGCATGGAAGAGGCCAGGAGCCATGTGGTGAGTTGCATTTCTTGCTAAATGTTCACAGATTTACCAGTGGAAAAGCCAAATTTCACATGCCACAAATGCAAGCTTGTGTCCATGTTGTAGGAAAAGTTGCGAAATCGAGAAGAGAGGTTAGCTACATTGAAGATCATTAAGGAAGATGAAGCAGAATTATCTCTTCATGGTGCAGAAAGAGAAGAAATTCGACCTGCACCTGAAGAAACAGAGGAATGGAAGCATGTGACCCAGAGAAGCAGGAGGATCGTGAAGCAGTCAGCACCCATACTGCTCAGGAACCAGTACCAGCTCTCACACAGGAGAATGTTGAAGAAATACCTCAGGATAAGACTTTACCCACAAAGAGCAACCTTGTAAGCCCTCAGAGTCCTCCCGAATGGAGAAAGAAAACTGTTGTGATGAAGAAACGGAGAGTTGTTGTCATGGGGGATTCCCTGTTGAGAGGAACAGAGGCCGCTATCTGCAGACTGGATATAACCTCAAGAGAAATGTGCTGTCTTCCAGGTGCAAAAATTAAAGATGTGTCTGACAGGATATCAGGACTCTTCAGACCTAAAGATGACTACCCATTCCTGCTAATACATGTGGGGACAAATGACACCACAAGAAGTGACCTGGAAACCATCTGCAGTGACTTTGAAAACTTAGGCAAGAAAGTGAAAGAACTGGGTGCGCAGGTGGTCTTCTCATCCATCCTCCCAGTGGATGGCCATGGAACAAGGAGGTGGAATAAGATTCTGCAGGTGAACAACTGGCTACGTCGATGGTGCCGTCAGCAAGGATTTGGATTTCTGGATCACGGAGTGAATTACCTATACGATGGACTACTTGCTAGAGATGGGGTGCACCTTACGAAGACTGGAAAACATGTAGTTGGAAGTCGCCTTGCTACACTCATCAGGAGAGCTTTAAACTAGAACAATGTGGGAAGGGAAGCAAAACCCAAGAAAAAGCCATACACCTGACAAATGCTATTGAGAACTCGGCTATTAGAAGTGGAAAGGAAGAACGAAGACAAAACAATCTAAATAATAAAAATATTGGAGGAAGAGAAACCAATCACAAACTAAAATGTTTTTATACAAATGCACAAAGCATGGGCAACAAACAAGGAGAATTGGAACTACTAACGCAGGAGAAGTATGATGTCATTGGAATCACTGAAACTTGGTGGGACGATACACATGATTGGAATACAAGGCTAGAAGGATACAACTTATTTGCAAGAAACAGACTTGATAAACGAGGAGGAGGTGTCGCATTGTATGTTAGAAAAGCGTATATCTGCACAGAGATTGACGCTTCAGAGACTGGGAGTTCTGTGGAAACTGTTTGGGTAAGATTACAAGGACAGAACAATGGCAAGGACACCATTGTAGGCATTTACTACAGGCCACCTATGCAAGCTGAAGATATGGATGAACTCTTTATGCATCAAATGGCCAAGTTCTCCAAAAAATATGACATAGTGGTCATGGGAGATTTCAACTATCCAGACATTTGTTGGGAATCTCTCTCAGGCAAAACTAACAGGTCAAGGAAATTCTTATCCTCTCTTGCTCACAACTTTATCTTCCAAAAGGTAGGTGAGAAAACAAGGGGATCTGCTACCTTGGATCTAATCCTTATAAACAGGGAGGAAATGGTTGAGGAGGTAAGAGTGGCTGGGACCCTAGGAGGTAGTGACCATGCTATTTTAGAATTTTGGATAACAAGAGAAGGAAGACCTGTGAAGACTCAGACGTCAAGGTTAGATTTCAGAAAGGCAGATTTTAAGGGACTCAGAAAGAGAATTGGAGGGATCCAATGGCAGGATATCCTTAAGGACAAAAATGTCCAGGAAGGATGGAACATCTTGAAAAATGAGATTCTCAAAGCACAATCGTTAACAATTCCAAAAAGAGGGAAGAATGGGAAGCATTTAAGGAAACCAGGATGGATGAACAAAGAACTTAAACACATGCTAAAAAGGAAGAAAGAAATGTTTATCAAATGGAAAGAGGGAGGCTTATCTAAAGAAGAATATAATGCCATCTGCAGAACCTGCAGGGCACAAATCATATTATCTAAAGCTGACAATGAATTAAGGCTTGCAAGAGATGTCAAAAGCAACAAAAAAGGATTTTGGGGATACGTCAAAAGTAAAAGAAAAGTCAAAGATGCTATAGGATTTTTACAGGATGAAAATGATGAAATGGTAAGACAGGATGTTGAGAAGGCTGAACTTTTAAATTCCTATTTTGCATCTGTTTTCTCTCAGAAAGGAAATGTAACATCAACTGATCTTCACTGTCCTATTAAAGGAATAGAAGAATCCAGGATATCTATAAACAGAAAGACAGTGAGGAAACACTTAGCTAACCTAAATGAATTCAAGTCTCCAGGTCCAGATGAATTACACCCCAGAATACTGAAGGAGATAGCAGAAGAAATTCTTGAGCCACTGTCCATAATCTTTGAAAATTCTTGGAGAACAGGAGAAGTCCCAGAAGACTGGAGAAGAGAAAATGTTGTTCCTATCTTCAAAAAGGGGAAGAAGGTGGACCCAGGGAACTACAGGCCGGTGAGTCTGACTTCTATACCAGGAAAAATCTTTGAACAAATTATTAAAGAACATGTCTGTAAGTACCTGCATAAGAATGAAGTGATTAAACAGAGTCAGCATGGGTTTGTAACTAATAAGTCATGTCAGACTAACTTAATTTCCTTCTATGACAATCACTGACTGGGTGGATCAGGAAATGCTGTAGATATAGTATATCTTGACTTCAGCAAAGCATTTGACAAAGTATCTCACACAATCCTTATTGAAAAAATGACTAAGTATGGAATGGACAAGGCAACTGTTAGGTAGATTCATAACTGGCTTAGTGATCGGATCCAAAGAGTGGTCGTAAATGGCTGCACATCCAGTTGGAAGAATGTCTCAAGTGGGGTACCACAAGGCTCTGTTTTGGGCCCTGTATTGTTCAACATCTTTATCAATGATTTAGATTAAGGAATTGAGGGTAAACTGATCAAATTTGCTGATGACACAAAGCTAGGAGGGGTAGCTAATACTAGAGAAGAGAGAGGATTCAAAAAGATATAAATGAACTGGAGCAGTGGGCAGCAACTAACAGAATGGTTTTTAACAGGGAAAAATGCAAAGTACTACATCTGGGCAATAAAAATGAAAAAAGCATATACAAAATGGGAGGAATAGGGTTAAGTAACAGCACATGTGAAAAAGACTTGGGTATACTAATTGATCACAGACTGAACATGAGTCAACAGTGTGATGCAGCAGCAAAAAAGGCAAATACAATTCTAGGATGTATCAACAGAAGCATACAGTCTAGATCACGTGAGGTCATTATTGCCCTCTACTCCTCTTTGGTCAGACCTCATCTGGAATACTGTGTCCAGTTTTGGGCACCACATTTTAAAAAAGACATCAACAAACTGGAGCAAGTTCAAAGGAGAGCCACCAGAATGGTGACCGGTCTGCAAACCATGTCCTATGAGGAACGGTTGCAGGATTTGGGAATGTTTAGCTTGCATAAAAGAAGACTGAGAGGAGACTTAATAGCTGTCTACAAATATCTCAAGGCTGTCACATTGTAGAAGGATCATCTTTATTCTCATTTGCACAAGGAAAGACTAGAAGCAATGGGATGAAACTGAATGGGAGGAGACACAGATTAGATATTAGAAAAAACTTCTTGACAGTTAGGGTGATCAAGGAGTGGAACAGGCTGCCACGAGAGGTGGTAAGTTCTCCTTCAATGGAAGTCTTCAAACAGAGGCTGGACAGACATCTGTCTGGGATGATTTAGAGAATCCTGCTATGAGCAGGGGGTTGGACCAGATGGCCCAGGAGGAACCTTCCAACTCTACCATTCTATGATTCTATGTCATTTCCTTCTTCTTTCTCCATCTTGGTTTTATCAGAATCACATGTGTTTTCAGTCTGTCTGAAGAAAGTTTTTTTTATCTGCTGCTGTTTGTATGCATTCAACAAGAATTCTTACAGAAATCAAAGTCTCTTCTGGATTCTTCATAACATGCGTGCCGGCAGCGGAGTTAAGCTATCTGCGACCGTCGCCAATTGTAAGGTGAAGAGATCCAGCATCTCACAGAGCCATATTTGCAGCTACAAGCCCCGGGGACAGAATAAGTACAATTAGGTACCAAACTGTAAAACACAGGGTGAAACGGTCACTGAAAAATTATTGGGTGCGTGGGTGGATGGCAAATTAAACTTTAGTGATTAGTGCCAAGCAGATGCTGCCAAGGCAAATAAAATATTGGGATGCATTAAGAAAGACCTAGATGCTTGTAACAAGAACATAGCTTTGCCTCTACAAAAGTCACTAGTGCAGCCACACTTAGAATACTGTGTAGAATTTTGGGCCCCAGTGTATAAGAAAAACATAGCTGAACTACAGCGGGTGCAGGGAAAGGCATCTGAGGTTATTAAGGGAATGTGTGGAAAGCAAAACCAAGACAGGTTATCAAATTTGGGGTTATTCAACTGGTAAAAACGGAGGCTTAGGGGTAATCTTATTACAATGTACAAATATATGACGGGACTATACAGAGATCTTTCTAATGATCTTTTTACAATGAAGTCTGCCACAGTGACAAGGGAGCACCATCTACAGTGGAATGTAAAAGTTTGGGCACCCCTGGTCACAATGGAAATGGACCAAGGCAATGATTAGTACCTAGTGGCACCCCTTGTCACGCTGTCTAATGATATGTATACAATGTCAGTAAACTATTAATACAGGAACAACACTCTATACAACAACTAGTATAGCAACATCAGCATGTAAATATAGAATAGATTTATCTGACACGATATCTGCTGAACTCAGGTTAATCTTGAGGACTTGATGAGCTGAAACAGGAAAGAGGTGGACCGGGATCTAACCTGACCCTAAACTGGGGTCCTAACTAATCCCTCACCTTGGAGGTACTGATAATGGTTCAGAGGTCCAAGTCTCCAACCTAACCCTGTCTCCTATCAGACCCTGAACCCTGTAATCAGTCCTAAGAAGGATCCTGACTACCACCAAAGGGATATGGGCTGATCTCAGCTAAATACACAGATTAGACATATAAGACAGACAGGATAACACTCGCTTGCATACACACTCAAACACCAAAGGAACATAAATGGTCTGGGAAATAAACTCTAACAAAGTTGAGCTTAGAACAACTAAAGGAGCTCACAACTAAAGTCTATACAGATTCATTCCTATCTGTGGTCTGCATGAAGGTTTCACTGGCAACTCCCCAAGCAGACAACCAGGAATTTAAAGGAAACCAATCAACAAATAATCAATTGCAGCCGGGAGAAACTGCACCCAGTCCCAGCACCGAGCACAGACAGAATTAACTCCCTAGCTGCCAAACACAAAGAAACAGCAGCTCAGCTGTGAGAAGTCAAAATGTGCAACCGCGACGATCTTCGTGGCAATGCACACATGACAGTACCCCCCCCTTCTACGAGGGGCCTCCGGACCCTCAGGGCCAGGCCTGCCCGGGTGAGTTCTGTGGAAGGTCCGAACCAAACGATCTGCGTTAACATCAGACGCAGGGACCCACGTCCTCTCCTCTGGACCATACCCCTTCCAATGCACCAAGTACTGAAGGGACCGGCGATTCAGACGTGAGTCAATGATCTTTGATACTTGAAATTCCAAGTTACCATTGACCAACACAGGAGGAGGAGGTAGAGGTGACGGTATGACTGGTGCCACATACCTTTTAAGTAATGACTTGTGGAACACATTATGAATTTTAAACGTAGGAGGGAGGTCTAGACGAAATGCCACAGGATTAATTATGGAACTGATCCTGTACGGCCCGATGAATCTGGGACCCAGTTTCCAGGAGGGCACTTTAAGTTTTATATTCCTGGTAGACAACCATACCAGATCGTTCACATTCAGATCTGGACCAGAAACTCTCCTCCTATCAGCCATACGTTTGTAACGGTTCCCCATCGTACTCAAATTATTCAATACACCTCTCCACACAGAAGCAAGTGACGACGAGAAACGCTACTCCTCAGGAACCCCAGAAGGGCCCCCCCCATTGAAAGTACAAAACTGGGGATGGAAACCATATGCCCCAAAAAACGGGGACTTACCAGTGGACTCGCTCCGCCTGTTGTTAAAGAGCGAACTCTGCCAGAGGCAAGAAAGAAGACCAGTCCTCTTGGTTCTCTGAGACAAAACACCGGAGATATGTCTCTAAGCTCTGATTCAGACGCTCTGTCTGACCATTGGTCTGCGGATGAAAAGCCGAGGAAAATGACAATTGCATCCCCCGACGTAAACAAAATGCCCTCCAAAATTTGGACACAAACTGAAACCCCCTATCTGACACCACATCAGAAGGCAACCCATGAAGTCTAACGATCTCCCTAATGAACACCTGCACCAGAGTTTTAGCATTAGGGAGTGCAGGAAGAGCAACGAAATGTGCCATCTTACTGAACCTGTCAACAACCACCAGTATGACAGTATTCCCAGACGACGGAGGAAGGTCCGTAATGAAGTCCATAGATAAATGAGTCCATGGACGCTCCGGAAGTTTCAAGGGTAAAAGGGTCCCAGACGGACGGGTATGAGGGGTTTTAGAGCGAGCACACACCCCACATGACGCGACAAAAGTTATAACATCTTTATTAGCATTAGGCCACCAAAACCGGCGAGAAAGGAGATCTAAAGTAGCCTTACTCCCTGGATGTCCTGCTAGAGCAGAATTATGATGTGCCTCAATAACCTTTTGTCTCAACAGATTTGGGACAAACAGTCTCCCTGGAGGTCCTGCAGGGGCGTCCCCCTGAGCCTCTAACACCTCCTCCTCAAGCTCAGAAAATACAGCCGACACTACCACCCCCTCCTGAAGGATAGGACTCGGGTTCATCCGTTTTCCCGGCCCCTGGGAAACTGCGAGACAAGGCATCAGCCTTTACATTCTTAGACCCCGGGCGATAAGTGACGACAAAATTAAACCTGGTAAAAAACAACGACCATCGAGCTTGTCTGGAATTCAGACGCTTAGCGGATTCCAAATACAACAGGTTCTTGTGATCAGTAATAACGGTAACCGGGTGGACTGCCCCCTCCAAAAAGTGACGCCATTCTTCAAAAGCTAACTTAATGGCCAAAAGTTCCCTATTGCCGATATCATAATTCCTTTCGGCGGACGACAATTTCTTAGAAAATAAAGCGCACGGATGCCATTTACCAGGGGACGGACCCTGGGACAATATAGCACCCACCCCTACGTCAGACGCATCCACCTCCACAATGAACGGCTGAGATGCATCTGGTTGGATGAGAACGGGTGCCGAAGCAAAACATTTCTTCAAAGAGGAAAAGGCTTGGCAAGCTTTGTCCGACCATTTAGAAAAATCCGTCCCTTTTCTTGTCATGTCAGTGAGAGGTTTGACGACAGATGAGAAATTACAAATAAATTTCCGGTAGTAGTTTGCTAACCCCAAAAAACGCTGCAGAGCCTTAAGATCCCCTGGCTGATCCCATTCAAGCACTGCTCTCACCTTTTCAGGGTCCATACGGAAACCGGAGGCTGACACCAAAAAACCCAAAAACTGAAGTTCCTGTACGGCAAATACACACTTCTCCAGTTTGGCGTATAGTTTATTGTCTCGCAAGATCTGCAACACCTGTCTCACATGCTCCTGATGAGACACAAGATCTGGCGAGTAAATTAAAATGTCGTCCAAATATACAACCACAAACAGCCCCACAAGGTGACGAAAAATGTCATTAACAAAATGTTGGAATACTGCTAGTGCAGTAGTCAGACCAAAAGGCATGACAAGGTTCTCATAATGTCCCTCCGGCGTGTTAAACGCCGTTTTCCACTCATCCCCCTCTTTTATCCTAATCAGATTATACGCCCCCCTGAGATCCAATTTAGAGAACCATTTGGCGCCAACAATTTGATTGAAGAGATCAGGAATAAGAGGGAGTGGATACGGATCTCGAACAGTAATCCGATTAAGTTCGCGGAAATCCAAGCAAGGGCGTAGGCCTCCATCTTTCTTCTTCACAAAGAAGAACCCCGCGGCTACTGGGGAAGATGAAGGTTTAATATGCCCTTTGGCCAGACTTTCAGAAATATAATCTTTCATAGCCTGCCTCTCAGGACCAGCAAGATTATACAACCTAGCTTTAGGCAACTTAGCATCAGGAAGGAGATTAATAGAGCAGTCATACACGCGATGAGGAGGCAACTCCTGACACCCCTCCTCAGAGAAAACATCCCCAAAATCCTCCAAAAAAGGAGGCAATGTACTAGGCACGACCGCACTGATGACTGTGTTCATGCAGTTGCTTTTGCAAAACTCACCCCATTGGCTTATTTCTCTGGACTGCCAATTAATCACAGGGTTATGTTTAACCAACCAAGGAAGTCCCAACACAATGGGAGTAGGTAGACCCTCCAACACATAACAAGACAATAGTTCCCTATGTATTGCCCCTACCCGAAGGTCAATGTTATGAACCTCATGAACAAAGCTACCTTGGCCGAGAGGCCTGGCGTCAATGGAGAATATAGGGATCGGTTTGACCAATACACTCAGATGCATACCTTGAGCCTGAGCAAACTGAGCGTCAACCAGATTAGCCCCGGAACCACTATCAAGAAGAACAGACAATCTCTCCACTCTCGTACCAACTACCACCTCCACTGGTACAAGGAACTGAGAAGAACTGGCGGATGAAATACATACTCCCAGGTTGTCGTCCACCACACAACCTGGGATTAACAGTTTTCCGGCGACTTTTGGCTCAACAAGGCACGGGATGGACATTCTCCAACAAAATGTCCCTCTTTCCCCAGAAAAAACATCTTCTAGTCCTGCGGCGTACCGCCAATCCCCTCCTACGAAATGATGTCCCTCCCAACTGCATAGGCTCATCCGAACAGACAAGGGGAACCTCAACACAAGGGACTTTAGAGGTAGGTGGAGAAACAACAGGGAGCGGGGTTACCTCACCCCTCTCCCGAAGCCGTCTATCAGTACGGATAGCTAAGGCCATAGCAGCCTCCAGAGAAGGAGGAGACTCATACTGAGCCAAAACGTCTTTTAATTTATCAGAAAGCCCATGACAAAACTGGCTCCTAAGAGCTGGGTCATTCCACTGAGTATCTGTGGCCCATCTACGAAACTCAGAAGCAAATTCCTCTGCCGGATGATCTCCCTGCTGTATCTTACGTAATTTTGTCTCAGCAAGAGAGACCCGATCTGGGTCATCATATACCAATCCCAGGGCAGTAAAAAATTGATCTACAGACAGTAGAGCCGGGGATCCCGGAGGAAGGGAAAATGCCCAGGATTGAGGGTCCCCTTGCAGAAGTGAGATAACAATTCCCACTCTCTGCTCCTCACTCCCTGATGATCGAGGCCGAAGCCGAAAATACAATTTACATGCCTCCCGGAAGGTGAAAAATTTGTCTCGCCCACCAGTGAACCTGTCCGGGAGAGCTACTTTAGGTTCAACTCTGGTTTGCTCCGGGAGACAAAACTTTGGACTTAATGTCCGTCAGCTCCATGGATAATCCCTGCAACTGCAGAGCCAGCTGGGCTACTGGATCCATGGTAACTGGAGATAATTTTTATGGCCAGTGAAAATGTCACGCTGTCTAATGATATGTATACAATGTCAGTAAACTATTAATACAGGAACAACACTCTATACAACAACTAGTATAGCAACATCAGCATGTAAATATAGAATAGATTTACCTGACACGATATCTGCTGAACTCAGGGTTAATCTTGAGGACTTGATGAGCTGAAACAGGAAAGAGGTGGACCGGGATCTAACCTGACCCTAAACTGGGGTCCTAACTAATCCCTCACCTTGGAGGTACTGATAATGGTTCAGAGGTCCAAGTCTCCAACCTAACCCTGTCTCCTATCAGACCCTGAACCCTGTAATCAGTCCTAAGAAGAATCCTGACTACCACCAAAGGGATATGGGCTGATCTCAGCTAAATACACAGATTAGACATATAAGACAGACAGGATAACACTCGCTTGCATACACACTCAAACACCAAAGGAACATAAATGGTCTGGGAAATAAACTCTAACCAAGTTGAGCTTAGAACAACTAAGGAGCTCACAACTAAAGTCTATACAGATTCATTCCTATCTGTGGTCTGCATGAAGGTTTCACTGGCAACTCCCCAAGCAGACAACCAGGAATTTAAAGGAAACCAATCAACAAATAATCAATTGCAGCCGGGAGAAACTGGACCCAGTCCCAGCACCGAGCACAGACAGAATTAACTCCTAGCTGCCAAACACAAAGAAACAGCAGCTCAGCTGTGAGAAGTCAAAATGTGCAACCGCGACGATCTTCGTGGCAATGCACACATGACACCCCTTTTGCAAGTATCACCACTTGAAAATTCTTTTGTTGTCAGCCAAGAGTCTTTCAATTCTTGTTTCAGGGATTTTCATCCATCCTTCCTTGGAAAATTCTTCCAGTTCTGTGAGATACCTGGGTTGTCTTGCATGCACTGCTATTTTGAGGTCTAGCAACAGATTTCCAATGATGTTCAGATCAGGGACTGTGAGGGTCATTGTTAAAACCTTCAGCTTGAGCCTTTTGAGGAAGCCTATTGTGGATTTTGACGTGTTTAGGATCATTATCCATTTGTAGAAGTCATCCTCTTTTCAACTTCTTTACAGATGGTGTTATGTTTGTATCAAGAATTTGTTGAAATTACATTGAATTCATTCTTCCCTCTATCTGTGAGTTGTTCCCCGTGCCATTGGCAGCGATGAAACCCTAAAGCATGATTAATCCATCCCCATGCTTAATTGTCAGCGAGATGTTCTTTTCCTGAAATTCTGTGCCCTTTTTTCTCCACATATACTTTTATACTTCTGTTCATAGTGGCCAAAGAGTTCTATTTTAACTTTATCGGCCACAGGATTTGTTTCCAACATGCATCAGGCTTGTTTAGATGTTTTTTTGCATACTTCTGGTGCTGAATTTTATGGTGAGGACATTATTATTATACATTTTTATAGCGCCATTTATTCCATGGCGCTTTACATGTGAAAAGAGGCAAATATAGACAAGTACAATAAACGTGAGCAATACAAGGCACGTACAGAAGGAGAGAGGACCCTGCCCACAAGGGCTCACAGTCTACAGACATAACAGCCATAACACAGTAACAGAAGATCAGAAACTACAGACCCCAAAATACAACAAACCCACATTGCACCGCGCACGCACTATCCTACATTTCGGTCGCTGGTTGGATTTCCCATCAGCCCTTACTCAGCGGCTGATCCCCAGGACTGTGTCCTCCATCCATGGCGGGCGCGTGGCACGTATACCGAAGGAACGTCCATATACCAGTAGTATTGGATTGAGTCAAATCGGTAGAACACTGTCAGTAAAAACCACTTTATTCATTGATGCAGAGGTTGCAGATAAAACCTGAGTAGCCAGAGCCAAATACCTGTGAGTCGCCCAGAGACGAGGGGTCACCACACACCAGGACACAGGGGCATCTTCTATAAAGTGCATAAACCTTAAAAGAAGCTCCCCTCCTGCTCCCACCACAGCGCTCATCCTCTTAGTACATAGGAGAGGTTTTCTTCTGATGACTCTTCCATGAAGGCCATATTTGTGCAGCTGTCTCTGAACAGTAGAACAATGTACCACAATTCCAGAATCTTCTAAATCTTTCTGAAAAGTATTTTGCAGTCAAGCGGGGGTTCTGATTTGCCTCTCTAGCAATCCTATGAACAGCTCTCACTGAAATAGATCTCCAAAGTATGCTAAGTTAATATACCTTATGCTGAGTATGCTGTATGCTGAGTTAATGTACCTATTGCAGAGAGCATCCAAGGGAAGGAAAGCACAGCCAGACCCTACAGCAATACGGATCCTTGCTTGGACACTCTCTGCAATAGGTACATTAACTCTCTACTTGCTATTATGACATTTGAATGTAGCAATAGAATTTAGCACCTTTTCTGGCACAAACTTTGGAGATCTATTGAGGCACTTGTACCCCCTTTTCTTCATACTGATGTTTTTTCAAAAGAAAGACTATTTAAGCACACCAATGCAGATTTGGGCTTTTTTTTTCACTTGATATTCAAGCCTATTGATTGGTGAATGGGACTTTTTGTATATGATCCTTTTTTGATACTTGTGCTGAAAACAAATCAAATGCAGACTTTTTCTGGCAGTTCTTCCCTCACACAAGGCATCTTGTCAATACTATAAATTAATTGTGTTCATAAATTATAAATTGTTTTAATAAAAATTGTGAATAAAATATTGTATTTTTTAACAAACAATTGTGCAAGTGGTTATCTTTGTAAGCCCTAGTTAGTTGAATCATTCTAGGTCATATTCTTGGATTTTCTAATTTGTTTATGAAACCACAAACTTTTGGACTTATTTTTTCTTTGATGATCTGGGGTTTTATAAAGCTGAGAAATTTACATCACCTGGCCTTTCCTAACGATGATGGTGAAAAACACATAACCCTATGGCTATGTGCCAATGTTGCGTTTTTTTAAGCGTTTTTGTCACGTTTTTACGTGGCATAAAAACACTAACAAAACGCATCCCATGCAATCCTATGGGATTACGCAATATCTGTGCACATGCTGCGTATTTTTCCGGAGTGTAATCACATCGCGTAAAAATAAGCAGCATGTTCATTAATTTTGCGGAATTGCGGTGATTCAACTGCCATAGGATTGCATTGAAACGCTCAATTTACACATGTGGCTATGCCCACCATGCGTCAAGTGAGCGCTTCATGTGCGGTTGGTACCCAGGGTCTGGAGTAGAGGAGACTCTCCTCCATGCCCTGGGTACCATATTCCTGTAAAAAAAATAGAATGAAAATACAAAATATGGATATACTTACCCTCTGTCGGCCCCCAGAGTCCTCAGCGGTGCACGAATTTGATGAAATCTTATTTTTAACCCATGTTTAACTATGTCCAGGACCCATATATTTGTAGATATATTTCCCCATTCCTGGAAGAATGATTTTAGTCTTCCCCCTACTGGGGGGACTGGTTGGTGCATTTTATCTTTCCCTACGGAAGGTATGTCCTCTGAACATAGACCTTTATTTTTTCCTTCCTTTGATGACCAGCGGTTTTGGTTTTCAGTTGTTCTTCCTTTACCAAATGATCTCCTCTTAAACGCCCTCCTAAAGGATGGAAGAGGGGGGTTAGGGAAGGCCTTCTTTCTTTCCAATGCCTTTTTGAGGATGTTATCCAATTCTTTCCCAAATAAAAACTCACCATCACACGGAATAGTACAGAGTTTTGATTTGGATTGTGTGTCTCCTCTCCAACTCTTAAGCCATAGACTACGTCTAGCATTATTTAATAGGCCTGTTGTTCTGGCCGCTAGGCGTAGTGAGTCGGCCGGGGCGTCGGCTATAAAGGCGGCCGCTCCTCGAATTAGGGAATAGCAGCCCGTAACTTGTCCCTGGAAATTTTCTTCTCTATTTGTTGGTCAAGTTGATCAATCCAGACCAGCATAGAACGGGCCGTACAAGTACTCAGGGCTGCCACTAGGAATTTCGGGGCCCCATACTGGCAAAATTTATGGGGCCCCCCCTTGAGACTCCACCCAGGCTCCACCCCCAGTTCCGCCTCCACCCTAGCTCCTCCTCCACCACGCGAACCATCCAAAATCCCTCCACCTTTTCTTGGAAAAACTCCACTTGTGCACCACGCCCTCACCAATGACACATTAACATCAAATCACATGCATAGACATCAGCTTTTGTTTTGACCAAAAGATTTTTTTAAGCTTGCCACCACGACAAGATAATATGGGTGAAATGGTGTGCACTCAATTCTAGTGTACAGGAGATGCTGGTGAATTGGTTCTAAGCGGCACCAACAAATATAGGAAGAGCAAAATTCAACGCACACTACAATTGATTACTATGCAGAAAAATATTTTTATTTGAAAAATTATCCAATCCAAAAGAAGAAAGTGCCAGTGCCGTAATAATAATATGTACAATATACAGATACCCAACGTTTCGACCCTCTCGGATCTTAATCATGGGGTACTAGAGAAAAATAGAAACATAGTGTGAGGCAATTATATACAGTGATTACATATACATATATAACATATATACAGATATGGGCTGGATCATATATAATTGATTGCGAAAAATGTCATGTAGATAATAATCCAGAAAGTAGAATATATCGTTAAAGAACATAAGGAGCCTCATTATACAATCTCAACATGGAGATATATAGAGTAACGATTTATATAATCATAGTAGAACAAAAGCACAATGATATAAGAAACAAAGAAGTAGCGCATTTCTACCTTGTAAAATTAGTACAACAGAGATATGGCACATAGTAGAGGCAATAAATTCCTTGTAAATTCCCTTATAGCAGAGCCAGATGCTGCAGATATCAAAATGATTAATTAAATAAATATAGGGAAATAGGCGTCACCATCATTGAAATGTCAGAGATTACCTGCTGTGTACAAAGAGCAGGAGTTAAATGTATCCAGAATAGGGCTAAAGTCTGTCCTGAGCGGCGTCCTGATAGCCTGTACAGGGCAAATGGAACACAAATTATAGCCCATTATAGTGGCAGATGGAGTGGACTATTTAAATGAAAACATACCTTTGGAGGTGGATGAAATGAGAATATAGGCGGCGCACCTGCGCCCTGCCGTGTAAAGTAAGGGTTAAATGTGCCCTGGACGGGGTTAAAACATGTCCCGGATGGCGTCCACAGAGCCTACATGGGGTAAATGTGGCATAAGTTGCAGCCCAGAGTGATGTCAGATGGGGTGAACCGCTTTGAATCAAAGACATACATTAAGAAGCGAATGTACAGGTTTACAGGCGGCGCTCCTGTGCCCTGCCTTGTCTGCTGGGTGACCAGTTGTATGGGAAGGGAGCAAATGGGGGTTTAAATGCGGCGCCGTGTACCGCCGGACCGGAAGTGCGTCATCCGGACCGGAAGTGACACGGCACCACATGCAGGCCTCTAGTCTCCCCCCACTAGATTTTGTCTCCTATACAGATTAGTGTCTCTCATAGTCCTGCTTATATTTGCCTTTTCCCACCGAAAACATGGCGGCCGCTACCGCGCATGCGCGATTACATCAGATCATGTTGCGCCGTGTCACTTCCGGTCCGGATGACGCACTTCCGGTCCGGCGGTACACGGCGCCGCATTTAAACCCCCATTTGCTCCCTTCCCATACACCTGGTCACCCAGCAGACAAGGCAGGGCGCAGGAGCGCCGCCTGTAAACCTGTACATTCGCTTCTTAAGGTATGTCTTTGATTCAAAGCGGTTCCCCCCATCTGCCATCACTCTGGGCTGCAACTTATGCCACATTTACCCCATGTAGGCTCTGTGGACGCCATCCAGGACATGTTTTAACCCCGTCCAGGGCACATTTAACCCCTACTTTCTGTACACGGCAGGGCGCAGGTACGCCGCCTATATTCTCATTTCATCCACCTCCAAAGGTATGTTTTCATGTAAATAGTCCACTCCATCTGCCACTATAATGGGCTATAATTTGTGTTCCATTTGCCCTGTACAGGCTATCAGGACGCCGCTCAGGACAGACTTTAGCCCTATTCTGGATACATTTAACTCCTGCTCTTTGTACACAGCAGGTAATCTCTGACATTTCAATGATGGTGACCCTATTTCCCTATATTTATTTAATTAATTAATCATTTTGATATTCTGCAGCATTGGCTCTGCTATAAGGGAATTTACAAGGAATTTATTGCCTCTACTATGTGCCATATCTCTGTTGTACTAATTTTACAAGGTAGAAATGCGCTACTTCTTTGTTTCTTATATCATTGTGCTTTTGTTCTACTATGATTATATAAATTGTTACTCTATGTATCTCCATGTTGAGATTGTATAATGAGGCTCCTTATGTACTTTAACGATATATTCTACTTTCTGGATTATTATCTACATGACATTTTTCGCAATCAATTATATATGATCCAGCCCATATCTGTATATATGTTATATATGTAATCACTGTATATAATTGCCTCACACTATGTTTCTTCTATTTTTCTCTAGTACCCCATGATTAAGATCCGGGAGGGTCGAAACGTTGGGTATCTGTATATTGTACATATTATTATTACGGCACTGGCACTTTCTTCTTTTGGATTGGATAATTTTTCAAATAAAAATATTTTTCTGCATAGTAATCAATTGTAGTGTGAGGTGAATTTTGCTCTTCCTACCACGACAAGGTAGACTCTATTGGCAGGGCCCTACTCTACTCTAACCTCAAACATTTGGTAACTTTTTTTTTTGTATATTTTAATTATCTTTCTTCAAGGGAATGTGTCACATACATTTTTTAAATTGAAATTATATATATAATATATATATATATATATATATATATATATATATATATACACACTGTATTTCTGATTGCAGATTATTGTATTCAGTTAATGATGGGCCCCATATAATGCTCCATAAAAGTTATGCCCCCATAAGATGCTCCATATATTTTATGCCGCCATATGATGCCCCATAGATGTATATGCCCCCATATGATGCTCCATAAAGTTTATGCCCCATATGATGCTCCAAAGATTATGCCGCCATATGATGCTCCATAGATTATGCCACCATATGATGCTCCAAAGATTATGCCGCCATATGATGCTCCAAAGATTATGCCGCCATATGATGCTCCATAGATTTTATGCCCCATATGATGCTCCATAGATTTTATGCCCCATATGATGCTCCATAGATTATATGCCCCATATGATGCTCCATAGATTATGCCGCCATATGATGCTCCAAAGATTATGCCGCCATATGATGCTCCATAGATTATGCCGCCATATGATGCTCCAAAGATTATGCCGCCAAATGATGCTCCATAGATTTATGCCCCATATGATGCTCCATAGATTTTATGCCCCATATGATGCTCCATAGATTATGCCGCCATATGATGCTCCAAAGATTATGCCGCCATATGATGCTCCAAATATTATGCCGCCATATGATGCTCCATAGATTTTATGCCCCATATGATGCTCCATAGATTTTATGCCCCATATGATGCTTCATAGATTATGCCGCCATATGATGCTCCAAAGATTATGCCGCCATATGATGATCCATAGATTATGCCGCCATATGATGCTCCAAAGATTATGCCGCCATATGATGCTCCAAAGATTATGCCGCCATATGATGCTCCATAGATTATGCCGCCATATGATGCTCCAAAGATTATGCCGCCATATGATGCTCCATAGATTTTATGCCCCCATATGATGCTCCATAGATTTTATGCCCCATATGATGCTCCATAGATTTTATGCCCCATATGATGCTCCATAGATTATGCCGCCATATGATGCTCCATAGATTATGCCGCCATATGATGCTCCATAGATTTTATGCCCCATATGATGCTCCATAGATTTTATGCCCCATATGATGCTCCATAAGATTATGCCGTCATATAATGCTCCAAAGATTATGCCGCCACATGATGCTCCATAGATTATGCCGCCATATGATGCTCCAAAGATTATGCCGCCATATGATGCTCCAAAGATTATGCCGCCATATGATGCTCCATAGATTATGCCACCATATGATCTCCAAAGATTATGCCGCCATATGATGCTCCAAAGATTATGCCGCCATATGATGCTCCATAGATTTTATGCCCCATATGATGCTCCATAGATTTTATGCCCCATATGATGCTCCATAGATTATGCCGCCATATGATGCTCCAAAGATTATGCCGCCATATGATGCTCCATAGATTATGCCGCCATATGATGCTCCAAAGATTATGCCGCCATATGATGCTCCATAGATTTTATGCCCCATATGATGCTCCATAGATTTTATGCCCATATGATGCTCCATAGATTATGCCGCCATATGATGCTCCAAAGATTATGCCGCCATATGATGCTCCAAAGATTATGCCGCCATATGATGCTCCATAGATTTTATGCCCCATATGATGCTCCATAGATTTTATGCCCCATATGATGCTTCATAGATTATGCCGCCATATGATGCTCCAAAGATTATGCCGCCATATGATGATCCATAGATTATGCCGCCATATGATGCTCCAAAGATTATGCCGCCATATGATGCTCCAAAGATTATGCCGCCATATGATGCTCCATAGATTATGCCGCCATATGATGCTCCAAAGATTATGCCGCCATATGATGCTCCATAGATTTTATGCCCCCATATGATGCTCCATAGATTTTATGCCCCATATGATGCTCCATAGATTTTATGCCCCATATGATGCTCCATAGATTATGCCGCCATATGATGCTCCATAGATTATGCCGCCATATGATGCTCCATAGATTTTATGCCCCATATGATGCTCCATAGATTTTATGCCCCATATGATGCTCCATAGATTATGCCGTCATATAATGCTCCAAAGATTATGCCGCCATATGATGCTCCATAGATTATGCCGCCATATGATGCTCCAAAGATTATGCCGCCATATGATGCTCCAAAGATTATGCCGCCATATGATGCTCCATAGATTTTATGCCCCATATGATGCTCTAGATTTTATGCCCCATATGATGCTCCATAGATTATGCCGCCATATGATGCTCCAAAGATTATGCCGCCATATGATGCTCCATAGATTATGCCGCCATATGATGCTCCATAGATTATGCCGCCATATGATGCTCCAAAGATTATGCCGCCATATGATGCTCCATAGATGCTCCGTCTGCTGCATCGGTAAGACGCTGCTTATACACCGGAACTCTCCCTCGCCGTGGGTGTTTTACACCCGGACCCTTTATGACTTCTCCGGTACGCTTTGAGCTAGTTATGTGACGTTCCACTTGCAGATGGCAACAGGACATATTCTGATAGTAAATTACAGACAATTGTTCTTGATAAAGGCCAATCGGCCGAAACGTTGATATTTTTGATTATTTGTCTGGATACCTTTTTGTCAGAAGAAAGTCAAAATCATTTGATTAACGAACTGGTTTAATAAACATTTGTTATGTTATATACTCTTTCAGTGTGCCGGAGTTATATTATTTTTGGTATTGCTCCATAGATTATGCCGCCATATGATGCTCCAAAGATTATGCCGCCATATGATGCTCCATAGATTATGCCGCCATATGATGCTCCATAGATTATGCCGCCATATGATGCTCCAAAGATTATGCCGCCATATGATGCTCCAAAGATTTATGCCGCCATATGATGCTCCATAGATTTTATGCCCCATATGATGCTCCATAGATTATGCCGCCATATGATGCTCCAAAGATTATGCCGCCATATGATGCTCCATAGATTATGCCGCCATATGATGCTCCAAAGATTATGCCGCCATATGATGCTCCATAGATTTTATGCCCCATATGATGCTCCATAGATTATGCCGCCATATGATGCTCCAAAGATTATGCCGCCATATGATGCTCCATAGATTATGCCGCCATATGATGCTCCAAAGATTATGCCGCCATATGATGCTCCATAGATTTTATGCTCCATAGATTTATGCCCCATATGATGCTCCATAGATTATGCCGCCATATGATGCTCCAAAGATTATGCCGCCATATGATGCTCCATAGATTTTATGCCCCATATGATGCTCCATAGATTTTATGCCCCATATGATGCTCCATAGATTATGCTGCCATATGATGCTCCAAAGATTATGCCGCCATATGATGCCCCACAGATTATGCCGCCATATGATGCTCCAAAGATTATGCCGCCATATGATGCTCCAAAGATTATGCCGCCATATGATGCTCCAAAGATTATGCCACCATATGATGCTCCATAGATTATGCCGCCATATGATGCTCCATAGATTATGCCCCCATAAGATGCTCCATAGATTATGCCCCCATAAGAAGCTCCATAGATTAAGCCCTCATATGATGCTCCAAAGATTATGCCGCCATATGATGCTCCATAGATTATGCCGCCATATGATGCTCCAAAGATTATGCCGCCATATGATGCTCTATAGATTTTATGCCCCATATGATGCTCCATAGATTTTATGCCCCATATGATGCTCCATAGATTATGCTGCCATATGATGCTCCAAAGATTATGCCGCCATATGATGCTCCATAGATTTTATGCCCCATATGATGCTCCATAGATTTTATGCCCCATATGATGCTCCATAGATTATGCCGCCATATGATGCTCCAAAGATTATGCCGCCATATGATGCTCCATAGATTTTATGCCCCATATGATGCTCCATAGATTTTATGCCCCATATGATGCTCCATAGATTATGCCGCCATATGATGCTCCAAAGATTATGCCGCCATATGATGCTCCATAGATTTTATGCCCCATATGATGCTCCATAGATTTTATGCCCCATATGATGCTCCATAGATTATGCTGCCATATGATGCTCCAAAGATTATGCCGCCATATGATGCCCCACAGATTATGCCGCCATATGATGCTCCAAGATTATGCCGCCATATGATGCTCCAAGATTATGCCGCCATATGATGCTCCAAAGATTATGCCGCCATATGATGCTCCATAGATTTTATGCCCCATATGATGCTCCATAGATTTATGCCCCATATGATGCTCCATAGATTATGCCGCCATATGATGCTCCAAAGATTATGCCGCCATATGATGCTCCATAGATTTTATGCCCCATATGATGCTCCATAGATTTTATGCCCCATATGATGCTCCATAGATTATGCCGCCATATGATGCTCCAAAGATTATGCCGCCATATGATGCTCCATAGATTTTATGCCCCATATGATGCTCCATAGATTTTATGCCCCATATGATGCTCCATAGATTATGCTGCCATATGATGCTCCAAAGATTATGCCGCCATATGATGCCCCACAGATTATGCCGCCATATGATGCTCCAAAGATTATGCCGCCATATGATGCTCCAAAGATTATGCCGCCATATGATGCTCCAAAGATTATGCCACCATATGATGCCCATAGATTATGCCGCCATATGATGCTCCATAGATTATGCCCCCATAAGATGCTCCATAGATTATGCCCCCATAAGAAGCTCCATAGATTAAGCCCTCATATGATGCTCCAAAGATATGCCGCCATATGATGCTCCATAGATTATGCCGCCATATGATGCTCCAAAGATTATGCCGCCATATGATGCTCTATAGATTTTATGCCCCATATGATGCTCCATAGATTTTATGCCCCATATGAAGCTCCATAGATTTTATGCCCCATATGATGCTCCAAAGATTATGCTGCCATATGATGCCCCACAGATTATCCCGCCATATGATGCTCCAAAGATTATGCCGCCATATGATGCCCCATAGATTATGCCGCAATATGATGCTTCATAGATTTTAAGCTGCCATATGATGCCCCATAGATGTATATGCCCCCATATGATGCTCCATAAATTTTATGCCCCATATGATGCTCCATAGATTATGCTGCCATATGATGCTCCAAAGATTATGCCGCCATATGATGCTCCAAAGATTATGCCGCCATATGATGCCCCATAGATTATGCCGCAATATGATGCTCCAAAGATTATGCCGCCATATGATGCCCCACAGATTATGCCGCCATATGATGCTCCATAGATTTTATGCCCCATATGATGAGCAGGCGGGGGGGGGCGGCCACACGCAGCAATCCAACAGGGCCCCAGTCCAGGGCAGGCAGGAGGGGCCCGCAGCATCCACCAACAGGGTCCCCAGGGCCCCTGTTGCAGGATGCTGCGCCTGCGGGCCCCCCCGCCTGCCCTGGGGGCCCATTTGGTGGATGCTGGGCCCCCCCTTCCTGCCCTGGGCCCTGTTGGTGGTGCGTGGTGGATGCTGGTGCTGCGGCTGTCCTGGCCGGGCCCCCCCCTGCGACAGACTACTCACCCTGCAGTGCTGAGCTTGCCTGCCGCCTGCACCCGGTCCGGTCCGCCGCTCCCAGCCAGATGGCAGTGTGTGTCTGGCACAACACACCGACGTGACACGCTGCTCGCTCTGCTCCAGAATGAGGAAGTGGAGCAGAGCAGCGTGTGACGTCACGGCTGGACCATGATGCATCAGGGCGGGCTGCAGCTTAAAGCTACAGTGCCTGCCCATTTAATTTGCCAGCCAGGAGGTCAGGACTGGGGACAGTGGGGAATATAAAGCAGCGAAGTGCTGCGCCTGCTGCCGGACCGTGCTGCCAGCGTGCTGGGCGGCGGGCGGGCCCCCCTAAAGCACCGGGTCTCATACATTAGTAATGGCTGTAATGCCCTGATGGCGGCCCTGCAAGTACTGGCTATCGTAGGTTTAAATGTGCCAATAGCTGCTTCCCACGCTCTTTTAAGTGAGGCTTCGGCTCTGCGGTCAAGGGGATATTTTAATAATCCTGTATCTTCCACCGGTAAGGATGACTGTTTTGAGGAAGAGGCAACCGCTGCATCAACTTTTGGAACTTTAGACCAGTTTGATAATTCCTCGTCGCTGAAGGGGTACCTTCTTTTTGAGGCGGAGGGAAGATAACCCCTCTGATCCTGTTTTTCCCACTCCTTTTTAATTAAGGCTTTAATGGCCAGAATTACTGGGAACGCTCTTCTTTTCCTATCTGTTAGGCCTGCGAACATGACCTCTTGAGTGGTTTGAGGTCCCTTTACATCTGGACAGCCCATGGTGTTTCTGACAGATTTCACTAGACTGTCCATGTCCTCTAAGGGAAAACATGAACGCCCCCCCATATTTGAGGAGGATGAGGACGCAGAGGATGCAGATGATTCTGCTGTATCGGATGCTATTCCTTCCTCTGGATCTGAGTCCGAACTGGAAATTATTGCTTTTTTCTTTTTCTCCCGTATGGGTGCTTTTTTGGGCTGATTAAGGGCCTGCAGTTCTGCTCTTATTATAGCCCTTATGTCCGATTCTGATACGGACGCTTGCTGCACGGTATCTTTTATGCATATTTTACATAACCTTTTTGTGTATGTTTGAGCTAGTGGGCACCTACAGAGGCCACACGCTTTGTTTTTTGTTTTCCCTTTTTTCTTAGCCTGAATGATTATCCAAAGAGGAGAGAGGAGAGAGGGAGAAAGGGAGAGAGGGAGAGACACCTGTCATCTTTTTATAGGCAGATAGTGATAACTCACCCAGTGAAGCTGTCGGTACCGATTGGGAAGGCGGTGAAACAGGTCTCGTGGCGTGGGTTCTGAGGCTTACTTCCGAGGATTTGTGATCTCTGGACGGAGCTTCAGTATCCTCTGCCGGGGGATGCGTGCTTTGTCCTGGGGAAGACATGCTTGCACGCTGCTACCTCTTAGCAGGGCTTTTTATCTGCCACTTCCTGTTGCCTTCTAGTACCTCCTCCTCCCCCGCTCCTCACTTTTTTTTTTGGTATTTTATACAACTATGCGCCATTATATATACACATACATATAAACATATACACACACACACATATATATATATAATATATATATATTATATTATATAATTATATTATATATATATAACACACACACATACACACATCTATCATGCATCCCTTGGGGATACTGTGTTATGCTGAACTGGGCTGCTTTGCCATTTGTGCAGCAGCCGCAGCATATATCACTGAATCGATCCTTTTTTTTTTTTTTTTACTTGTGGGTGGAGTGGGTGAAGCTGGATGGAGGGTGCGGGCGAGTGGGCGGGGCGGCGTCTCTGCTTCCTCAGCCCTCTGAATGTGTCTGCTTCATCGCTGGGGAACTTCCAGTGACCCGGAAGTTCCCCCTTACCGCTTCCTGTCGGCTCCAACGCTGACGCCGGCCCTTCTGTGCCACGCTTTCTCCGTGTGCTGGGGCTGCTATCCTGGACCCCCACACATGGCGCACCTCGCAAAATCGCGGTCGGCCTGACCCGGACCCACCATTTTGGATCCCACATGCGTGTCAGACGAGGGGGGAGCCGGATTACAGCACTCCCCCGACGCTGCTTCCGTTATGGAGCTCCTGCCGTTCCCAAAGAGACAGCACAGGCAGCTGCAATATCAGGTATTTCTTCCCTGTAGGGATATCCTGCGGTTTCCCATAGGAACAGGAAACCAACTGAGGAGGAGAGGCGGACCGCCCTCTTTTATCTCTGTAGGTTTCCTGTTCCTATGGGCGGATCCCTCTCTCAAGTGGGTGCTGTCGTGGCGAAGGGTAAAAACGAGTTATATTATACTCACCCAGGGGCGGTCCGCCGTTCGTTCGGGTCAGATGGGCGTCGCGGTCAGGTCCAGGGCCTCCCATCTTGTGACGAAGCCGGCGTGTTCTTTCTGTCCCGTCGCGGCTCCTGCGCAGGTGCACTGCTCTGCCCTGGTGAGGGCAGAGCAGAGTACTACAGTGCGCAAGCGCCGGACCTCTCTGACCTTTCCCGGCGCCTGCGCACTGTAGCACTCTGCTCTGCCCTCACCAGGGCAGATCAGTGCGCCTGCGCAGGAGCGCCGGACAGAAAGAACACGCTGCTTCGTCACAAGACAGGAGGCCCTGGACCTGACCGCGACGCCCATCTGACCCGAACGGACGGCGGAACCCCCCTGGGTGAGTATAATATAATTTGTTTTTCTTCACTTTCAGGTAACATCGGGGCTTATCTACAGCATTACAGAATGCTGTAGATAAGCCCCTGATGGCGGTGGCCCTATCTCATAGGTCAAAAATGGGGTGACAGATTCCCTTTAAATAAAGACACACACAAAATCTGCAATAGCCCGGGGTCACACTTACGAGAAACCTCGCACCTCGATACCCGACACTGCCGCCGGCACTCGGACCGGAGCGTTCAGCTGCACAGAAATACATGCAGCTGCACACTCCGGTCCTGAGTGCCAGCAAGTGTGACCTCGGCCTTAAACGCAATATCTGTTTAAACAAAAAAAATGGCGTAATTTTCAAAACCAGAACAGGGAAAGTCAGCGACTGTGGGCATATGTTTATAGCCTGGGACGGGGGTAATACCCATGTATCTTCCCAGGCTATTAATATCAGCTGACAGCTGTATATTTACCTTTACTGGCTATTAAAATAGGGGTCCCCCTATAATTAATAGCCAAAAAAGGCTATGCAGACAGCTGTGGGCTGATATTCATAGCCTAGGAAGGGACCATGGATATTGGCCCCCTGGCTAAAAACACCAGCTCTCAGCCACCCCAGAAATGGCGCATCTCTAAGATGCCCCAATTCCGGCACTTAGCCTCTCTCTTCCCACTGCCCTGTAGCGGTAGCATGTGCGGTAATAGTTGTGGTGTTGATGTCACCTCTGTATTGTGCGGAGACATCAACCCCACGGCTTAGTAATGGAGAGGTGTCAATAAGACACTTCTCCATTACTAATCCTATAGTTGTTATATGTAACAGAAGCTGGACAGACATCTGCCTGAGATGGTTTAGTGAATCCTGCATGGAGCAGGGGGTTGGACACGATGACCCTGGAGGTCCCTTCCAACTCTAACATTTTATGAAAAGCCTTCATTGGCATTTGTTTTATTAGGTGTGAATTTCAGCACATCTCAACAACTAGTCTGATGAGGAAAATATGAAACTATTTACAGTATATAAGAGTTGCAAAAACTTTTGTATCTGCGATCTTTTTATATATTGAAGATGGCCACAACAAGTGACACCTTGTCACTGACTTGTATACCAGTGAGGGTCAAAGCCAAAAGACTTCTCTACAAAGACTAATGCCCCATATAAATGTAACATCACAACAGCTGAGAACCACACAGCAGGAGTCAGTAAGTCAAATCTCCAACCCCACAGCACTGACACTACTGAGCATGTACATAAAGTGCAGCACAGATTTAGGTCACCTAATTGCCCATAACAGCAACAGAAAAGTAATTTATAGGACATTTCAGAACTTTCCCAAATTCTTCTGAAAACATTTACAGCGCACCCTGCATTGTACTACTGTACCCATTTTTTACCAACTCCGCAGCCCATCTTATCAGGAATCTGCGCTCTCTAGAAAAGAATTGTTAGAACTGGTGCTTCTTAGCTCCTGTGGCACAACCAATTAAGGACTAATGGCCTGTAGAGAGGACTAATGCCCTGTAGTGTGGCAGCGCCCATACTGAGGACTAATTCCCTGCAGAACAGCAGTGCCCATGCTGAGGACTAATGCCCTGAAGTGTGGCAGTTCCCATGCTGAGGACTAATTCCCTGTAGAGCAGCAGTGCCCATGCTGAGGACTAATGCCCTGTAGGGTGGCAGTGCCCAGACTATGAGGACTAATGCCCTGTAGAGCAGCAGTGCCCATGCTGAGGACTAATGCCCTGTACAGCAGCAGTGCCCATGCGGAGGACTAATGCCCTGTAGGAGCAGTGCCCAGGCTATGAGGCTAATGCCCTGTAGTGTAGTAGTGCCCAGGCTATGAAGGCTAATGCCCTGTAGGAGCAGTGCCCAGGCTATGAGGCTAATGCCCTGTAGGAGCAGTGCCCAGGCTATGAGGCTAATGCCCTGTAGGAGCAGTGCCCAGGCTATGAGGCTAATGCCCTGTAGGAGCAGTGCCCAGGCTATGAGGCTAATGCCCTGTAGGAGCAGTGCCCAGGCTATGAGGCTAATGCCCTGTAGGAGCAGTGCCCAGGCTATGAGGCTAATGCCCTGTAGGAGCAGTGCCCAGGCTATGAGGCTAATGCCCTGTAGGAGCAGTGCCCAGGCTATGAGACTAATGCCCTGTAGGAGCAGTGCCCAGGCTATGAGGATAATGCCCTGTAGGAGCAGTGCCCAGGCTATGAGGATAATGCCCTGTAGAAGCAGTGCCCAGGCTATGAGGCTAATGCCCTGTAGGAGCAGTGCCCAGGCTATGAGGATAATGCCCTGTAGGAGCAGTGCCCAGGCTATGAGAATAATGCCCTGTAGGAGCAGTGCCCAGGCTATGAGGATAATGCCCTGTAGGAGCAGTGCCCAGGCTATGAGGATAATGCCCTGTAGGAGCAGTGCCCAGGCTATGAGGATAATGCCCTGTAGGAGCAGTGCCCAGGCTATGAGGATAATGCCCTGTAGGAGCAGTGCCCAGGCTATGAGGATAATGCCCTGTAGGAGCAGTGCCCAGGCTATGAGGCTAATGCCCTGTAGGAGCAGTGCCCAGGCTATGAGGATAATGCCCTGTAGCAGTGCCCAGGCTATGAGGATAATGCCCTGTAGGAGCAGTGCCCAGGCTATGAGGATAATGCCCTGTAGGAGCAGTGCCCAGGCTATGAGGATAATGCCCTGTAGGAGCAGTGCCCAGGCTATGAGGATAATGCCCTGTAGGAGCAGTGCCCAGGCTATGAGGATAATGCCCTGTAGGAGCAGTGCCCAGGCTATGAGGCATAATGCCCTGTAGGAGCAGTGCCCAGGCTATGAGGATAATGCCCTGTAGGAGCAGTGCCCAGGCTATGAGGATAATGCCCTGTAGGAGCAGTGCCCAGGCTATGAGGATAATGCCCTGTAGGAGCAGTGCCCAGGCTATGAGGATAATGCCCTGTAGGAGCAGTGCCCAGGCTATGAGGATAATGCCCTGTAGGAGCAGTGCCCAGGCTATGAGGATAATGCCCTGTAGGAGCAGTGCCCAGGCTATGAGGATAATGCCCTGTAGGAGCAGTGCCCAGGCTATGAGGATAATGCCCTGTAGGAGCAGTGCCCAGGCTATGAGGATAATGCCTGTAGGAGCAGTGCCCAGGCTATGAGGATAATGCCCTGTAGGAGCAGTGCCCAGGCTATGAGGATAATGCCCTGTAGGAGCAGTGCCCAGGCTATGAGGATAATGCCTGTAGGAGCAGTGCCCAGGCTATGAGGCTAATGCCCTGTAGGAGCAGTGCCCAGGCTATGAGGATAATGCCCTGTAGGAGCAGTGCCCAGGCTATGAGGCTAATGCCCTGTAGGAGCAGTGCCCAGGCTATGAGGATAATGCCCTGTAGGAGCAGTGCCCAGGCTATGAGGCTAATGCCCTGTAGGAGCAGTGCCCAGGCTATGAGGATAATGCCCTGTAGGAGCAGTGCCCAGGCTATGAGGATAATGCCCTGTAGGAGCAGTGCCCAGGCTATGAGGATAATGCCCTGTAGGAGCAGTGCCCAGGCTATGAGGATAATGCCCTGTAGGAGCAGTGCCCAGGCTATGAGAATAATGCCCTGTAGGAGCAGTGCCCAGGCTATGAGATAATGCCCTGTAGGAGCAGTGCCCAGGCTATGAGGATAATGCCCTGTAGGAGCAGTGCCCAGGCTATGAGGATAATGCCCTGTAGGAGCAGTGCCCAGGCTATGAGGCTAATGCCCTGTAGGAGCAGTGCCCAGGCTATGAGGATAATGCCCTGTAGGAGCAGTGCCCAGGCTATGAGGATAATGCCCTGTAGGAGCAGTGCCCAGGCTATGAGGCTAATGCCCTGTAGGAGCAGTGCCCAGGCTATGAGGATAATGCCCTGTAGGAGCAGTGCCCAGGCTATGAGGATAATGCCCTGTAGGAGCAGTGCCCAGGCTATGAGGATAATGCCCTGTAGGAGCAGTGCCCAGGCTATGAGGATAATGCCCTGTAGGAGCAGTGCCCAGGCTATGAGGATAATGCCCTGTAGGAGCAGTGCCCAGGCTATGGAGGATAATGCCTGTATGAGCGTGCCCAGGCTATGAGGATAATGCCCTGTAGGAGCAGTGCCCAGGCTATGAGGATAATGCCTGTAGGAGCAGTGCCCAGGCTATGAGGATAATGCCCTGTAGGAGCAGTGCCCAGGCTATGAGGATAATGCCCTGTAGGAGCAGTGCCCAGGCTATGAGGATAATGCCCTGTAGGAGCAGTGCCCAGGCTATGAGGATAATGCCCTGTAGGAGCAGTGCCCAGGCTATGAGGATAATGCTGTAGAGCGTGCCGCATGGATAATGTAGGAGCAGTGCCCAGGCTATGAGAATAATGCCATGTAGGAGCAGTGCCCAGGCTATGAGGATAATGCCCTGTAGGAGCACACTTCACACCATCTCCGGCACAATTCCATCTAGTAGAGAGGATTTCCTAACATTGGACGCTGCAGGCAGAGAGCAGCTGGGAACCAGCAGGTGAAGTGTATCCGCCCACATGACAAGACATTCGGGCGCTGACGAGCCGCTTCCCCGGAGACCTTACCTTTGTCTCTGTACCAGGCTGTGTACCATGACAGGGAGAAGAAAGCGGCCAAGCAGCATATTGTCAGCAGACTGCCATTCCTGCACCTCATCTCACATAGCAGCCGGTGCACTGCACGGGGCTCCTTGGTCGCACCTGCACGGCCGCGCTATAAGTACCGGGCTCCGCAGTCACAGGTGGGCGGGCAGTTATCAGCCGGTGTCTGCCTGCTTCTCTTCCCGGTGGGTGTGCTCCTCTGAGCGGACTCCGTCCCCGCCGCCTTCCTCAGTAATGGTCTCCCGCAGACAGTGAATGCCGGCCCCTCCCTGACTTCCTCTCTGTGCTTGGAGGTAATGCAATCCTGCGGCTAGGGCTCCATTCACACATTAGCGAGCGGCAGCTCAGGTGAAGGCTGTTCCCCGGGCACTGGTGACAGCAGGGACAATGTGACCAGACGTGTGAGGACCACCTGCAGGACCTGACAACAGGGACAATGTGACCAGACGTGTGAGGACACCTGCAGGACCTGACAACAGGGACAATGTGACCAGACTTGTTAGGACCACCTGCAGGACCTGACAACAGGGACAATGTGACCAGACTTGTTAGGACCACCTGCAGGACCTGACAACAGGGACAATGTGACCAGACTTGTTAGGACCACCTGCAGGACCTGACAACAGGGACAATGTGACCAGACGTGTGAGGACCACCTGCAGGACCTGACAACAGGGATAATGTGACCAGACGTGTGAGGACACCTGCAGGACCTGACAACAGGGACAATGTGACCAGACTTGTTAGGACCACCTGCAGGACCTGACAACAGGGACAATGTGACCAGACGTGTGAGGACCACCTGCAGGACCTGACAACAGGGATAATGTGACCAGACGTGTGAGGACACCTGCAGGACCTGACAACAGGGACAATGTGACCAGACGTGTGAGGACCACCTGCAGGACCTGACAACAGGGACAATGTGACCAGACGTGTGAGGAACACCTGCAGGACCTGACAACAGGGATAATGTGACTAGACGTGTGAGGACCACCTGTAGAACCTGACAACAGGGACAATGTAACCAGACGTGTGAGGACCACCTGCAGGACCTGACAACAGGGACAATGTGACCAGACGTGTGAGGACCACCTGCAGGACCTGACAACAGGGACAATGTGACCAGACGTGTGAGGATCACCTGCAGGACCTGACAACAGGACAATGTGACCAGACGTGTGAGGACCACCTGCAGGACCTAACAACACGGACAATGTGACCAGACGTGTGAGGATCACCTGCAGGACCTGAGAACAGGGACAATGTGACCAGACGTGTGAGGACCACCTGCAGGACCTGACAACAGGGATAATGTGACCAGACGTGTGAGGACCACCTGCAGGACCTGACAACAGGGATAATGTGACCAGACGTGTGAGGACACCTGCAGTACCTGACAACAGGGACAATGTGACCAGACGTGTGAGGATCACCTGCAGGACCTGACAACAGGGACAATATGACCAGACTTGTTAGGACACCTGCTGGACCTGACAACAGGGACAATGTGACCCGACGTGTGAGGATCACCTGCAGGACCTAACAACAGGGACAATGTAACCAGATGTGTGAGGATCACCTGCAGGACCTGACAACAGGGACAATGTGACCAGACGTGTGAGGACCACCTGCAGGACCTGACAACAGGGACAATGTGACCAGTCGTGTGAGGATCACCTGCAGGACCTGACAACCGGGACAATGTGACCAGACGTGTGAGGACCACCTGCAGGACCTGACAACAGGGACAATATAACCAGATGTGTGAGGATCATCTGCAGGACCTGACAACAGGGACAATGTGACCAGACGTGTGAGGACCACCTGCAAGACCTGACAACAGGGATAATGTGACCAGACGTGTGAGGACCACCTGCAGGACCTGACAACAGGGACAATGTGACCAGACGTGTGAGGACCACCTGCAGGACCTGACAACAGGTACAATGTGACCAGACGTGTGAGGACCACCTGAAGGACCTGACAACAGGGACAATGTGACCAGACGTGTGAGGATCACCTGCAGGACCTGACAACAGGGACAATGTGACCAGACGTGTGAGGACCACCTGCAGGACCTGACAACAGGGACAATGTGACCAGAAGTGTGAGGATCACCTGCAGGACCTGACAACAGGGACAATGTGACCAGACGTGTGAGGACCACCTGCAGGACCTGACAAAAGGGACAATGTGACCAGACGTGTGAGGACACCTGCAGGACCTGACAACAGGGCCAATGTGACCAGATGTGTGAGGATCATCTGCAGGACCTGACAACAGGGACAATGTGACCAGACGTGTGAGGAACCCCTGCATGACCTGACAACAGGGACAATGTGACCAGACGTGTGAGGATCACCTGCAGGACCTGACAACAGGGACAATGTGACCAGACGTGTGAGGATCACCTGCAGGACCTGACAACAGGGACAATGTGACCAGACGTGTGAGGACCACCTGCAGGACCTGACAACAGGGACAATGTGACCAGACGTGTGAGGACCACCTGCAGGACCTGACAACACGGACAATGTGACCAGACGTGTGAGGATCACCTGCAGGACCTGACAACACGGACAATGTGACCAGACGTGTGAGGATCACCTGCAGGACCTGAGAACAGGGACAATGTGACCAGACGTGTGAGGACCACCTGCAGGACCTGACAACAGGGATAATGTGACCAGACGTGTGAGGACCACCTGCAGGACCTGACAACAGGGATAATGTGACCAGACGTGTGAGGACACCTGCAGGACCTGACAACAGGGACAATGTGACCAGACATGTGAGGATCACCTGCAGGACCTGACAACAGGGACAATATGACCAGACTTGTTAGGACACCTGCAGGACCTGACAACAGGGACAATGTGACCTGACGTGTGAGGATCACCTGCAGGACCTAACAACAGGGACAATGTAACCAGATGTGTGAGGATCACCTGCAGGACCTGACAACAGGGACAATGTGACCAGTCGTGTGAGGACCACCTGCAGGGCCTGACAACAGGGACAATGTGACCAGTCGTGTGAGGATCACCTGCAGGACCTGACAACCGGGACAATGTGACCAGACGTGTGAGGACCACCTGCAGGACCTGACAACAGGGACAATGTGACCAGACGTGTGAGGACCACCTGCAGGACCTCACAACAGGGACAATGTGACCAGACGTGTGAGGACCACCTGCAGGACCTGACAACAGGGACAATGTGACCAGACGTGTGAAGACCACCTGCAGGACTGTGCTCTCTGGCTTTATGTTCCAGGCTCCCAGCTTCTGCTCAGTGAATGGGGAAAAGCTTCTTTAACCCCTCAGCTACTGACCTCAAGTGCCTTCATAACATTGCCTACAAATGTCACCTGAATTTTTAATTTCTTTTTACTTTTAATTGTTTTTGTTGGGAGATTTTATTTATGCTTATTTTTTATTTATTTTACTCATTTATATAGCGCCATTAGTTCCACAGCGCTTTTCAGACATCATCATCACTGTCCCCGATGGGGCTGACAATCTAAGTCCCCTATCAGTATGTCTTTGAGATGAAGACGAGATGAGATGAAAAGAAAACAATTTGACTATTTTTTCTTT
The DNA here is from genome assembly GCA_033576555.1 of Oophaga sylvatica. Lineage (NCBI taxonomy): Eukaryota > Metazoa > Chordata > Amphibia > Anura > Dendrobatidae > Oophaga > Oophaga sylvatica. Next base: position 190,485,561 of record JARQOD010000001.1, read on the forward strand.
AATTTTCATGTCTTGCACCTTATGAGATAATGTCTTCCTTTTGCACAACATATATCATGATACCAGGCAGATCTGTTCTTGGCAGTGTGAATGGTATATACTCGTAAAATACCGCAATCATATGTAGCGGATCCTGCCAGGATTTAGGTACTGAATCTGCCCCAACAGAGTCCTCGGGATTCTGGTAGGAACAAGTAATTATCACCTATGAACAGGACAGGTGATAACTTATAGACCGGTGAGGCTGGGACCCCCACAGACCTCCAGAACAGTCTTCCGCCGCTCCATTCTGTCCCTATGGAAGTGCCGGAGTGCTGCACTGGCTTTCTCTTGCAGTCCCATAAGGAATGAATGGAGCGGCAGTCAAGCATCTGCACTGCCATTCTATTCTAGTGCTCTGTTCTTGTGATCAATGGGGGTCCCAGCAGTCAGACCCCACGCCACCAGTCTATAAAATATACTTTCTTCAAACTAGAATACTCATTTTTAATGTTTTTTAACAGGATTTGTGATATATTTTTAATTATAAAAGATGATGTATCAATATGTTGTTTATTTGCACATTTCTGCTACAAAAACTCGCTATAAAACCTTGCACAAAAACTGAATTTTGCTACAATTTACATCAAAGAATGTACATGACTTTATTTAACTATGCATTAAGAAAAGATTGTGACAAGCAGTACAGTCTCGTTTTCTCATTGAAATAAATAGGAGGCTTTGTTAGAAGCAGATTTATCTGCGACAGACACCACGTAAATAAACTCCGCGTGATCATACTTTTAGGCTATATTCTCACGTTGTTTTTTGCAGTGTTGTTTTGCTGCTTTTTTATGCAAATTTTCAGCTGCGTTTACAGTACAGTCAATGTCTGAGATTTCAGAACTCTCATACACGCAGCTTGTTTTTTTCCTGACTGTTTTGTTAAAGAGCTGTTTTTGCAGAATGCAGCACTTCTTTATGCGTTTTTGCAGCGTTTTTCACCCATTCATCCACTTGGAAAATCCGCATTCTTTACACACAATATTTATAGTCTTTTAAACTATATCCGGACCACCCATAGACTATAAATGTCCAGGCAGGGTCCTGAGCAGTAGGAATCTTATGGCCCGCTAATTATGGGGTGTGGTGGGTATTATGGTCTTTTTGACTTTTAATATTTATGGCAATTGTGTTACTAATGTGCTTGACCCCTTTTGGAGCAGCTGTTTATTAGAGTCTATTTAATATTGTTTGGTGTCCTGATTCGAGGTACTCATTTATATTCTATTCTTGGATCGCTATAAAAATTGTTGCATCACATTTAGGGCGCAGTCAGACGGCCGTAAAAATCGAACCAAGATTGGAACGTACTGCACGGACTGGATGGCGGCTCTCCCGACTCGAGCGTGACAGGCACAAGTATTACTATGCAGCTGTACACTCTGGTTGGGAGAGCCACCGGCCAGTCCGTGCAGTGCCTTCCGATTTACATAGCTGTCTGACTGTAACGAATGGAAGCGGAGGCAGAGATGTTGAAGTTCACATTCGCCTTTTATTTTAACGTGGAACCTCGAGACCGCGGTCCGGGGGGCTCCGAAGGGGCGTGACTAGTGAGCCCCGGGTACCCGTAGTAAGGCCCCTCGAACAGGACCAGAATGGAATACCCGGAGGACACAGGTGCTACCTCCAGTTAGACCCCGGACATGTGGCAGCTGTCCCAGAGGGACCAAAAGGGGTAACAGGTAGAATAGCAGAAACCGTGGAGGGTTAGACGGAGATGAGGAAGGTCCTTGTTCAGAGTGGATGGTAGCAGGCTGGCTCCAGTGACCTTGTAACAGTCCACGGATACGGATGGCTGATGGCGGAACGGGATGACACTTGCGCCAGTAATAACCTAGATTGTCAGAGATAACCGGATACAGGATACCAATGATCTGTGGAGACAAATAGAATGAGCGAAGCACAGAGACTGCTAACGCAGCGCAGACAGATCAGAGTCAGAACCGGATGTAGCAATGATAGAAACACGTTGCTCTGGCACTCCCCTTAAGGTGGAGTGACCAGATATAGTAATGAGTGCACTGCCATTGGTTGATTGACATTTTTCAAAAAATGCACGCTGCCCCTTTAAGAGAGATGGTGGGAGCGACCTCGCGTCCTAAGCATTACTCCGAGGCCTGCTGGCAGCATGCCAGGAACTGGGAGAGGAAGCAGACGCTGAGAAGCAGACGGAGCAGGGACCTCAGCCTGCGCACAGACTGCTGCAAAGGGACAGCTGAAGGAGCAGAAGGTAAGAGACCAGGAGGGATTGCAGAGCCAGCATGGGGACCGAGTTTAACAGTACCCCTCTTTACCCCCCCTCTTTTTCAAGCCTGCGTGAAATTTTCTAAGAAGAAGAGGAGCCTGGATGTTCTCTTTAGGCTTCCAAGACCTCTCCTCAGGACCAAAACCTTTCCAGTCCACCAGGTAATAGGTCCTACCTCTTACTTTCTTAGTGGCCAAGATATGTTTTACCTCAAAAACATCATCCTCAGAGACCGGATCTGGAGTGGTACCCAGGTCCTTAAAGAAGGAGCTCAAAACTACTGGTTTGAGGAGGGAAACATGAAAGGAGTTAGGCACATGTAGGGAATTAGGCAATTTCAGTTTGTACGAGACTGGGTTGATTTGTCTCAAGACTTCAAAGGGACCAATGAAACGGGGACCCAATTTGTACGACGGTAACTTCAAACGGATGTACTTGGAGGAGAGCCATACCTTGTCTCCGGGACGAAAGATGGGAGCCTCCAAGCGTCTTTTGTCCGCATGCCTTTTCATACGTTGAGAGGCTCTCTCCAAAGCCGTCTTGGTATCTTTCCAAATGTTCGAGAAATCTTTAGACAAGGTATTGGCTGCCAGAACACCAGACGGTCCAGAGAAAGGAAGAGGAATTCCGGGTTGGAGTCCAAACACAATCTGAAAGGGAGATTTTCCAGAAGATTCACTTACTTGGTTGTTGTAGGAGAATTCCGCCCAGGGCAGTAGTTCTACCCAGTCGTTATGATGAGCGTTGACGAAGTGATGCAGGTATCCAGCCAGGATTTGATTGATCCTCTCCATTTGCCCATTGGACTGGGGATGGTATGCCGAAGAAAAATCTAGTTCTATTTTTACCATTTTACAGACTGCTTTCCAGAACTTAGAGTTGAACTGGACGCCCCTGTCAGACACGATGTGGAGAGGAAATCCATGTAGACGGAAGATGTGCTGAATGAAGTGAGCGGCCAGTTCTGGAGCAGACGGGAGACCAGAGAGCGGAACGAAGTGAGCCATTTTAGAGAAGCGGTCCATTACAACACATACCACTGAGCAGCCAGAAGAAATGGGAAGATCCGTGATGAAATCTGTTGTGAATATGCTGGAGGCGGCTTCTGAGCTGGGGCTCCCTCCGGTGGTTGCTGAGGGTAAAGAACTGATTAATGAATGGCCTTCAGCTGGCGCTGAATGGTAGGATATAAGTGGCCTGAGTTCCCAGCAGCCTTGCCGGTTATCAATTGTTCCTTCTTGTCTTGCTTGAAGCACTGCTAGTTTCCTGCTCTCCTTCAGATAAGTGTTTGCTGTTTTTTTTTTCCTCTGTTGGATTTTCATTGCTGGTTTGCTGCTTGCAGTGGATTGCAGCCTGTCCCCTTTTGGGGTCTGGCGCTGCAATTGTGCTCCGTTTGTGTCTGCACTTTTGCTTTGCTCTTTTGTTACTTTTTATTTGCTGAATAGCGTTTTGTTACACCAGAGATCTGATTTAGGTGGATGAGATTGTGTGATCTCAGTTTTTTGCCAATCAGAAGTGTTGGTATTTTTGTTAGGGTTTTTGTTGGATTGCAGTCAGAATTCTTTCCTGTACTTTTCTTTCTAGACAGATTGGGCCCCAGCGTTTGCTCATTCTATTTTCTGTCTGTGTTCGTGCTTTCTTCTTGTCTAACCGCCATTACATGTTTGGGGGCTTCCTATTTTCTTTGGGGATCTGCTCCGGGGCAGATAGCTTTCATCTTTCTGCCTTTAGGTGTAGTTATCTCTCAGGCTGTGACGAGGCGTCTAGGATCACCGTAGGAACGCTCCACGGCTACCTCTATTTGTGTGGTTAGTTCAGGTTACTGCAATCCAATAGGTTCCAGCCTCTCTGGTGTATTACCGCTTTTGCTATTTCTCCTCAGTTACCGAAACATAACAGAAATCCATCGCGATGTGCTGCCAGGGAGCGGACGGAATAGGAAGAGGCAAAAGCCTGCTGGCTGGTAGATGTTTATCAGTCTTGTTACGGGCACATGAAGGACAGGCTGCGACATACTCCTGGATATCCTTACTCATGTAGGCCACCAGTAGTAATGGGAGATGAATTGCTGAGTCTTTTTCTGACCGGCATGGCCAGCCAACTTAGAAGAATGACCCCACCGCAGGACAACGATTACGTTCAGAAGCGGACACGATAGTCTTCCCTGGAGGAAGCCGAGCAAGATCAGTGGAGGCAACAGAGACTAACCTAAAGGTTCAATAATGTGCTGAGGTTCTTCCTCCAGTTCAGGAGGCAAAAAGGCTCTGGAGAGTGCGTCTGCCTTGATGTTCTTGTCAGCTGGGCGGTAATGAAGGACAAAATTGAAACGAGCAAAAAACAACGCCCAGCAGGCCTGACTGGGATTCAGCCTTAGAGCAGATTGGAGGTAGGCAAGGTTTTTATGATCGGTGAATATGACTACCTGGTGATGAGCTCCCTTAAGAAGATGTCTCCATTCTTGCAGAGCCAATTTGATAGCCAACAGTTCACGATCTCCAACAGAATAGTTCCTTTCTGCAGGAGAAAAAATCTTGGAAAAAAACCCACAGGAGATCATCCGCCCGGTAGTTGACTTCTGGATGAGAACTGCTCCTGCACCTATGGAAGAAGCGTCTACCTCAAGAAAAAATTGCTCATTAGAATTTGGACGATGAAGAACGGTGCGGAAGCGAAGGCTTTTTTGAGAGAAACAAAGGCCTCTTCTGCCTCGGAGACCATTCCTTGGAGTTTACACCTTTCCGGTTAAGGCTGTGAGGGGAGCCACTCGGGTGGAAAAGTGTGGAATGAACTGCCAGTAGTAGTTGGCGAACCACAGGAACCGTTGTATGGCTTTTAGCCGAGACGGACGAGACCACTTGAGGACGGCAGACAACTTCTCCGGTCCATCTTTAATCCTGTGGAAGATACAGTGTACCCAAGGAAAGGCAAAGAAGACTGCTTAAAGAGGCATTTCTCATATTTGGCATATAGCCTGTTCTCCCTCAGTCTTTGTAAGACCAGGCGTACTTGCCTCCGGTGTGAGGCCAAGTCTGCAGAGAAAATCAAAATATCGTCCAGGTAGACATCGACACAAGTATAGAGCAGGTCCCTGAAAATGTCATTACCAAATTCCTGAAAGACCGCAGGTGCATTGCTTAGGCCAAATGGCATTACCAGGTATTCATAGTGGCCATCACGGGTGTTGAAGGCTGTTTTCCATTCGTCTCCTTCTCTGATTCGATCAGGTTGTAGGCCCCTCTGAGATCCAATTTGGTGAAGATCTTGGCCCCTCGGAGACTATCAAACAGCTCTGAAATAAGAGGTAATGGATACCTGTTTTTTACCTTGATCTGGTTTACACCCCGGTAGTCGATACAGGGCCGCAAGGATCCATCCTTCCTCTTCACAAAGAAGAATCCATCTCCTGCCGGTGAAGATGACTTTCAATAAATCCTCCTGCCAGGTTCTCTTGGATGTAGTCCGACATAGCCTGAGTCTCTGCCTGAGAAAGAGGATAAACTCTCCCGCGAGGAAGAGATGCTCCATGAAGAAGCTCTATCTGACAGTACACACGACCAGTGTGGAGGTAGCCTCTCAGCCTCCTTTTTCCCAAAGACGTCAGAGAAGGACCAATAAGAGGAAGGCAACCCTGGCAGGGTATTAGGCTGGACTGGAGGCGAAACAGGTTGAATCCGGGTTAAGCAACGATTCATGCAGGTATCTCCCCAACGCAGAACTGCTCCAGTTCTCCAATTTAGGACCGGTTCATGCATCTGGAACCAAGGTAAACCTAAAAGCAAGGGATGAGACAAACCGGGATATACATAAAAACGGATTCGTTCAGCATGCATTAGACCTACCCGGAGTTCCACCAACTCGGTTTGAAACTGGATGGGCTCGTCAGTGGTTTGCCATTGCCATCTACGGCGGTCACCCCAATGGATCAGGAAGACGCAGGACTGGTAAGCGGTAACGATCCACAACCGCCTGCTGGATGAAGTTCCCTGCAGCTCCAGAGTCTAGTAAACAATGTTCGGAGAATTTTATTGCTCCGTAGGACACGGAGACCGAGACTTGCAGTGAGGGAGAGGACTGTTCTCTACCTAGGTTGGCCCCTCCTACTGAACCTAGGCACTGGAGTTTCCTGACTTCTTTGGATAGAATGGATCAGATGCTCAGAACTACCGCAGTAGAAACAACTTCCTTCCTTGCGACTCGCCTCCCGGTGGCCGGTGGCCAAACTTACACGGTCTACCTCCATGCCTCAGGAGAGGAAGGCGAGGTACCTATTTTGAACAAACTAGAGTCCAGGTGATAGGACCTTTTGTCCCGCTTGATCTCCATGGAACGCTCCTGAAAACGCAGGCCAATTCGGTTGCCAAGAATATTAGCTCTTCCAAGGTGGTAGGTCTGTCCCGTCCCGCAGCTCATCCTTGATTCTTCCTGATAGGCCTTTCCAAGACAATTCAGACGAGAGGGTGCGGAACTTAACTGCATACTGAGCCACCGTGAGAGATCCTTGGCGCAGGCGAAGCAAGGCTGAAGCGGTCCAAGTAATGCGACCAGGTTCATCGAAGGTCCGCGAAAAGCCTCTAGGAAAGATTGAAGATCATTAACCACAGCGGTCCCCTCTCTCCCATAGCTGGTTTAGCTAAGCGAGGGCTTCTCCTCCCAGATGTGACATGATGAAGCCCACCTTGGCTCGGTCAGAAGCAAACATATGCCCCAAGATTTCGAAGTGTAGAGTGCACTGATTAAGAAAACCCCGACACAGAGTAGGATCACCCTGGAAGCGGTAGGAGCCACCAGGCGGGGACCTTTACTTGCCATGGGAACTGGTACCTGATGCTGATAGTTGAGTCAGGTGCAGACGAGGACACCAGGGAATCCATGCGGGTAGACAAGCTGCGTAGATAAGTCTGATCTTGTCCTGTTGAACTCCTAAACGGGCCACCTCCTGGCACAGATCCGTGGTCGGAGGTCTCTGGGATCCAGCGGTTTCCATGGTCGGAGCAATCTGCAATGAATGAAAGCGGAGGCAAAGATGGTGAAGTTCACATTCGTCTTTTATTTATTTATTTTTTCAACATGTTTTATTGATTTAAATAGTATTACAATAAAATAAAATATAATCATACAAGTCTTGAAGTAACAACTTATTTGACAGACATGAAACTCAAAAATATTGATTTAAAGAGCAATGCCAAAAAGTAAGTCATACAGGTTTGAAGGTATCAAGCTCATTTGACGCTTATTTGACAGGTATGATCTCATAAATGTCCCCCACCACCCTCAACCCTCCCATCCCCCCAATATATAAACCCCTAAAACATCCCTGCATTCGATTAACAATCAACAAGTTCAAGGAATAGGATTATGTCCGCTAATTTCTGAAGAAGATACCACTGGGTTTTTTCAAAATGTGTTCTCAATTTGTGTCCTTGGTGTCTTGAGACAGAGATGGATGAACAATGACCATGTGCTTAAAAATTTCCCAGTCAATTTCTCTTTATTTGTCAGGGTATCTAGCCAGTCCATTCGAAAAATATAATTATTTTGGAGTAATGAGAGATTTTGGGTGGTGGTAATGGATCCAGCCAGTGCTGCAAGATACTCTTCCTGACAGTCGAGGCCCATATTATCAACATGGCCTCAACATGTCTGGGGAATTTGTGTTGAGAGCTGTCTAAATATTAAATATTGCCCATTGCGGTGTCAAGGGAAACAATATCCCACCAAGATTCTGTAGTTCGGCATGGATAGACTGCCATAATTTTTGCACTTTGGGGCATCCCCACATTGATGAAATAGTCTGTGTTTCCTGTCCCGCATTTGGAACATGTGAATGTGCCCCCTGGAGACATCCTAGACTTAATGTGTGGGTAATATAAGCTCTATGAAGGAGTAATAAAGGCATGTCTGCATAACTGCTGAGGGGATCACCTTCCGTTGCAACGAAGTGGCATCTAAGATTTCCCCGACTGTGATGTTCTGTATATCATTAACCCATCGTGCTGACCTGTCTTTTTGCCCTCCCATGACCATTGCTTACGCAACAGTGTGTAAATGGTGCTTGTTGAGGCTATCTGCACCTGGCGGTCCTAAGGAAGCCGTTCCTCCCTCTTTCTCCACCCCCAGCAGCCATGCCTTTCAAGTTAAGCTCCTTGCTTGAAGAAAAAAGGAAGTGCTTGTTTACAAATGTTGGGAAACGTTGTGCTGCTATGTCAAATGCAAGCATGGAGAATTTATCATCTAATAGGTCGACTGCCAAGATGCAACCCTGCTCAGCTAGCTCAGTGTAAGATAAGGGTGTTTACCTCCCATAAAGCCCGGGTTACCCAGATAGGCACAAATGGAGAGACATCGCTTCTCAAAAGACATAGTCTCCTGCATTTTCCTCCACGTCTGTATCGTTTGCCATAAGGTGGGGTGGTTTCTTATGTCTGCAATAAGGTCATCGTTGGCCATATGTAGTAATGCTGGTAAGGAGACATGGGGACTTAATTGTTGGTCTAAAAGTACGTTTGCGAAATGTGAGCTACATCTTAACCAATCAATGGTGTATCTGAGATTTGCTGCTAGATTGTACTTTGCAATGTCTGGGAAATTGATGCCACCCTCCTCCTTTGGGGCTGTAGTTTGATTAGACCTATGCGTGTACGCTTTTTGTCTCCCCAAAAAAAAATTCCTAAAAGCAGTGTTTTAGAGTTTTAAACATCAGCACGTGTCAACAGAATAGGTAGTGTTTGGAAAATATATAATATTTTGGAAATATTATCATCTTAATTAAAAGACATTGTCCGGAAAAAGACAAAGTAAAGTGTTTCCAGAGTTTAAAAGATTAAATATGGACGTAATTAGGGGTCTAATATTAATGTGTATAAGGACGCCAAATCTGCAGGGAGGTGGACACCCAAATATTTGAAAGATGATGTGCTCCATGGAAAGGAAGTGTCGAGTTATTTAATTTCCCTTGCTCAACAGAGCCAGGCCTCTGATTTATTAAAATTTATTTTAAAGCCTGAGCATTTGCCAAAATGATTTAGGGCCTCCATGATAACTGGTATGCCGCATTGGGATTGGAGATGAATAGGAGTATATCGTCGCAAATGCCGCAATTTTGAGTGAGGTGGAGCCTACCTCTAGCCCCAGTAATTGAAGAATTTGGAGAGTTCTAAGTAAAGGATCTAAAGCAAGGTTAAAAAGTAAGGGCGACAAGGGGCAGCCCTGACGCGTCCTCTCTGGATTTCAAAGTGGAAGAGAGTATACCATTTATGGCCAGCCTGGACAGCGGCTTTTATATATCAACTTTATCACCTCACAGAACCATGGACCAAAGTTTCTAAACTCCAGGATGTCGAGGAGAAAATCCCATGCAACCCTGTCAAACGCTTGGTCAGCATCCATCCACCTGACCACAATAGACTCTAAAACAGCCATGAGATTTATCCGTAAGAGATAGCTCCCAAAGCCGTCCGTATTTTATTTATGGATTTACCGTGGACAAACCCAATTTGTTGAGGCCCAAATTTAGGGGGGTTATTTTTGCCCCTGTTTGCTAGTATTTTAGTGAAAATTTTAAAGTCGGAATTTAAAAAGCGAATTTGGTTACAGCAGGCCAAAAGTTTTTGAGAAGACACAAATATTATATTTTCACACGTCTGCTGCCCTTTTGTTTTTTTATGTGTGTTTGACAGATTTTTTATCACAGACGAAATATAATAATTGCAAACATATGAGTAACAAAAGCTTATATTGACATTAAAATGAGTTTAAGCAGCAAGTCAAAAATTTGCAGGTTGACCCTTCTTCTTCAGGACCTCTCAATTCTCCCTGCATGCTCCACTCAACTTCTGGACCAAATCCTGACTGATAGCAGTTCATTTTGCACAATCAATCTTTCATTTTGTCAGAATTTTTAGGTTTTTTGTTTTCCACCCTCTCTTGAGATTGACCACAATTCCAATGGAATTAAATCTTGGGGGGTTTCCAGCCATGGACCCAAAATCTCTATGTTTTTGTTCCCTGATCCATTTAGTTATCACCTTGCTTAGGCAAAGGGGCTCCCCTCATACTGGAAAAGGGCATTGTTTGTCGCCAAAATGCTCTTGGAGGGTTGGGGGAAATTTCCAGGAGGCTTCTGGTACCATTCTTTATTCATGGCTGTGTTTTTAGGCAAGACTGTGAAGAGCCGATTCCCTTGGCTGAGAAGCAACCCCACACTAAAGGTTTCATGATGCTTAACAGTTGATGAGACAAGACTGGTGGTAGTGCTCACCTTGCTTCTCCGAATGAGGCGTTTTCCGATGCCCAAACAATCGAAAAGGGGGTTCATCAGAGAAAATAACTTTACCCC